>CAJHNH020003131.1:15000-45000 GCA_905116865.2 Candidula unifasciata | reverse complement strand
TCACTTCTGCCTGTTGACTATCACTTCTGCCTGTTGACTATCACTTCTGCCGGTGTGATTCTCATCCTTGAGGTGTTAATCACACATATAACAACCCTGATGAGGCCCATAGTTTGAAGAACACTGATATTAGGCAAAGGGGTTGGAACCTGGGGGCTGAGGTCCTTCGACCCACTACCCCCCACCTCCAACCCCATAATTGTGAAGTCAGCTCAACTGTTAGTTAGAATATTTGTAAAGCAGACAGAGACAGAGTGGTTGAGGGTCCCTCAGTGCTAAGTTCGTGGTGCGGTTGAGGGTCCCTCAGTGCTAACTTCGTGGCCCGGTTCACCTGGTGTAATGTCCCCTAGTGACACCCTCCATGTTTTATATTTAGATGTGACTGGTAGAATGATATTTTCAAACGATCACATTACTAGCAAAAATAACTGCAATAATAATTAACAAAGGTAATTGTAGCCTCCAGTTAGGTGTACGAAAAATATCAGTCCAAACGAGACGTGCAGGTCAAAAGTGGGTTGCCATTTTAGAACTGGCATTATAATGTCACTGTGTTCGTCTTCACTGAGTCCGCCATGTTTTTAACACTCTTAACATGCTTAACATCAATATTTGCAGGAGATAAGACAAAGACATGGTTACTGTTATTTCTATAAAACTGAAGGTGTGTGTTTGAAGATCCCTCGACAGATATACTCAAGTGCTCTAGGCTTAATTAGAGTAAAACAAACAACACAATAAATATATGTTAATGTAAGTTTCAGTGTAAACACAATTAGAAGATGGCAACGTCGTTTAGACTAAGACAAACAACAGTCTAAAGAAGGAAATTGTAACAATCAAAATAAATGAATGAGGAGAAAAAAATTCACTTTATGGCTTAGTGAAGTTGTTGATTAATCTCATCGTCAATGTACGAGGGTTCGTGGTGGTTTAAAGAGACCGATCTTGTGGCTTTCAGACAGTAGCACGAGAATCCCACCGTGCAAGATATAAAATTCCCAAAACAATGTTTTCCCCTAATGAATTTAAATAAGGCGGACACGAAAAATGCATTGCACAATTCATTGCCAGGCAAATTTCGCTTGTCTCGTTAGGTGCCTTACTACAGAGTCTTACATCAAACATAAAAAAGCCAAAACTGAATAAATCCAACTGAGATGCGAATCGTGTGTGTTTTTTGACCACCGGAAGCTCACCGTAGTCACGTGACTTACCAGGGTATCTTCAAATTTACAATAAATTCCGTCTGCTTACAAAGGAGAGGGTTGTTGATTTTAATTGTTAAAGCTTTGGTCATTCTAAACACTCTCCTGTTCGGAGTGTGGTAAACCCAACGGAAAGCACTATCTGTGTCAATTACCTGTCCGGAATTAAGTAGATGATTTCCAATGGAAGAAGTGGGAACTTCCCTCTTGACTGGTCTCGACCCCCTTAAAGAATCACTGAGCTGTGTATGTAGCCATTTGGGTATGTGCTCTCAAGCTGTCTCTCCGTTCTACTGATGTAAGTCAACTGGCATTTACATATACATTAGTAAATAAAATTGGATTTGGTGTACGGAGAGACGAGCTGTTCAATATGTGGGGCTGGGATATGAGTGGTCTTGTACCTCACTACTGCAACGGACGCAAAGAATGTTTGGCCAACTGCTGTGTTCAGTCGGTCCTGCAGACGCTGCATGACGTCATCACCTCACGTCAGGTGGATAAATACTCGTAGTTTGGATACTGTAATTTCGTTCGGGGTTGGGTCGGGTGGGGTACAATGACGTTTGATGAAACCTATGTGATGCCCATTCAGTAGTAGAGTTGAATTGAGGATTTAAGATACTGGCCGGTCCATGTTTCTTTTCTGTACACTGATATTTTCGAGATGTGCCTTGAAGATATCGGCCAAGATGGGACCTAGTAAGCTACCCATGGCTACTCCGTCAATTTAGCAGTAGCTCGTTTAACGTTAGCGGTGCAGAGGCGCAGCAGTCTGACCAATGTGCAGTGGACGTAGGAATGTCTAGTTTCAGTTTCTTCTCCTTTATTCGAACCCAAAGGTACATTGGTGAACAGTGATGATATGTCCATAGAAGCCATGTGTTTATCTTTATGTGTGTGTGTGTGTGTGTTGTCCATCAAGATAATGATGACCACTCTTTTTCATCAAGTATGTGTAATGAAAGAGTGACTTACTTTGATCCAAGTCACCGCGCAAGTGACTTAAATTAAAGTGAGGAAGAATTGCGCAGTGTCGTCGACCTCACTCTCTCGCCTAGGTCATATCTGGGTCCAGTGGCAAGACAGAGTCAGGACGACTGGAGATATGTCTAGATGCAGTGGACGACCAGGGCGTTCTACGTGCCTTGCCATGCTCTATGCGCTCCACAGCTTTTGCTAGTGTCGCCGCCTTGCCCGTAAGATCATCTATCTCACATCTATCTCACATCTATCTCACGTCTATCTCACATCTATCTCACATCTATCTCACATCTATCTCACATCTATCTCACATCTATCTCACATCTATCTCACGTCTATCTCACATATATCTCACATCTATCTCACATCTATCTCACGTCTATCTCACATCTATCTCACATCTATCTCACATCTATCTCACGTCTATCTCACGTCTATCTCACATCTATCTCACGTCTATCTCACATCCATCGCAAGTCTATCTCACATCTATCTCACATCCATCGCAAGTCTATCTCACATCTATCTCACGTCTATCTCACGTCTATCTCACATCCATCGCAAGTCTATCTCACGTCTATCTCACGTCTATCTCACATCTATCTCACGTCTATCTCACATCTATCTCACGTCTATCTCACATCTATCTCACGTCTATCTCACATCTATCTCACATCTATCTCACATCTATCTCACGTCTATCTCACATCTATCTCACGTCTATCTCACATCTATCTCACGTCTATCTCACGTCTATCTCACGTCTATCTCACATCTATCTCACGTCTATCTTACATCTATCTCACGTCTATCTCACATCTATCTCACGTCTATCTCACATCCATCGCAAGTCTATCTCACATCTATCTCACGTCTATCTCACGTCTATCTCACACCCATCGCAAGTCTATCTCACATCTATCTCACGTCTATCTCACGTCTATCTCACATCTAACTCACATCTATCTCACATCCATCGCAAGTCTATCTCACATCTATCTCACATCTATCTCACGTCTATCTCACATCTACCTAACGTCTATCTCACGTCTACCTAACGTCTGTCTCACGTCTATCTGACTACACCTGGCATCTATCTGACGTCTATTTCACATATATCTCACGTCTATCTCACGTCTATCTGACTACACCTGACATCTATCTGACGTCTATTTCACATATATCTCACGTCTATCTCACGTCTATCTGACTACACCTGACATCTATCTGACGTCTATTTCACATATATCTCACGTCTATCACACGTCTATCTCATGTCTATCTGACTACACCTGACATCTATCTGACGTCTATTTCACATATATCTCACGTCTATCTCACGTCTATCTCACGTCTATCTGACTACACCTGACATCTATCTGACGTCTATTTCACATATATCTCACGTCTATCTCACGTCTATCTCATGTCTATCTTACGTATATCTCACGTCCACTTACATCAATCTCACGTCTATCTCGCGTTTATTTTCATCTATCTCAAGTCTTTGTCACGTCTATCTCACGTCTATCTCGCGTCTATTTTCATCTATCTCAAGTCTTTCTCATGTCTATCTCACGTCTCTTTCACATCTATCTATCTCACATCTATCTTACATCTATCTCACGTCTATCTCACATCCATTTCACGTCTATCTTACTTCTATCTCACCTCTATCTCACGTCTATCTTGCATCAATCTCACGTCTATCTCACGTCTATTTTGCATCTATCTCACGTCTATCTCACATCCATTTCACGTCTATCTTACTTCTATCTCACCTCTATCTCACGTCTATCTTGCATCAATCTCACGTCTATCTCACGTCTATTTTGCATCTATCTCACGTCTATCTCGAAACTATATATCTCACGTCTATCTCGCGTCTATTTCAAAACTATCTCACGTTTATCTCACGTCTATCTCACATCTTCCTCACGTCTATCTCACGTCTATCTCGCATCAATCTGACGTCTATCTCACGTCTATATCACGTTTATCTCACGCCTATCTAATTTTATTCGCACGTCTATCTCACATATATCTCACGTCTTTCTCACATCTATCTCACGTCTACCTGACTATCTCACGTCCATCTGACTACACCTATCTCACGTCTATCTTACGTCTATCTCACATCCACCTGACGTCTATCTCACGTCTATCTGACTACACCTATCTGACATCTATTTGACGTCTATCTTACATCTATCTCACCTCTAACTCACGTCTTTCTCACGTCTATTTGACGTCTATCTCATGACTATCTCCCGTCTGTCTGACGTCTATCTGATGTCTATCTCACATCTATCTCACATCTGTCTCCCGTCTATCCCACGTCTATCTCACGTCTACTTACATTAATCTCACGTCTATCTCACGTCTATTTTCATCTATCTCAAGTCTATCTCACGTCTATCTCACATCTATCTATCTCACGTATATCTCACGTCCATCTCACATCTATCTATCTCACGTCTATTTCACAACTATCTCACGTATTTTTCACAGCTATCTCACGTCTATCTCACATCTCTCCATCTCATGTCTATCTCACGTCTATTTTACAACTATCTCACGTCTATCTAACGTCTATCTTACATCTACCTCACGTCGATCTCACGTCTATCTCGCATCAATCTGACGTCTATCTGACGTCTATCTCATGTCTATATCACGTCTATCTCACGATTATCTCATATTCACCGCATGTCTATCTCACATATATCTCACATCAATCTCGCATCTATCTCACGTCTATCTTACATCTAACTCACGTCTATCTCACGTCTATCTCACGCTTATCTTATATTCATCGCACATATATCATTCTCACATTTATCTCACATCAATCTCGCATCCACCTGGCGTCTGTCTCACATCTATCTCACATCTTTCTCACCTCTATCTCACATCTTTCTCACGTCTATTTCACATGTATCTCACGTCTTTCTCACGTCTATCTCACATCCATCGCACGTCTATCTCACATCGATCTCATATATATCTCACGTATATCTCACATCTATCTCAAATATATCTCACATCTATCTCCCATCTATCTCAAGTCTATCACACATGTATCTCACGTCTATCTCACATGTATCTGACGTCTATCTCACATCTATCGCACGCCTATCTAACATGTCTCACATCTATCTCAAATCTATCTCACATCTATCTCAAATCAATTTCACATCTATCCCACATCTATCTAACATCTATCTCACAATCTCACAGCGATCTCACATTTATCTCACATCTATCTCACATCTGTCTCATATCTATCTCACACCTATCTCACATCTATATCACATCGATCTACCATCTATCTCACATTTATCTCATATCTATCTCACATCTATCTCACATCCATCTCACATCTGTTTCATATCTATCTCACATCTATCTCACATCCATCTCACATCTGTTTCATATCTATCTCACATCTATCTCACATCCATCTCACATCTGTTTCATATCTATCTCACATCTACCTCACATCTATCTCACATCAATCTCACATCGATCTCACATCTATCTCACATCAATCTCACATCGATCTCACATCTATCCCACATCTATCTAACATCTATCTCACAATCTCACAGCGATCTCACATTTATCTCACATCTATCTCACATCTGTCTCATATCTATCTCACACCTATCTCACATCTATCTCACATCGATCTACCATCTATCTCACATTTATCTCATTTCTATCTCACATCAATTTCACATCTTTCTCACATCAATGTCACATATATCCCACACCTATCTCACATCTGTCTCACATCTATCTCACATCAATGTCACAGCTATCCCACATCTATCTAACATCTATCTCATATTTGCCTCACATCGATCTCACATCTGTCTCACATCGATCTCACATGTGTCTCACATCTATCTCACATCTGTCGCACATCTATCTCACATCTGTCTCACATCGATCTCACATCAATTTCACACCTATCTCACATCAATTTCACATCTATCCCACATCAATCTCTATCTCACATCTATTTCAAATCTATCTCACATCTACCTCACATCTGTCTGACATCTATCTCACATCTGTCTCAAACTTCTCACGTGATTAAAAAGAAATTTGCAACTGCCTCGGAACTTGAAAGACGTCTTGGAAACCGAACAACTGACACGTGCCAGTCTTCTGTTTCGATCTGTCTTCAAATAATGAAGGTGTTTAACAAGGGAGACAGTCTATTCGATCTGTCTTCAAATAATGAAGGTGTTTAACAAGGGAGACAGTCTATACTGTCTACAACGGTGATCTATGTCTATCGTTATCTCCCTTTTAGTATCACGGAGTGGTCTTTTGTGGATTATAATTGCCCCTGAGGTTAAACGGGACTCCATGTTTTTAGCCTGTTGAACTACCATCAAGAATGCAATTCTTGAAGTCAACTGGTTGGTCACATTAGACGGTAGCAGCCGGAAGCGGGAATCCAGAGGAACCAACCACATTAATTACCTATAAACTGCCTAAATGAAATAGAAACGTGGTCTCATTTATCTGATTAATTACCGACTTTCTTCTTTAACAATCAACCGCAAAACGCGGTGCAGTTTTGTGTTACTTAAAAACGCGACCCTGGCTGTTGTTGGGGGCCTTAAATATCACCTAGGGGTTTAACGGGGTTTATGGGACTTGGGCCCAGGTGATTCTCATCCGAATTGTGGCTCTTTGTGTCACCGGGGGTTTATCGTTCCTTGTGCGGTCCTGGTGGGGTTGAAAGTCACTCAACCACTTACTTACTCCCTCACTCACCCAATCACTCACTCAATCACTCACTCACTCAATCAATCACTCACTCAATTACTCACTCACTCAATCACTCATTCACAATCACTCACTCACTCACTCAGTCACTCACTCACTCACTCACTCACTCACTCACTCACTCACTCAATCAATCACTCACTCACTCACTCACAATCACTCACCCACTGTTTATCGGAGGAAAAAGCTTGAGAAATACTTTCACCAGATCGGACTCGCATTGATAAGAACTGATAGAAAGATGTAATGTTTGGAGGTAATGTTTGGAGGTAATGTTTGGAGGTAATGTTTGGAGGTAATGTTTGGAGGTAACCGTATTATTATATTATTGAGAACTTTATTCACACTAACAGATCTTTCTCAGAGAGTTCAGTGATGTTTCTAATGACAGAAAATGTCAGATAAAGTTAAGCAAAGTAAAGACAACTAAAATAAAGCAATGTAAAGAAGCCTTTCAACGCCTTTAAGCTTATGGGCATATAGGGCTAGATCTATATTTAATAGACCAATATGCAATTTGTGCGTGATTTCTAGTCAGCACCACGACGGCCGCCTTTACTTCCAGGGACTCCACCTGGTTACCTATAAAGGCTGGGTCGACCTGGGAACTAAAGTCAATAAAAAAAAAAAATCCGGTAACATCATAACACGAACACACGACGGCAGACAAGCGTCTAGCCGCTGCACCACGACGGCTCCCTATTTCTTTTTCTGCTTCAGCATTTCGAGCCCTTGAGGTTCATTGCTGCAGATATCAGCGGCCTCCATTCATTTCTCTGGTTGGTCCTCTCTTTCCAGTTGGTGACACCAAGTGTTTGCAGGTCTGCCTGGACATTATCTCTCCGTGATCCTCTTGGTCTTCCTCGTGGTCATTGACCAATCATCTCCTTTGTGTGTACAGTTTTTACTTCTCTGTCATCTGACATTTTTTTCAATATGCCCCTACCATTTCAGTCTATAAGCTTTCATGATGCCAGTGATCAGTGGTGATTTAAACAGATTATTAATTTCGTTGTTGCTTCTCACACTCAATTCACCGCTGTTTGCATCTTTGATGGGTCCAAAGATTCGTCGTAAGACTCTGTTTTCGAAAACCTGTAATAAGGATTCATCTCTTTTAGTTGTGCTCCAAGTTTCAGAGCCATGTAACACGACTGGTCTTATCAACGTCTTATTCCTATTTGAGAGAAATAATAAAAGAAAAGACCAAAACGTAATATTATGATATATTTCTTTGTAATGCACATCAAAGTTCAGAAATGATATATATAGAAGACATGGTCCTCCTCTCAAACAGGGTGGAGAGAATAGAAGAGTTAATACTGATATGCGTAGGATGAGTTAAAACCCGATATCACAGCACTCGGAACTCACCCATAAGCACGACATCCCCATCTTCAGCGCAGAGTTGCAGTTCCAATGACACAGTAGCAGTCTGCATGTACTTCCGTCTTCCCTCACCCCTGAGTGTTGTGTCCACCAGACGGGTTCTGTGGCTAGTACTCCCTCTAGTATTCTGCCAGACCCTGATAATCAATTTATGTTTCTGTTTTGTTCACTCGCTTCCAAATATTACTGACTACATTTCGCTTGTGACCTATTTGCAGATGACTGTACTATGTACACTAATCATGATGAGTAAGGACGTTCATTACAGAATGAACTTGATAAGCTTATTAAATGGAGTAATGCTAATCGCATGCAAAGTAACATAACTAAAACGTAATCTATGGTAATAGCAACCAGACAAAAGTTACAGACATTAGACTTAAACAAGCCTCCGCTTGAGCTCTATGTTGACAAATTACCTATTAGTAATGATGATGAACACAACACATTAGGCGTTATAATTGATAGCAATTTAACTTGGCGTTCTCATGTTTATGCCATAACCAAAAAAGTAGCACAAAAAGTCTATCAGTTAGCCAAAATTCAGCACTTTCTGGATCAGAGTACAAGAAAAATATTTTATGTATCCTACATTCAAGCCCATATTGACTATTGTTCCAAGGTTTGGGATGGTTGCTCCAAATCTAACTTAAAACGACCGCGTTCTCTACAAAATCGCGCTTTACACCTAGTTTCAGAGATAAAACACATCGATAAAAATCATCTCTATAGCCAGTTAAGAATTCTCCCATTTAAGAAATGATTACTTTTTAATAAAGCCAAATTTATTCATAAAATTTTAGCTCAGAACACTGCAGATTATCTTTTCCAGTTGATTCAACCCAACCCTAATACCAGCAAACGGCTACATTTATTGCATTTGCCGAAGCCTAGATTAGATCTATATAAAACAAGTTTGTCATATTCTGCTGCTCATTTATGGAATCACCTCCCACTCGATCTGAAAAATATGAGTATGTACTCATTTAACAGCAGCCTTTTAAAATTCATGCTTTCTAGTGATTATATGCCACCATAAATGTAGTTAATAATTCACATGCATTGTATTCTTACTTATGTGTATTATATGTGTATACTATGTAGGTGTATTATGTGGGTGTGTGTTTGTGATTGTTAGTGTGTTTGTGTATGTATGTGGATATATGTATTTTTAGGTTTGTAAGTATGTGTGTGTTTTTATGTATGTAAGTTGTAAGGATATGGGTATATATATATATATATAAGTGTATGTGTGATTGTTTATGAGTGTGATTGTGTGTGTGTGTGTGTGTGTGTGTATTATGTATGCAAGTATGTATGTGTGCAGGCATATAAATGTGAATGTTTATATGAGGGTGTCTGTTTGTGTGATTATTTATGTGTGTATGCATGCATATGTATGTATGTTATGTGTGTGTATGTATGCATGTTGGTAGATGTCTGTATGCATATGTATCTGTGTAAGTATGTGTGTGTATTTAGGTGTGTTTGCAAGTATTTATGTATGTTTGTGGTTATGTGAGTGTATGAATGAACGAATGTGTGTATGTATGCATGTATGTGTGTGTAAATGTGTGTCTATGTAAGTAGGTGTGTGTGTTTTATGTTTGCATATGTGTGTATGTATGTATGTATATATGTTGATGTATGTTTGTATTAGTATGCAAGTAGATTTAGCCTATGTATGTATGTATACATGTGGATGTGTGTATGTGTGCGTATATGTATGTAGGTGCGTGTATGTATTATGTACGTCTGTATGTATGAGAAGGTATGTATGTAAATGTAGCTGTGTAAGTATGTGATTGTATGTAGGTAAATGTAGCTGTGTAGGTGTGTGGGTGTTTGTGTATTTATAAAAGTATGTAAGTATGCATGTGTGTGTGATTGTGTGTGTATGTATGTGGATATATGAAAGTATATTTAGGTTTGTAAGTATGTGTGTGTGTTTATGAATCTATGTTGTAAGAATGTGTGATAGTATACGAGTGTATGTGTGATTGTGGGTGCGTGTGTATATAATGTATGCAAGTATGTATGTGCGCATGTGTGTATGTAATATGTGTATGGGTGACTGTATATATGTGTGTATGCATGCATGTGTGTGTATGTATGTAATGTGTGTGGGCATGCATGTATGCATGTATATATATATATACCTATGTGTGTATGTATGCATGTTGGTGGATGTATGTATGCATATTTAGCTGTGTAAGTATGTGGGTGTATATTTGTGTATTTAGGTATGTATGTATATGTGTAACGATGTGAGTGTATGTATAAATGTGTATATGTATGCATGTATGTGTATGTATGTATGTATGTGTGAATATATATAAGCATGTATGTGTATGTATTGATGTAAGTGTAAATGTCTTTTTGTGTGCATATGTTGGTGTCTGTACACGTGATTGTATATGTGTGTACGCATGGATGCATATATAGGTGTGTATGTATGTTATGTGTGTGTGCATGTATATCTATAAATGTATGTGTGTGAGTTTTCTGTTTGTGAATTTATGTCTATGTATGTGTATGTGTATGTTTGCATATGTATGTAGATGCGTGTGTGTATGTATCACGTATGTCTGTATATGAGTTTGCATGTATGGGAACGTAGGAGTATGTATACGTGTGTGTAAGTGTGTACGATTGTGTACACATGATGTGTGTATGCATTATTCTATAATTTATATTTTTTTAAAATATCCATAACATGCATTATTGATAACAGGTATTGGTACTCTGAAAAATGAGTGCTTAGAAGGGCCGAATGTCAGATGGGCCTGCGTGCCTAATTTTTGACCCTGTGAAAATAAAGTTTGTTCCTTCGTTCGTTCATTTGCCCTGAATCAGTGTATAATACCAAATGGTACAGAAACAGCCTCTGTGGATGTATGTTCTTTTTTCACCATACACCTGCATACTCTGGAGAAAATATCAAACGGCACTTAACTTTAGTACCTAAATTAGTATTGTTTACGAAAAGACGCAATAGACATCAAACTTGTTCTTTTCTGAACGTTAAAAAGTGTCAACAAGCAAATCTACTTGTGGAAAAACCCCAATAGTAATCAATAATGAAGAAATTAGCAATGTGGCAAAGTTGTATTATCTTGGCTCAGTAATCAAAAACAGCGGGGGCTGATTACAACAATCATGTGCGGACTGACCAAAACAATGCAGGGTTAAGCTGTACGAAGAGCCTGTGGCAAAACACGGGCAAACTTTAGAAGCAAATATTTTGGGAACAGTCAACTGTTATGTGGTAACTTGTGATGTCATGGATAATTTCGCAATCACTAAACAATGAATTAAATGTATACAAATAGAAGTTACTTAACTAGTGTGATCAGCGTCTTTATAAAATTAAAACAGTAAAGGACTTTTGCATATCGGTGTTGAAAGGGCATTTGATAATGTATTTGATAGTTATGGACTAATTCAGGACCTTTCCTCTCCTTCGACACCCGAAGAGGTAGAAGAGGACGTTAAGAAGCAAAAGACTAACGGCCTCTCGACAATAATGCTACCAGCATCACGCCAGCTGCCTTTATTTCCCAAGACAATCTTTTGTACTCATTTGATTTAGCGTTGAGTGTTGCACTGACATCACATTACTCTGAAAATGTTCATAAGCCCTCCGTCCTCATCTTCAGCAACCAGCAAAGAGTTCCAATTATGATAGTGCTAGTAACAGTTCGTAAATATCCTCTGAGCGTTGAGTGTCGTACAGATATTCTGAGCGTTGAGTGTCGTACAGATCCTCTAAGCGTTGAGTGTCGTACAGATCCTCTAAGCGTTGAGTGTCGTACAGATCCTCTAAGCGTTGAGTGTCGTACAGATCCTCTGAGCGTTGAGTGTCGTACAGATCCTCTGAGCGTTGAGTGTCGTACAGATCCTCTGAGCGTTGAGTGTCGTACAGATCCTCTAAGCGTTGAGTGTCGTACAGATCCTCTGAGCGTTGAGTGTCGTACAGATCCTCTGAGCGTTGAGTGTCGTACAGATCCTCTAAGCGTTGAGTGTCGTACAGATCCTCTGAGCGTTGAGTGTCGTACAGATCCTCTGAGCGTTGAGTGTCGTACAGATCCTCTGGGCGTTGAGTGTCGTACAGATCCTCTGGGCGTTGAGTGTCGTACAGATCCTCTGAGCGTTGAGTGTCGTACAGATCCTCTGAGCGTTGAGTGTCGTACAGATCCTCTTAGCGTTGAGTGTCGTACAGATCCTCTAAGCGTTGAGTGTCGTACAGATCCTCTGAGCGTTGAGTGTCGTACAGATCCTCTGAGCGTTGAGTGTCGTACAGATCCTCTGAGCGTTGAGTGTCGTACAGATCCTCTAAGCGTTGAGTGTCGTACAGATCCTCTGAGCGTTGAGTGTCGTACAGATCCTCTGAGCGTTGAGTGTCGTACAGATCCTCTGAGCTTTGAGTGTCGTACAGATCCTCTGGGCGTTGAGTGTCGTACAGATCCTCTGGGCGTTGAGTGTCGTACAGATCCTCTGAGCGTTGAGTGTGGTAAAGATATTCTGAGCGTTGAGTGTGGTACAGATCCTCTAAGCGTTGAGTGTCGTACAGATCCTCTGAGCGTTGAGTGTGGTACAGATCCTCTAAGCGTTGAGTGTGGTACAGACCCTCTTAGCGTTGAGTGTGGTACAGACCCTCTTAGCGTTGAGTGTGGTACAGACCCTCTTAGCGTTGAGTGTGGTACAGATCCTCTAAGCGTTGAGTGTGGTACAGATCCTCTAAGCTTTGAGTGTCGTACAGATTCTCTGAGCGTTGGGTGTCGTAAAGATATTCTGAGCCTTGAGTGTCGTACAGATCCTCTGAGCGTTGAGTGTCGTACAGATCCTCTGAGCGTTGAGTGTCGTACAGATCCTCTGAGCGTTAAGTGTCGTACAGATCCTCTTAGCGTTGAGTGTCGTACAGATCCTCTAAGCGTTGAGTGTCGTACAGATCCTCTTAGCGTTGAGTGTGGTACAGATCCTCTAAGCGTTGAGTGTCGTACAGACCCTCTTAGCGTTGAGTGTCGTACAGATCCTCTGGGCGTTGAGTGTCGTACAGATCCTCTGGGCGTTGAGTGTCGTAAAGATATTCTGAGCGTTAAGTGTGGTACAGATCCTCTGAGCCTTGAATATCGTACATATCCTCTGAGCGCTGAGTGTGGTATAGATCCTCTGAGCCTTGAGTTTCGTACAGATCCTCTGAGCGTTGAGTGTCGTACAGATCCTCTGAGCGTTGAGTGTCGTACAGATCCTCTGAGCGTTGAGTGTGGTACAGATCCTCTGAGCGTTGAGTGTGGTACAGATCCTCTGAGCGTTGAGTGTTGTATAGATCCTGTGAGTGTTGAGTGTAGTACAGATCCTCTGAGCGTTGGGTGTCGTACAGATCCTCTGAGCGTTGAGTGTTGTATAGATCCTCTGAGTGTTGAGTGTAGTACAGATCCTCTGAGCGTTAAGTGTCGTACAGATCCTCTGAGCGTTGAGTGTTGTACAGATTCCCTGAGCGTTGGGTGTCGTACAGATCCTGGTTCACTCACAGCTGTACCATCCTCTCCAGACAGTACTGATATTTTCATGCATCCTTAAGGTTCACTTGCTCCTAAAGCACCTTGACCATATCTACCTTATCATGCATACATTTACCACACATTGATGAGGAACCAGCCTATCTGGCTGTCTGTTCATTTCCCTATACTCCAACATTGACCGGATAAAATATCCAAAGAACATTTACTTATCTGGATGTCACCCATTTTAGGCTGGGTCAACACAGAAGCCAATGCCAATTTTTGCTAGATGCGTCCAGTGGGATTATACCGTTTGGGTTGGAACGTGAGAACTTAGGATCGTTAGTCAAGCGTCTAGCCACTACTCTAAGGCGGCTACATAGAGACAGTGACTGGATTTCCCATCAAAATTGACGGCTGATTGCTGACGCTCTGAAAATATATAAGTTTTAGACATGATTTTCTGATGCAAATTCCTCATTTCTGGACTGGGAGTCCAAGCATTCCGTCGCTCAGCCACTGAGTTAAGTGCTTGGTTCGAAACTGTGAGCTGTGCTATGTGTTTGTGTGCACGTATGTGAATGTGTGTAAGTGTGTGCCGGTGATGGGTTGTTGACTGCACTGCACTGGCGGGTAGTGGATCAGGTTCAGAATGGTTAAGCCGTTTGCGAGTGCAATGCCGGCTTTCGAGATTGGGAGTGGGACTGTTAGTGTTGGCACAACTGACAGCTGCCTTATGCGATCTTCAGGATGTTGCTGGGACTGACATGTTTTTCATTAGTTTTCATATGGGACAGAGATGGGCATTTTCAGAAACGGAAAGGGAATAGGGTGACTCATTTTCAGCGATACAAAACCCTCGACTAAAGATACCAATCAGTGAACAATTTTTTAAAATAGATTTTCCCAATGTGTTGTTTTCTTTTCCGTATAATATTTAAAAAGCAATAGATTCAAGTATTTGATGCATGCAAATTACTTGTATTGATTGGTATCGTGGGTTGAAGACGAATAAATACAAACACCAGATAATAGCAAATAAATACAGAAACAATTTTTCATGATTGTATATTTTGATGACCACGATGATAATGATGGTGATGATAATCATGACGAGATGATTATGAGAACGATCATGATGACGATGAGATGACGATGAGATGACGATGATAGGGATGACGATGATGGTGAGGATGATGATGATGATGATGATGACGATGATGATGACGATAATGATGATGATGACGATGATGATGGTGATGATGACGATGACGATAATGATGATGATGACGATGATGATGGTGATGGTGAAGATGATGATGATGACGATG
Organism: Candidula unifasciata; assembly: GCA_905116865.2. Classification (NCBI taxonomy): domain Eukaryota; kingdom Metazoa; phylum Mollusca; class Gastropoda; order Stylommatophora; family Geomitridae; genus Candidula; species Candidula unifasciata. The sequence continues at coordinate 29,778 of CAJHNH020003131.1, read as the reverse complement.
ATGACGATGACGATAATGACGATGATGACGATGATGATGATAACGATGATGATGATGACGATGATGACGATGACGATGATGACGACGATGACGATGATGATGATGATGACGATAACGATTACTATGACGATGATCACGATGATAAAGATGACGATGCTGATGATGACGATGATGACGATGACGATAATGACGATGATGACGATGATGATGATAACGATGATGATGATGACGATGATGACGAGGACGATGATGACGACGATGACGATGATGATGATGATGATGATGATGACGATAACGATTACTATGACGATGATCACGATGATAAAGATGACGATGATGATGATGATGATGATGATGATGATGATGATGATGATGTTTTAGTCTACTGTCACACCTTCTATGGACTAGATGTCTAGGCTACCGACTTTATAACCTACAACCATTCAGCCAGTCAGCAGTCAAGCCTACATTATGCCAGCAAATCTTGGGCAGAAAAGTGCATGACACAAGAAAGCGGGCAAGGAATCTGATTTCTCTCGGGGGGGGGGGGGGGGGGGGGGGGGGGTGAGAGCAAGGTTCTAGAATCTGCTACGTGAGGATGATGTCACCCTGAGGTAGTACCAGTGCAGATTCTTTACATGGGATGTCAAGTGTAAGGATTCTTGAATGTTCCACATCAGAGGTTTCCAGTTGCATAAAACCCGGGGACCGCTCTAAGTCTGCCAGGAACCCATCTATTTTAACATCCACAATAAAGGAAAAATCTAAATTAAAATCACATACACGCACACACGTACTCAGAAACATAGGAGGTAGGAGTTTAATGATTATTTGTTTATGTGTGTATGCGTCTTAGTTGCTGAACATAGGGAGACCAGTTAAAACATTCATTAATAAACTACGAACATTCATTATCTGGTGATTGGGCAGAATACGGGAAATTATATGGTTTTATAGAAACAATAATGTTGAATCTTGGGGGAGAACTAAACAAGTTACACTGAATAAAGAGGCGAAGAAGAGGCGCTGGCGATGGATAGGACAAACGTTGAGAAAATCTTAGAGCACAAGAAGATCAAGAACAGTATTTCTAGAACCGGGACATAGTAATAAAGGAAGATCCAAAAACCATACCGACGTGTTCTGACCACATCACCCATCTTGTGCCGATTAGTCTATAAAAATATAGGCCTAGCCCTATATGCCCTGTACGTCTACAGGCGTTAACAAGAGGCCTTCACTTACTTAAAAAACACACAGGAAAATGGGCTAAAGCGTGAAGTTGAAAAGAGGGAGAGGGCATGGGGTGAGCGGCATAAAATAACATAGGAAAAAAAAAACCACTAGGTGTAAATTGGTTGAGGGCTTTTGCTTTATTGAGGGATACAGAGCAGAAGAAGAAGATATCTCCGGTCTGTTACATTTGTTTTGCGGACAGCGTTGGGGCAGATGAATCACAATTTGGGAACCACTGAGTTAGGCCATAGCATACTGAGGTGAACTGACCAGTTCACACCCTCGTAGCTTATTTCCCCTTCATATCCAACTCATAATTCACTAATTTCCATCTCATAATCTGTTGAAATCCTACGCATATCCAACTCATCCAACTCATATCCCACAAAAAGAGAATCATTATGAAATGCCAGATTGTTGGAGTCCAATGTTGTAACGATCGGTGATATTCTTCAATGCTTGGAGGGAAGGCAAGACGGACATTTAATCATTCTGCTGTTGAAAATGGGGACAGGGCGCTTATGAGAATGTCCAAATACCTTGATGTCGGTTCTCAGCTCAGCTGCATTTTGCTGATGGAGAACAAAATCCTAGAACTACTGGGAGCTGAATTCGAACCACTCCTTTGACGGAGAGAAGCACTAACCCCTAGGCCACAGGATTGTCAACGACAATAATGATAGCAATACAAAATAATAATAATTTTATTAATAATACTCATAATAAATATTTGGATAATAATACAGATACAAAAACTACACTTGGGTAGAAAATATACGGGTGTTTTGTAATGTAAAACTTGCGTCATTTCGTGAACCTAGAGGCCATTGTAAATTCGTTCTCACAGAGAGGCAAGGAGCCGAGAGGGGAAGGGTGACACTCGTTGTCAAAAGAATTGCCAGGGTTGAAGGAATGGAAGGCAATCGAAGGTCAGACGTTATTACTGCCAGGGGTTAGGTTTTCAAACACTCAAACAATCGCCGGCCATTTGTCGGGAACTCGGTGAGAAGCCGTCAACGGTTATCGATCTGGGGCGAACTGTCATGGCGCCTCGCCAAAACAAGTCTGCGAGCGGGGGACCTGGTTCTCTCGTCTGCCTGTGACCGACATTTCCCTCGCTGCGAGACGACGCGTACCACGTGATCGATCCCATACTTGATGGACACAATCTGATGACGTAATATATCGGGTGAAAAAAATCCTTATAAAGCTGAAGCGGCAGTGCTTTGTTATCACAACACACTTTTTGTGGAAGAATCTTCTGGTTAAACCAACTTTCTTATCATCAAAACAGTATGCAATTACTGGACTGCTAATACTAAATCAAGACTTTCAGAGCGCCATCCACATAGAGACGTTATTTCTGAACCACTACTGCTTATTAAAGTATAGTTCGCTGACTACAGAGACGTTCTATTGCAGCTAGTACATCCCTGCATTTGCAAAATCAACATTATAACGAGGAATTATTGATTGTCAACAAAGTCGCCATGACTTCAACTGATGAAATCGACAGCCTGGCGCCGAGTTCAACGAGCCCTACCTGTGGTGGAAGAGTAACACCAGAGGCATCTCAAGTTATCCCTGTGAGAAGTTCACGCAGCACTGCTGATCTTGATAACAGATGCAAAACCTGTTCTTGTGGCTCAATCCTGCCTGGGGTGCAATATGTTATACCAGAGGCGTCGCCAGCTTTTAGGGTGAGTAAATCAAATGTGATTGTCATAGGCGTACATGTGAATCCTTAACTATGAAATCCTGTCTAATGTTGTCTTGAAAAAACTATAATACCTGGTTGTGAAAGGATAAAGTATATTTTAGCTTAACTGACAGAAGAGTCACTAACAATTCATTCTATGGAAAAGGACTCATACAGATTGGTTCAACAAGAACTCAACATAGAAAAACATATGATTTAAAAAGACATACACAAATTGAGAAAAATGAAGTTTTCCGGATAAGTAAAATGGTACGAAAAACTGGAGAATGTAATTCAGGAAGGCGAGGACGAGGAAGATCCAGAAATGGATGGATTGAAGATGTCACAGATTACTGACACCCATTCAGCTACATGACAGGCCATTTTAGCGCATGATAGAAACGTTTGGAAAGTGGTAAACCTGTTTACAGCTCAGGCTGTTCGTCTATGAGATAATGAAAGTGATGCTATTGATTTAAAGGAGGATGATGATGCTGATGATGCAAAATCTCCGCCTAACATGTCGTTGTATATAAGTTCCGACCTTTGCAAAGTTCGGGTATATATTTACAACACATATAAAACGATACTCACATAAACCAAACACCGAACATAAATAATCAATGGCAAAATGCATTAGCGTCTTTGATTTGCAATCACATTATGACGTTAATATAGTTATCTGATTTATTTAAACCTCAGCCGTCGTTTATGAACTTTGTAAAACAAATATTTAGTCAGAAGGGGTACACGAAAACAGGGAAATGAACGGGAATGACGCAATTCGCTGCATATATTTGTAATATATGTTAATGTTTACAATTACTCCCCATACGTCCCCTGTCATACTTCTACAAGAGAGTCAAAAACTCTCTCGAGTAAATCTTCATATGTCTGAGTTTATCGTTCTCTCTCTCTCTCTCTCTCTCTCTCTCTCTCTCTCTCTCTCTCTCTCTCTCTCTCTTACACATAGACACAGTCTTTCTCATACATTCTCTCTGTCTCGCAAAATCTCCCTCTCTCAAACTCTTTCTTAAACTCACATCCCCCTTCGTCTCTTCCTCATTCGTGTCACAAGCCTTGGGCAGGAAGACATCAGAATTCATGTACAGGTTGTAAGAGCTGAGATGCGGTTTTGTCCTTGGACTGACTCCACCTTTTGACCCAGAAACTAATGCAGACACACTGGCTAGTGGATTGTTAGAAACACGATCGGAGATTTAATAAATACACGTAGAAAACAGTAGAGCATATTCCCTGTTTTTTGGTAATTCAGGTTGGCTCCAGGGACTAGATGATGAGGATGATGATGATAATGATGATGATGATGAGCAACGCAGATCAATAAGAAAAAAAGGAGAAGAAGAAGAAGAAGAAGAAGAAGAAGAAGAAGAAGAAGAAGAAGAAGAAGAAGAAGAAGAAGAAGAAGAAGAAGAAGAAGAAGAAGAAGAAGAAGCAGAAGAAGAAGAAGAAGAAGAAGAAGAAGAAGAGAAGAAGAAAGAAGAAGCAGAAGAAGAAGAAGCAGAAGAAGAAGAAGAAGAAGAAGAAGAAGAAGAAGAAGAAGAAGAAGAAGAAGAAGAAGAAGAAGAAGAAGAAGAACAAGAAGAAGAAGAAGAAGAAGAAGGAGAAGAAGAAGAAGAAGAAGAAGAAGAAGAAGAAGAAGAAGAAGAAGAAGAAGAAGAAAAAAAAGAAGAAGAAAAAGAAGAAGAAGAAGAAGAAGAAGAAGAAGAAGAAGAAGAAGAAGAAGAAGAAGAAGAAGAAGAAGAATAGCATCAATGATGTTTTAAACATGCATATATGGTCTCTCCTTTCTCAATTTTCGATTTTAATTAATGTATTTTTTCATTCTTTTTATTTACAGGAAACAATGGGAAAGATGAAATATGAACAAGTACAAAATGTCGTCTCAGAAACTGGACGTACCATCAATGTAAAATCGACATCTTCATCGCCCTCGTCATCGTCGTCATCATCACCTTCATCCTCACCGACGCCATCGTCTTCTCCTTCGTTTCTAAATAGACTGAAATTAGCGTTCAAAAATACATCATCATCATCTCAGAAGTGTTCCTTCAACTTGGGGAAATCCCAGAATTCCAGCGCTGGAAAGAACGGAAATCCCCGCCGGCCGGCATCTTTTGGTGGAGCTGATGTGGTCAAACCATGGACAGGCCGAAGGGCCAGCCAGTACGAGAAGCGAGTCTCCTGGGCCGATGAGCGTGGTTCGGACAAAGCTTTGTTCACTGTCCGGTTAATCAAGCCTCGACTGTCTTCGGAGTCCAAGCGTGCAAGACAAGTTACCCCTGGACAATCCATCCTGCGAAACTCCGGTGTTTACTAGAGGGAGTCCGTTTCTAGAAACATGTTGTTGATCTCACCATAGAGCCTTATACCTGAGCTGACTCACAAACAACGCTAAAGTAGTTTCTCTTGAAACCACCAAAGACAACATTGTTGATGAAATAAAATCAAAACTGACATTGTTGATATCATGAAAAATTGACATAATCATGTTTTTATCCCAAAGACGTTAGTTCAGTTGGATATTTTCGCCTTCAAAATTGACTTATTTTATACTCGTAGTTGTGTATGTGTATAATGTGCACAGGTGTATATTATGAATGACTGTAATGTTATTTATGTAAGAGTGTATGTTGTAAGTAAGTGTATGTTCAGTATGTAAGAGTGTATGTTGTAAGTAAGTGTATGTTCAGTATGTAAGAGTGTCTGTTTTAAATGAGAGTAATTGTATCTGAGGATGTTTTAGTGTATGTTGTGTATGAAATAGTGAATGTTGTGTTGTAGTGTATGTTGTGTGTTAGGTTATATTGTGTGTATATGTTGTGTGTGAGTGTATGTTGTGTTAGGTTATATTGTGTGTATATGTTGTGTGTGAGTGTATGTTGTGTTAGGTTATTTTGTGTAAATGTTGTGTGTGAGTGTATTTTGTGTATGAAAGAGTGTATGTTTGAGTGTATGTTGTGTACAAGTGCAAACAAAAGGGTGTGTTGTGTTTGAGTGTATGTTGAGTACTAGTGTATGTAAGAGTGAGTGTTGTGTTTGAGTGTATGTTGAGTACTAGTGTATGTAAGAGTGAGTGTTGTGCTTGAGTGTATGTAGAATTTATTGTATGTTGTATATGTAAGAGTTAATATTGTACTGGTGTCTATTGTGTGAGAGTTATGCTGTACACGTTGTGATTGAGTGTACGTTGCATATGTTAAATATGTACATAATGAAGAAGAGATTTATTGAAGATATAAATTAAATACCATATTCTGAATATCATTCAAACTTTCTGAGTTGTTGTATTTATCTTCATGCGTGAAGGGTTTGTCCCTTCGGTAAGCGGGTTCAAATCCATGTGTTGACTATCATCGTCAACATTATCATCATCATCATCATCATCATCACAATCAGTGTCACCACCATCATCATCAACATCATGTGTCTTGCCCAGTGGCTTGGCTATCTTGATTCTTCATACCTTGTAACCTCCAGTTCAAATATGCTGACACCGTGCTGTGCCACGACAAAAGGATATTTTAAAACTGCCTACGTTGTCTTCCTCTGTTCATATTTACATAAGTCTGTCGAATTATCATGAAGTCTCCATGTGTTGTCCAGGTGTTTTTCATAGGTAGAAAGCAACGTTGATAGCATGGGAGACGAAGCACTTGTGAAAATTCCCGAGTGCATTGATATCACTTACTGATTCATTCATTTATTCTTCACTATGTAGCAAAAACTTGGTCAAATAGTTTTCCCTCCCTACCACCTCCAGTTAAAAGTTAGCTTTGTGGACCCGCCAGCAGGGGTAGCAATCTAATAACTGAAACAAGCAAACAAACACGCAAGCAAATAAAGAACGTCAATATAAACACAAAATAAAGGCGAACCGCAGTGGGGCTGAAATCAAGAATGAACTTGAAACAAAACATGCTACCACTAGAATGGTCAATGGAGGGAAACGAAAAGATTCCTATAAGCACATCCAGACGTCTTTTCATTTTCTCCCATTAAACTTTCTATCCAAAGTATGAGTTGTTTTAAGTTATTTCTAACAAAGAAATGATTTATGTGTCGTGTTCTCATAAGCTGGCTAATAGGGCTGTACCGAATAGTGACTTTCACTATTCGGCCGAATACGAATAGCTGGACCAACTATTCGGCCGAATACTGCACTCCAGAGCTTGAAGAGCAGACATTGAATCGGTGAAGATGACAATATTTTGACCCTTCGAAGGATAAACATCCATTACAGTCTTTAGGTGGTATACTGCTGTTTCCAGTGCAATTATTTCAGCTTCATAATTTGAGCAGAATTCCCCGCATGCATCAAACTGCTCTTCAATAGATCCATCAGGATAGCCTATGAAGATTCCGTAATCTGCTTTAATGGTAGCTTTGATTGCAGATCCATCAGTATAAACATGTATCCATTCTTCGGGGTAAGAAATTTCTAAAGTGGGTTTTTCTCTCCTCAACCCGAGGGGTTCCACATTTGTATGAAATGAAATAGCGGACAGATTGGCAAGAAGCGGCCGTGACATGGTACAACCAAATAGCGTCTGACCCCATCATGAGACGAAGACATTAATACAATCTAATATCCAAGAAAGATGGCTGGAGACACAGCACATTATCTTCCTAAGACTAGCTTCATCGCCTCTCTAGACATGCAGAGTATATGACTGACAAGGCACAACAGATTTCAACATATGTTTAAACTTTTCGGTGTAGGAAATACGGAGACTTGGCACCCGAAAATGCTGAGCATGTGCTACAACACTGTCACCTGTATGCTGACAATTGAGACACAATCTGGTCTGTTCAAACCCTAATGAAAACCAAACTGCATGGTTCATGAAAAGATATGAATGCACGATAGCTTTTATAAAGGCTACCGGCCTCCTGATATAAGTTTTCTGACAGAAGGATCGAAGAAGAACAAGAAGACTTGGAATTTGACCATAAAGCAATGAATATTTGCACCATGAGGAGTTCAGAAATAATATTTGGTATCTACAGAGTTCGGAGTCGCCGTGATGTAGCGAGATCGGATCGGAAGGTCGTCGGTTCGCTCCCTGGCAGAGCCGGACTCTTTTCAAAAATGACCTTGACTCCCAGGTCCACCCAGCCCTGAGTGGGTACCGGGGACAGTCCCGGGAAGTAAATACGACCGGCGTGATGCTGACCACATCACCCATCTTGTGCCGATTGGTCTATAAAAATATAGGTCTAGCCCTATATGCCCTATGCGCCTGAAGCCGTGGAAAAGGGACCTTTATCTACAGAGTCGTAGTCAAATTCCGAGTAAGGCCATCTAAGGTAACAACCACCTGTCATAGAAAGGTGTCAAAGGTTCATTGCGTATCCTTTACAGGACGTTTCAGAACCCACCCTGACAAGCCCTGGCTGTTGTGTGGTTTTTCTAGGCAAATTTACGTCCAGTAGTTGGCCATTGCCTACTGGACGGTCGGCTTTCTTGATACCACTGTCGAAACCAACGGGGTGGGGGGGGGGGGGGGGGGGGTTGGGGGGGGGGGGGGGGGGGGGGGGGGGGGGGGGGGGGGGGTTCTGCTTAGAGCCTTATTACAAATTTATTGCGAGGGATATCTCAGCAGCAATTTTCCCCACTACCCGCATTTTTAATTTATTTTTGTAAAAAAAAGGGGGGGGGGGGGGGGGGGGGGGGGGCGAGGTGCTTGAGAGAGGTCTTAGCCACCAGGTTCCGGAATCTATGATTCTAATGTGACTTTGAAATCCCAAGAAAATTCCCATTTTAAGTTACACTGACCTAGGAATTCAAGCAGACATTTTTTTTAAAATATAAACTCTAATCGGATTCGAACTCATGACCACTAGGCCGCTAGACAAACCTGCTGGCCAGCGTAATTTTATGGACCCTGGTAAAAAGACTGCACGGACAATATCATGCCCAACCGACTATATCTTTCTCTCACTTTCTTTCTACATCTTTCTCTCTCTTTCCTCTCTCTCTCTCTCTCTCTCTCTCTCTCTCTCTCTCTCTCTCTCTCTCTCTCTCTCTCTCTCAATCTTGCTTTGTATTTTTCTGGCTCTTGGGTTTTCTCTCTCTTTCTCATTCTGTCTCTTCTATTTCGCTATCTCTTTTTTTCGTTCTTTTTCTTTCTCTATGTTTATCTACGTTTCTCTTTTCCTCCTCCCACTTTCTCCCTTTCTTTCTCTCTCCTTCTGTTTCTCTTTCTGCCTTTCTCTATTTCTCCCATTTATTCTTTTTCCCCACACACACTCTCTCTGGGTGCACGCATGCGAGTCGTGTGTGTGGGTATGCGTGCGAATGTGAAACATAGACGCAGAAAACATTTCAACACGTCACTCTGTCACCTAAATAGTCACACCTCTATCTAAAGACAACACGTCACTCTCTGTCACCTAGATAGTCACACCTCTATCTATAGACAATACGAAACTCTCTGTCTCCTAGATAGTCACACCTCTATCTATAGACAATTCGTCACTCTCTGTCACCTGGATAGTCACACCTTTATCTAAAGACAACACGTCACTCTCTGTCACCGAGATAGTCACACCTCTATCTATAGACAGCACTTCACTCTCTGTCCCCTAAATAGTCACACCTCTATCTATAGACAACACGTCACTCTCTGTCACCTGGATAGTCACACCTCTATCTATAGACAATACGACACTCTCTGTCTCCTAGATAGTCACACCTCTATCTATAGACAACACGTCACTATCTGTCACCTGGATAGTTCTACCTCTAACTATAGACAACACGTCACTCTCTGTTCCCTAGATAGCCACACCTCTACAAACAAAAGAGACATTGTATTGTTGATACATTTTTGTTTTCATTGCACTCCCCCCCCCCCCCCCCCCTTTCTTCTACCCTAGTCGATTACTCCCTTTCTATCTCAACAAAAATCCACAAACGCACATTCGCTCACACACATACACACACACATATATGTATATATACATATATAAACACACATATCTACACACACACATACACACACACACACATATATATATATATATATATATATATATATATATAAACATACACACAGACACATATAAAACTATAAGAAAATGTTCATTCAGTGCGTCTATATGTCAATCATACAATGGCAGACAATATGAAAGAAATATTTGCCTCAGGCTACAAAAATATTCCGGAATTAACCACGCGTGTTATTTCTGGATCTAGCGTTGAGCGAAAGAATTATTAAGTATACATTGTTAACCATACAAATACCGTTAAGCATAGACACTCGTGTTAAGTATACACCAACTGTTAAATTTAGAAAAGTGTAGCTGGAGAGGGGTACATTCAAAGCCTGGTTTTGTTTCTGACCCAGTCCTCCTGGGAGATGTTCCCGCACGCAAGACGCGGATCAATGGACGAGTTGATAACTAGTCTGTGGAATTCTTTCTGGGTTAGTATGTCACAGTTTTCTGGTGACGTAGATATACTAAACTAATTGCTAAGTTCATGGTATTGGTGAATTTTTAAGCGGTAAATACATCTTGTCTTGATATAAAGAAGTAAATCATGGATAGTTGGACGATTGGTACAAATTTATTTGGAAACAGGAAAGTTGTTGTTTTATAGACGAATGATGAGAATAGCCAGGACACAAAACAAAAGCAAAGAAGATTTCTTGCAAGAAACTGACTGAAGACGAGAACTGATTGCTTACATCAGAAAGGGACAATCAACATACCTTGATTCTGTCATGAGCATGAACAAATGGGAGTACCTCATGACTGTGAGAATAGTTGGGGTCGGGGTGGGGTTGTGGGGAACGAACGAACGAACGAACGAACGAACGAACGAACGAACGAACGAACGAACAAACTCTATTTTTAAAGGGTTAAGAATTGGGCACGCAGGCCCGTCTTACATTCTGCCCTTCGCGGTCTCCCTCCATTCTTACATGATTTCATTCACACATCAAGTAATAAAACATTTAAAAAAGCATCCAAACATTAAGTACAAGCACTGAAATGTCTACATTTCTAACTACAACAAACTGTAGTGGTTGTTATAAATCTGTGGAAAAAGGCACTATTTCAAAAATATTTTTCTCTTAGTCCTCTATGGGGGCATGTAATCTGTGCTCAAATAATATTCAAACAGTTTTCTATTGTACCTATAGGGACTAGTGGTATTTTTGATCTGTTGTGGAAGACAATTCCACAGTTGAGCTGCGGAGTACGCTAAACTTGATTTGTTTAGGTCTATCCTAGGTTTAGGGATGTGTAATATGTTCAGGCGTTTACTGTGCCTTCCATTATATTTAAACAACGACCATAAGCAACATGGAGCTTTTTGGGATAATATTTTGTGCATAAATTTCGCCTTATTGAAAAGTAGACGTTCACGAACCGGTAGTAGCATAAGACCTTTATACGTTTCGGAACTCACTGCCCTATGAGAGGGGAGGAGGCTAAGGCAGACCGAGAGAGAAGTGATGAGTAGTTGACATAATAACAAGGTTGGATCATCGTTGTCAGGATCATCGTTGTCAGGACAGACTGAAAGTACACAAGACCAACGGTTGTGGTTTGACATGTTTACCAACGCCCCACGGCATTCACTTTAACAAGAAGTGTTGGACTATGGAGTAGAGTTTCCTAGAGTGATCTCAAGGAAGATTTCGGCGCTTAGTAGGATTCTCTGCAACGCGACGAGAAAGTTGCTTTGATCGATCAACAAATAATCACTAATTAAATCGAGCAGCATGTAGCTTAATTAGTCAGTTAATCCGTCCAACGATCATTTTCCACTCGGTCACTAGACCAGTGTCAAATTGTTCAAGAAAGCAATTGATCAGTCAGTCGGTGACAGAATAAACCAATCAGTCAATTAAAAAATCAAGTAATCAAAAAAAATATCGATTCGTTGGTTCAGAGTTAGACGAAGTTTAACCTGGAGAAGAATGTGTTACAAATGTTGAACGTAGTAACATTAAATCTAACGTCAGATTAGAATTGTTGCAGGCAGCAGAAACGAGTAGATCTAATGACATGTTTATTGTCTCTTTCCGTTCCCCTTGATTCCCCCAGTGGAGCATAGACTCCAACCAACTCACACCAATCTGTCCTACCCTTTGCTATTGCATGCAGCTCACCTCATATCCGTCCTACCTTTTTGACTTCAGTCCTCCCATTTGGGTTTCGGAAAACCCTTTAAATAGACCCACTGCCCCTAAGAAGCATGTCGTCGGAGTCGAGTAATTATGGATATTTCTTTCGAAGTCAAAATTCATAGGCCAGAGACTAGGAACCAACAGTCTGTACTACAAATAAGCCAGATTTGTAAAACGGCTGTGCATGCACAATTCAGATTCTGGAGCATGACTAAAGTCCAGAAGGGAATTAACAGCCAGAACTTTCCACCTCAGTTTAAAGCTGACGAACGCGGGGAAGCAAACTGAACTCTGTAGGTTATTTCTTCCTGCGTTTTCGGACTGTATTTATTTCTGTGCCCCTGTAGGTTCCAGAGCAAAGGCGTTCTAGTTATATTGTTCTCAAGTTCTCTTAACGTGTGTGTCGCATCCATTGCCAGCATCCCTTATATGCTTCTTGATTCACTGGAATTTATTTCGTGCTCTCCAAAAGCTCAACATGATTGGGAAAAAGTTTTTGTATGGAGATTTGGGTGAGAACTAAAGTAAGAGATCCAAACACAAGAATGAGCGACATACACACACACACAAACGATTATACACAGCATATCGTACGAACACTGTGCAACCAGTGCCAAACTTTGACATTATTCAAGGCTAACTTACGTAAAATTAACACCTGTGAAATGATATGCCTGAGAAAAATTGACAGACTTTACCATACTAGACAAAGTTAGTAATGATATTATCAGACATACCAGGAACAACGCCAGGCAGCAAATTCGTTGAGAAACAGAAGATCAAATGGTTTGGTTGTCTAGTAAGAATGCAGCCGTAACAACTACCAACGCAAGCACTATACATAAAGAGGTCTGATTTGATAGCAGGAGGTTGTCATAGGTGTTAATAGACTGATGACGTTAAAGAGTTTTTACATCGATACGGAACGACAATAGCCATTGGTGTCCACCAAGCAATGGATCATGAACTGTTCTAATCCACGGCACTTTAGACAAGTGGGAGTAAAATATCAAGAGAGGTAGGAACAGCAGTGTGACAGAATTAACCAATCAAAAGTTGGGCAGAGAGAGTTGGAGATTCATTTGAGCAACCTTTATTGATGAGGCGGAAAGTGTTTCACGTTTCAACTTTAGCATGTGAAAAACATTGGTTCTCTTGTAGTGGTTGTGTAGTTGTCTGACACCACTCCTTAAGCCAATAAAGATGCAGACAATATGATTACAGAATGATAATGTTACAGAATACACCTGGCAAAATCCTGGAAAAGACGAAGGTGCCTGATTAAGTGAGAATATCTTTGGAAAAAGAGGAGCAAAACACACGCACATGACAAAGAGAGATTAAACGGAATATGGCAAAGGATAGAACTTATACTCATGCACAGTCAAATCAGTGCTCGTCCACGCGTCGACAGTATGCTGCGGTAGGTCTAAGTCTGCCCACACCATCATACCCTTCCCGTCCTTCTGCTGGGTATTTTATGTTTATATTTTTACAACTTTGTTGTCTTTAATGTGGCGAATCTTCATACAAAAGACATGTAGACAGATATTTTAAATAAAAAAAAAAAAAAAAAAAAAAAAGCATACGGTATTGCACACCTGAAATCTGATATTAACGTATTGTGTGTACGTAATTGCACCTCATCCTGATGAAACAAACAGCTGCACTAGTTAGGTTTCTATAGCAAACAAGCACAACTCGTGCTGCAAACAGTTTATAGAATTTCTGGTTGCTGAAACGAAACTGTGGTAACATTCAAAAATGTTTGTGTGTTGTATATGGACCGTCTTCACTCGACAAGAGCACCGTTATTTGCTTGTTTTAAAGAGTAAACGCTTCAGAAATTGGGCAGACGAGCCTGTGGATGTTATTCATGCTTGGGGCTGACTGACATTTTACCCCACTAGGACATCCCACTGTACGATAAACACCCGATGACACAAAGTGCCACCATTCGGATGAGGATCACTCGTGTAGAGGTCTCAGAAACTCCGTTTAACCGTTAGGTTATACCGTTTAACTGTTAGGTTATACCGTTTAACCGTTAGGTTATACCGTTTAACCGTTAGGTTTTTTTAGGGCCGCTGACAACTGATTCAGAATAACAAAAAATTCGTCCCACGTGCGGATGGGGATTATATGCTTGGGGGGGGGGGGAGTAACGGAAAAAATGGCTATTTAAACAGAACAAAACCCGGTATAGGCGCTTCTTGCAGCTTATTGTTTAGCGTTGGCGTAATGCCACAGAAGTGGAAAAGAAAGATTATACATCGTTGGCGTAATGCCACAGAAGTGGAAAAGAAAGATTATCTATCGTTGGCGTAATGCCACAGAAGTGAAAAAGAAAGATTATACATCGTTAGCGTAATGCCACAGAAGTGGAAAAGAAAGATTATACATCGTTAGCGTAATGCCACAGAAGTGGAAAAGAAAGATTATACATCGTTAGCGTAATGCCACAGAAGTGGAAAAGAAAGATTATACATCGTTGGCGTAATGCCACAGAAGTGGAAAAGAAAGATTATACATCGTTAGCGTAATGCCACAGAAGTGGAAAAGAAAGATTATACATCGTTAGCGTAATGCCACAGAAGTGAAAAAGAAAGATTATACATCGTTAGCGTAATGCCACAGAAGTGGAAAAGAAAGATTATACATCGTTGGCGTAATGCC
>CAJHNH020003131.1:0-10000 GCA_905116865.2 Candidula unifasciata | reverse complement strand
GTACACCTGATGCCAGCAGGGCTGGTTCTGTTGTGTAGCCATTCTACGTATTAACAGTTAATGACGTTTAAAACATTGCCGCCATTATATGCGTGTTTCAATGCACATAGTGCGTGTTTTTAATAACAGATTTGACATAAGTTTCTAGTTCAGTTCAGTCTGAAATGGATATTAAAGATATGGGAAGTAAAGGCGGACATGATCATGTTGATTACATGAACCCTCGGGTGGCATTGTTTTATAAAGTGTTGTAGCTCTTTATGATCGATGCCCGAAAGGCGTGACAAGGGACATTTTTCCTTTGATACATCTGTTGTAGTGTAGAATCTGAAACCAACACAGAACTAGTGTCTTCAGTCGTGTGGTTGTAAGCGTGGATGGAAGTAAGTAGCATAGGCTGTAAGTTGAGGAGATTGTGTACGTTCATGATTCTCTCGTCATTCTTCTATAAATGCACATCTATGCAGTTTCTACTCAATTTTGTCTATAACTTACATCCTGGCGATGATTCATCTCCCTACATAAACATGGGCTCGACATAGCTGTTATAAGAGTTAGTTGCGTATCCTTTACAGGACGTTGCAGAACCAACCACCAACATCCCCTGGCTGTTGTGTGGTTTTTCTAGGTAAATTTACTTCCAATAGTTTGCCACTGCTTCCTGGACAGTCGGCTTTCTTGATACCACTGTCGAAACCAACGCAAGGCGCATGGCCCGCAGTTGGGATCGAACCCGGCATCCCGGCATTACGAAGCGTTCGCATCGACTTAGCCACAGAGCCGACCGACCTAGCTGTGGACTCTTAAAATGGTATTAACGAGCAAGCTAATTTTTCTCTCAAAGATGGGAGAATCGAAAGTATGCACTACTGAACTTTTGTTAGCTAAGTGTCAAAAACGATACGAAAACTAATGTTTGTTCCACTGACTGTGTCCTCCATCCGTTTACTAATGACGGCAATTTAGCAGCTTCAACTTCATCAAACTTGCTTTTTTTTTTTCTTTAAATGAACATCAAACATATTTATGAGCACATGTTGCGAATGCGCTGGAACGTTGGGGCTGAGGTACCGCGTGCACCTCCTCTAATGTTTCAGGGGCGGTGGAGGTACACTCATGCCTCCTCTTTCTAGAAACATTTGCAAGGGAGATAAATTGAAACACGACACCCCCCCCCCTTTTTCCCCCTCCCCCCTTTCCGTCCCCCTTCCCCTAGACAACGTCATTGACGATGGCATTTAGAGTATTTGTTCCACATCCTTTCAAATAATATTTGTTGCCATTCACCATACAGGGATTATTATTTTATAGCGCACATAAACAAGGTTTGTAACTTGAGCGCCTCACTTACTAGGAAATTAGGAAGGGGCTGAGTTTCCCTATGATTTCTGGGCGGTGTCACTCCTGCAAGTTTATAATTCTCATGTTCTGTTTCTCTTACTTCAGTGCCCCAGGTCTGTTTGTTAATGATGGTCATTAGCCGTTCTCTCGGGTTTGTACTTCTGACAGAAACATCACTGATATAATTTAACATGTAGAAGAATGGTGGTACGGACTATAGTAGGGTAGTACAGACTATGGGAGTGTAGTACAGACTATGGAAGTGTAGTACAGACTATGGAAGTGTAGTACAGACTATGGGAGTGTAGTACAGACTATGGGAGTGTAGTACAGACTATGGGAGTGTAGTACAGACTATGGTGATGTAGTACAGACTATGGGAGTGTAGTACAGACTATGGTGATGTAGTACAGACTATGGGAGTGTAGTACAGACTATGGTAGTGTAGTATAGACTATGGGAGTGTAGTACAGACTATAGGAGTGTAGTACAGACTATGGTGATGTAGTACAGACTATAGGAGTGTAGTACAGACTATGGTGATGTAGTACAGACTATGGAAGTGTAGTACAGACTATGGTGATGTAGTACAGACTATAGGAGTGTAGTACAGACTATGGGAGTGTAGTACAGACTATGGTGATGTAGTACAGACTATGGGAGTGTAGTACAGACTATGGTCATGTAGTACAGACTATGGGAGTGTAGTACAGACTATGGTGATGTAGTACAGACTATGGAATTGTAGTACAGACTATGGTGATGTAGTACAGACTATGGAAGTGTAGTACAGACTATGGTGATGTAGTACAGACTATGGGAGTGTAGTACAGACTATGGTGATGTAGTACAGACTATGGGAGTGTAGTACAGACTATGGTGAGTGTAGTACAGACTATGGGAGTGTAGTACAGACTATGGGAGTGTAGTACAGACTATGGGAGTGTAGTACAGACTATGGGAGTGTAGTACAGACTATGGGAGTGTAGTACAGACTATGGGAGTGTAGTACAGACTATGGGAGTGTAGTACAGACTATGGGAGTGTAGTACAGACTATGGGAGTGTAGTACAGACTATGGGAGTGTAGTACAGACTATAGGAGTGTAGTACAGACTATGGAGTGTGTAGTACAGACTATAGGAGTGTAGTACAGACTATGGGAGTGTAGTACAGACTATGGGAGTGTAGTACAGACTATGGGAGTGTAGTACAGACTATGGGAGTGTAGTAGAGACTATGGGAGTGTAGTATAGACTATGGGAGTGTAGTACAGACTATGAAAGTGTAGTACAGACTATGGGAGTGTAGTATAGACTATGGGAGTGTAGTATAGACTATGGTGAGTGTAGTATAGACTATGGGAGTGTAGTACAGACTATGGGAGTGTAGTACAGACTATGGTACAGTACGACTATGGGAGTGTAGTACAGACTATGGGAGTGTAGTACAGACTATGGAGTGTAGTACAGACTATGGGAGTGTAGTACAGACTATGGGAGATGTAGTACAGACTATGGTGAGTGTAGTAGACTATGGAGAGTACAGACTATGTAGTACAGACTATGGTGTAGTACAGACTATGGGAGTGTAGTACAGACTATAGGAGTATAGTACAGACTATGGGAGTGTAGTACAGACTATGGAGTTGTATGGGAGTGTAGTACAGACTATGGGAGTGTAGTGGTACAGACTATGGAGTGTAGTACAGACTATGGAAATGTAGTACATACTATGGTGATTTAGTACAGTCTATGGGAGTGTAGTACAGACTATGGGAGTGTAGTACAGACTATGGAAGTGTAGTACAGACCATGGTGATTTAGTACAGTCTATGGGAGTGTAGTACAGACTATGAGAGTGTAGTACAGTCTATGGGAGTGTAGTACAGACTATGGGAGTGTAGTACAGACCATGGTGATGTAGTACAGACTATGGGAGTGTAGTACAGTTTATGGGAGTGTAGTACAGTCTATGGGAGTGTAGTACAGACTATGGGAGTGTAGTACAGTCTATGGGAGTGTAGTACAGACCATTGTGATGTAGTACAGACTATGGTGATGTAGTACAGACTATGGAAGTGTAGTACAGACCATGGTGATGTAGTACAGACTATGGTGATGTAGTACAGACTATGGAAGTGTAGTACAGACCAATGGGATGTAGTACAGACTATGGTGATGTAGTACAGACTATGGAAGTGTAGTACAGACTATGGGAGTGTAGTACAGACTATGGTGATGTAGTACAGACTATGGAAGTGTAGTACAGACTATGGAAGTGTAGTACAGACTATGGAGTGTAGTACAGTGTAGTACAGACTATGGGAGTGTAGTACAGACTATGGAAGTGTAGTACAGACTATGGAAGTGTAGTACAGACTATGGAAGTGTAGTACAGACTATGGGAGTGTAGTACAGTCTATGGAAGTGTAGTACAGACTATGGAAGTGTAGTACAGACTATGGGAGTGTAGTACAGACTATGGAAGTGTAGTACAGACTATGGGAGTGTAGTACAGACTATGGAAGTGTAGTACAGACTATGGTGATGTAGTACAGACTATGGAAGTGTAGTACAGACTATGGGAGTGTAGTACAGTCTATGGTAGTGTAGTACAGACTATGGGAGTGTAGTACAGACTATGGAAGTGTAGTACAGACTATGGGAGTGTAGTACAGACTATGGAAGTGTAGTACAGACTATGGGAGTGTAGTACAGACTATGGAAGTGTAGTGCAGACTATGGTGATGTAGTACAGACTATGGAAGTGTAGTACAGACTATGGAAGTGTAGTACAGACTATGGAAGTGTAGTACAGACTATGGGAGTGTAGTACAGACTATGGGAGTGTAGTACAGTCTATGGGAGTGTAGTACAGTCTATGGGAGTGTAGTACAGACTATGGGAGTGTAGTACAGTCTATGGGAGTGTAGTACAGATCATGGTGATGTAGTACAGACTATGGTGATGTAGTACAGACTATGGTGATGTAGTACAGACTATGGGAGTGTAGTACAGACCATGGTTATGTAGTACAGACTATGGTGATGTAGTACAGACCATGGTGATGTAGTACAGACTATGGTGATTTAGTACAGACTATGGAAGTGTAGTACAGACCATGGTGATGTAGTACAGACTATGGTGATGTAGTACAGACTATGGAAGTGTAGTACAGACCATGGTGATGTAGTACAGACTATAGGAGTGTAGTACAGACCATGGTGATGTAGTACAGTCTATGGGAGTGTAGTACAGACCATGGTGATGTAGTACAGACTATGGTGATGTAGTACAGACCATGGTGATGTAGTACAGACTATGGTGATATAGTACAGACTATGGAAGTGTAGTACAGACCATGGTGATGTAGTACAGACTATGGTGATGTAGTACAGACTATGGAAGTGTAGTACAGACCATGGTGATGTAGTACAGACTATGGGAGTGTAGTACAGACTATGGTGATGTAATACAGACTATGGAAGTGTAGTACAGACCATGGTCATGTAGTACAGACTATGGGAGTGTAGTACAGACCATGGTGATGTAGTACAGACCATGGTGATGTAGTACAGATCATGGTGATGTAGTACAGACTATGGTGATATAGTACAGACCATGGTGATGTAGTACATACTATGGAAGTGTAGTACAGACCATGGTGATGTAGTACAGACCATGGTGATGTAGTACAGACCATGGTGATGTAGTACATACTGTGGTGATGTAGTACATTCTATGGCTGTGTCGTACATGTATCGATGGTTTAGTAGAAACCATTGCGGCGTAGTACATATAATGGTTGGTAGTTCAGACCATGATTATGTAATATGCCTATTTGACCCGAGTTTTTATGTGCCTTTTAATTGAATTTTCTTCATTGTTATAAATTTGCTTGCGGGTGAGCCTGCTGGTTAGTGACCTTCCTTCCTGTTACACACAAACACACACACACACACATCACACACATACACACATAAACACATACACATATACACAGACAAACACACGTGCACACAAAATGGCTATATCCAAGAAATTGGTTGATTTCGCAACATTAGGAAAATTATTTCATTGTGTGGATAATAAAAAATATACTATTCCAGAAAGTTGTTTTTGTATTAGTTTTTAGACTGTTATAACTGAGTTTCAGTTTCGACAATCATCGACAGACGATCATGTTGTATAGATGTCATTCAGAAGCCTTTTGGAGACAGTAGTTGTCCTATTTAGTAATGTCAGCTATGTATATCATAAAGAGTCTTGGCTCTTTCCCGCTGTTCTGCGAGGCTCACTCTCAGTTTTGTACTCAGTAAACAGCTGAGCAGTCAGTATAGCTAAAGATGCTGTCTATTTAAATTGTGTCAAAAAGTTAATACATAAAGTGTCTTTTTCAAAATTACATGTTGTCAGTAACTTGTGCTTGTGAAAGTTTCAGCTATCTTTCCTCTCAGTGTCGAAGTATGAGAATATTAAAACAAAATTAAAGAGTAACATATTCAATAATGTTAATGCGAAGGGGGAATCTGATCGATTATAATGTAATTTCTTTGCTAATTTAGAAAATTAAGCAGTCACTACCATTTTAATGTTACTCTACATTGAAAAAGGTACAAACAGTTTTTAAAATGTTTTCTCTTTCAGTTTCTCTCCTGTCTGTCTGTCTGTCTGTCTGTCTGTCTGTCTGTCTGTCTGTCTGTCTGTCTGTCTGTCTGTCTGTCTGTCTGTCTGTCTGTCTGTCTGACTGTCTGTCTGTCTGTCTGTCTGTCTGTCTGTCTGTCTGTCTGTCTGTCTGTCTGTACCGCTGCCTTATTTTTATTTAATTTCGTCAAGCTGTACTTGAGGCTGCTACCGCCCCTGGACGGACCCCAGCGAAGCCACATTTGACTCAGACCACTACGGCCCCCTGACCCCCCTCCCTCCCAGATCTGACCGAGACCACTACCGCCCGGGCAGTTCTAGCGCCCCCAGAGGGCGGTAGCGTCCACTTTGGGACACACCGCTTTACTTGATCACAATATAGATCTGCTATCATCATGTGCCATATCGTAGCGGTGTTTCGTGTATTCGATCAGAATGTCAAGACTTGAGACTTCGCCACATAAAAAGAAAAAATATCAGCCAACTGCCAAAAACTGCAAATTACTTCCTTTATTTTACCACTTTTGCTAGTGAAGGCAGGGTGGTGGGGGAGGGAGGGGGCGCAGGAGATTGGGGGGGGGGGTTAAGCCTGAGGATTTTCGGCCGCATGGCTAGTGCTGTCGCCACAACTGTGCAGGTGCGGATTTTATTTTGCCGCTGACAGAAAAAAATCCCCAGCCTTACCGGAGACTCGAACCTGGGTCTCCCGCTTGATAGCCCAGTGTTCTAACCGTTCGGACAGCCTCTCCTTAAAAATATCAGCAAACAGTTTAAATTATGCAAGAGAAACTGTGACACAACACGCAAATACAGACACTAACACACTGATGTGTGAAGCTTTCAAACCATAACTTGTTTTTATTAACTGTCGATTTTTATCCCTTTCATTTCTGGAATTCCCTTGAATAATCTTCACAAATAACAAGCTTCATCATCATTATGTAGCAGGTCCTTTGCAGAACGTCGCTCTCATCACGGTCTGCCTGAAAGAAACTCGGTCCCTCGCCAGTTCTCCCGCCTCATGAACTTTCACACTCAAGGAGTCACTTATATCCTGTGCCCATCTTCGTGTCGGTCGGCCCCTGCCCCTCCTTCC
Source organism: Candidula unifasciata (assembly GCA_905116865.2). NCBI lineage: Eukaryota > Metazoa > Mollusca > Gastropoda > Stylommatophora > Geomitridae > Candidula > Candidula unifasciata. Next base: position 2,918 of record CAJHNH020003131.1, on the reverse strand, counting down.
TGGTACCATGCCTTCTGCTATAATTTTTATCAATCCGTCGTGGCGCTTGAAATGGATCAAAATATTTCAGCTTTCGAGAAACGATGCTGTTTATAAGCTAATCTTCCTTGATTTTCAGATCTTCTAAGATGTCAGTATTTCTCATCTTCTTTGTCCAAGATATTCTGAGAATCTTTCTATAAAATGTCAGCTCAATGGAACCTATTAATAACAAGCTTAGTGGCAGTAAAAAGTATTTTTTTTTTTTTTTTTACTTTATATAATCATACAACAGTATTCCTCCAATATCTGGACACAGACGGTTTTGGCAAAAAAAGCCACCCACATACACCACACGAAGTTGATACATTACCATCACACTCTCTAACTGCAACACAGAGACACGCTCAATTTCTTTGTGTAAAACTGGAACGAAAGAGCAAAAGCAGCCGCCCTTTTTGAACTGAACAGACTCCTAACTCTCCAGTTTAACTAAATCAAAATCTGTCATGTTCACATTCACAGAAATATTCCTTCAATCAGTGCTGACCACGGGGACAGAACTAGGTCAGCAGTGACGGATCACTAGAACTGAAAAGACGAACCTTACCTATGCTATCTGAAACATTATTCAGCACCAGCTGTCTCGAAGGTTTACAACGTCAAAGACACTCAAAAATCATTCTATAGATAGATGATCCGGAGGGTTCAGGCAGGTTCAGTGCGAAGACAATGGCTTGAATCAATTCAGAAGTCCACTGTGCGTGGAGTCACCTTAATTTTTGTTCCGGGACACGCAGGCGTCGATGGAAATGAAAGAGCTGACAGTTTGGCTGGATCCGCTATCACTACCGACGGTCGGCCTATGGATCATGGTGATATTATCAATGCCCTCAGAGAAATGGGAAGGATAGAGGACTTTGGTGGCAGTTTATCCACATCACTCGCCAGAATGGCAGACTTGGGAATTAAGATCGGCACAGCAAAAAACGAGACGCACACCAGACACGCCAGAAGACTTGTTAATCAACATAGAACTGGTACTATTAGCCATCGGACGTTGGGGTTCATACTGAGGGGAGGATCTGAGCACCTATGGACATGTCCGGAGTGCAATGATGATAACCCAACTAACTAACTAATCTATAGACAGAAGACACAAATTACAGGCCACACATCTCTTGAGGCGTGGCATGAACGAAGATACAAAACAAAACATTCCTTATATAAGTTTTGTTTTGCCTTCTTCTTCTTCTTCTTCTTCCTCTTCTTCTTCTTCTTCTTCTTCTTCTTCTTCTTCTTCTTCTTCTTCTTCTTCTTCTTCTTCTTCTTCTTCTTCTTCTTCTTCTCTTCCACCTTGTACCTCATCGAAGTGTCGGGGGGAGATGTAATGTACGTTGATGAGCTCTGTCAAGAGCACTATTGAGACTGATGTTCATTTCTGTAAGGCTGTTCTTAATGCCATCACTCTATTTTTTTCGGAGTCTTCCACTCGCTCTATGCCCGTTATAACGTTTTAGTGTTGCTCGCTGTGGCAGATAGTACCAGGGCATTCTTGTTAGCTGTCCAAACCACTTCATTTGTTGTTCTTTGATGACTTGTAAGACTGGCTTTATTCCTAGCATTCGTCTGATTTCGTGATTTCGTATTCTGTCTTTCCTTGACATTTCTGCAGCTCTTCTAAGGCATTTCATCTCTGTTGTCACAATTTTACGTTCATTGGAGGATGTAAGTGTCCACGTTTGGCATTGATAGCATAGTGTTGGCCAAAAAGTAGTTCTGATAAGATTCACTTTAGTACTCCGAGGTATATGCTTGTGTGTCAACAGGGGAGATAGTTGCCCTATTACTTGATTAGCTTTGGCACATCTGGAGCTAATTTACATGTCCAGTTTTCCGTCGGATGTGAAAATTGCTCCCAAATACTTAAATTCCCCTGTTTGTCTTAGCGTGTTGTTTTTAAATTTCATTTCTAAATTTTCTTTATGTCCTCCTATCATCATTGTCTCTGTCCTCCTATCATCATTGTCTCTGTCTTCCTATCATCATTGTCTCTGTCTTCCTATCATCATTGTCTCTGTCTTCCTATCATCATTGTCTCTGTCTTCCTATCATCATTGTCTCTGTCTTCCTATCATCATTGTCTCTGTCTTCCTATCATCATTGTCTCTGTCTTCCTATCATCATTGTCTCTGTCTTCGAAGTGTTTATTTTCATAATATATTCCTCCCCTTTGTTGCTAATTTGATCTAGGTGGTTCTGTAGGCATTCCATATTTTCTGCTATGAGTACCTGGTCGTCGGCGAATAGTAATTCTGTAATATCTTCTTCATGATTAAAGTTCGTTTGGCTACATATGGTATCCATGTATGTTATAAAAAGAAGCGGCGATAGTACACAGCCCTGACGCACACCAGAGTTCACTATAAAAGTTCTTGACAACCCTGCCTTCGACCTTATGCAGTATTTACTACGTGTGTACAGGCTTTTGCAAATATTAAAGAGATGATTGCTGATACCCTTTTCCCCATACATTCCCACAACATATTCCTGTCGACTCTATCAACGGCTTTTTCTAGGTCTATGAATGTCAACAAACGTGTCTTATCATGTTCTATTGCCCTCTCTGAAAGCTGTCTCAATGTATAAATGGCATCTGTGCAACTTCTGTTTCGTCGAAAGCCCATCTATGCTTCTGAAAGTTGATCAATGGTCTTAGCCTTTTTTCGATGATCTTAACATACATTTTCCCAGTGTGACTGAGAAGTGATATTCCTATGTAATTAGTACATTCCCTCTTACTTCCTTTATTTTTCCACAGCGGGACGATGACAGCAGTCTGTCAATCTTATGGTATTTCTTGATTTTCACATGCCACCTGAAATATTCTCTTTAACCATATTGCTCCCGTTTCTCCTGCTGCTTGATGGCCTCAGCTG
>CAJHNH020003130.1:60100-81807 GCA_905116865.2 Candidula unifasciata | reverse complement strand
CAAACTACATATTCGGGAAGTATCTTTGGAATAAAGGCACCGTGTGATGTTAACAATAAAAAGTCAAGGGCCCTTTGTTAAAAATAAAAATTAGCCGTTTATCCCCAATACCCCCTAATGCGTGAAAAAAGGGTTTCTTTTACTTATTTTATTTAAAGATACTTTAATCCTGGGGTTCAGGGGCGCCATAGAAGATCAACAACCCCGGAAAGCCCCCCGGGCCCCCTTTTTGGGAAAACCCCTCACTTAAACTTTTCGCCAACAACTAAAACAGGTAAAAGTACATCTTTAAAATATAAACGAAGGAAAGTGGAAAAAGGGAAAAAGGATCAGAAAAACTTACATTGATTTCCTGCCCCCCTTTGGGGAAATTTTACTCTGCTCCCGGTTTACCTACCTCGGGCAGAGGTGCAGGAGTTTGTGTACTGTCCGGGAAAGTACATAAACAAGTTACGGGGTCTGCTTTGCCAGGTCTGTTGTTACAGATGTGGTAGACAAGTCAAAGGATGTAGTCGATGATGTATGATGACAAGGACACGGTGGATATGTGAATGGAATATAACAGAGACCAGACTGAGGTAAATTTCAAAGAAAAGGTACAAGATATAAAAGTTCACTAGAAGCGTACCTTACTGCAAACATTCGAGGCGATAAAAACGGGAATACAACGGTGGTGGCGGAAAGGGGGGGGGGGGTGAACATGAGGGCTAATTATCAAGATTCGATACTAAACTTTTTGTGTAAGTTGGTAGACCTATTGGTTAATGGCTTACATCTATAAAAAAAATAGTGTCCTTACACTTGTGTGCACTTATTCCAGCATTTTTGCAAAAATGACAGAAACACTACCGGTACGCACTTTGTCTAATAGCCTTCAATAGACTAAATCCAAAATTATGGTTAAAAAACAAAAAAACCACAGAATGGTTCGAAACACAGAAATTAGACTGTAACAGAAGCTAAAGAAAACTTTCAAACATATCTGAGATAAGAAAACTGTCAAATTTTTTTTTGGGGGGGGGGGGGGGTATGTGGGGGGGGGGGGGGGGGGAGTTTGAGAAGAACACCCCTGGAATATATTGTGACTACTGGAAAGATCTATGAATAACAGACATAGGAAGAAAACGTAAGACGATTCTTGACAACCTTTTGTAATGGCATGAAGGGTGGTGTTAATACACGAACTGAATAATGCTTTTGGAGATCGCAGGTTGTGGAGAGGCATAATCGCCTACGTCGGTTGGCAAGAAGCATGATGATGATACAGAATACAGAAAAAAAAAATGAAAGAAAGAAAGACAAGATAAAGAAAGAATTAAAAGAAGAAAGAAAGGAAAGAAAGAAAGAAAGAAGAAAGAAAAGAAGAAAGAAAGAAAGAAGAAAGAAAGAAGAAAGAAAGAAAAGAAATGAAAGAAAGAAAGAAGAAAGAAAGAAGAAAGAAAGACAAAGAAATAAAGAAGAAGAAGGAAAGAAAGAAAAGAAAGAAAAGAAAAGAAAAGAAGAAAGAAAGAAAGAAAGAAAGAAAGAAAGAAAGACAGGAGAAAGAAAGAAAGATAAAAAGAAAGAAAGAAGAAAAAGAAAAAGAAAGAAAGAAAGAAAGAAAGAAAGAAAGAAAGAAAGAAAGAAAAAGATTACAAACAAAACTAGAGACAAAAATAGTTCACTGTCTACGACAAAGACAGTCCACTGACCTTCCGTCGTGGTTTTCCTTGTCATTGAGGATGTCTGCTAAGATGTAAGGAACCAGAGATTTAGATGTAGATCCCAGGTTGAACAAGGTTTTCCTGTCCACAGGATGTCCCGTCACCATGTTAGCTACTCCAAGACCTGTCAGTGTAAATGGGATTTTGCTCGAATAGTGCATACACGAGAGTCACTGTGAGTGAGTGAGTGAGTGAGTGAGTGAGTGAGTGAGTGAGTGTGTGAGTGAGTGAGTGAGTGAGTGAGTGAGTGAGTGAGTGAGTGAGTGAGTGAGTAACTGAGTGGGTAAGTTAGTGAGTTACTGAGCGGGTATGTGGCTGATTGAATAAGTGAATGATTGACTGTGTGAGTGCGTGTCAGATTGGGTAAGTGAGTAACTGAGTGAGTGTCTGGGTGAGAGTGACTGACTGATTAACAGAGTAAGTGAATGGGTGAGCGAGTGACTGACTGAGTCAGTGACTGACTGAGTGAGTAATAGAGTGAGTGAGCGAGTATTAGAGTAAGTTAGTGCGTGAGGGTGTATATATATATATATATATATATATATATATATATATATATATATATATGTGTGTGTGTGTGTGTGTGTGTGTGTGTGTGTGTTTGTGAGAGTGGAGTGTATGTGTTGTATGTTTAAGTGGATGAGCATTTGTATGTGATTATATGTGACTATATGTGAACTGTAAGTACACATGTGAATAGGCAGAGGGAGTATTATGACTGAATATCTTCTTCTTCTTCGCGTTCACCAGCTGTACACTCTGGTGGAAAGTTCTGGTTGTTCGTCCACTCCTGGACTGCAGTCCTGCTCCAGAACCTGAGTGTTGCGTGTACATCAGTTTTACAGATCTGATTCACTTGAATGCAGATTGTTGGTTCCTTGCCTCTCAGGCAGATGCACTCCGACTTCAAAGGAAGCTCCCAGTTCAATCCGTAAATGCTCAGATACCCTCCATAGTAAATACCCCAGTGTTTAGCGGCTGAAACATCTGTTCTTTGCTGGCTTAGTATTTTTCTTTGGCTTCCCGTATATTGTATTTGCCTGGCTTCACAAATTTTCATTTGCTGTTCATATAGTCTTGTCATGGTTGGAGATTCATAGTTGTCACTTGAATTTTGGAAACGCCTTACTTCTTGTGAGGAATTTAAAATATCAGCTTAGTCAAGCCTATTGCTCGTCCCACATCCCCATTAGCCTTACTTGCAAGCCTCGGCATGCCCTCATACGGCAATGAAACTGAAAGTTAACAGTTGTCGCTTCAGAGTCTCCAAGCACCATCTTCAGACCCAGTCATTGTTGATCTTCCTGAGCATTCTCACAGTCACAGAGAAGGCATGCCCGAGCGAAGGTCTGTGTCTCCAGCAAGGTCATTGTTCTAGTAACTGCCATGACCTCCATAGTCAGACGCATCGTTCTCAGTCATAAGGTCCCTTACTGAACATGGCTTTCGTCACAACTCGCCTGCAGTCTCTTTCTTTAGCCCAGTGGTTCCTAAACTGTTAGCCTCAGCGCCCCGGGGAGCCGCGAACTCTTCACAGCGACGCCTCGAAATATTCAAAGATTAACGAGTTTTTTTTTTTTTTTTAAACTCTTACATACGAATATAGATACTTTTACTTAGGTTAGGGAGCCGTGGACAATTTTAAACTAAAAAAAAGGCGCCGCGACTATGAAAAGTTTCTGAAACACTGCTCCAGCCAATTCTCCAGCTCGATGTGCTTTGATAGCCAGTTTATCTTCTGTGTGTTACTTCGCAGAGGTCTGGGTTCGCCTCGTTTTCCGGAAACTGTAGCGTCCGTCACCATTCTCTCCAGTAGAGTCCAGCGTGACTAAATAGTCCAACATTCGAGACAGGATGTTGTTTATGAGCCAAGATTCATCGTCGCTCAGATCAGACTAGGATGTCAGTGTTTGACCTCTTCTTTCTCCGTGTATTCTAAGAATTTTACAGAGCAATTCAGTTCAAACGCTCATAATTGTGGTTCTTTCAATTATTGAGTAAGACTCCTTGACTAACATCCATAAGTCAGACAACGTGTAGTTGATGTGTGAATATATAAACTACTCAGTAAGAGAGTAAGACACTGGTGAGCAGTTGCCAGTAGTAACCTGTTTACCTTTATCTCACGGGAGTGCTTGGTTGACCATGTTCTTAGTACACTTGTTTCTATAGCGAGGTGCACACGCCGTTTAAAGGTAATAGGTTTGATTCCCGACACGGTAGCTATAGCTTTCGATTTTTATGTTTTCTAGTGTGTTCTTTCTACTTCTTTCTATGGGTGTCCATCAATACATCGTCTGTTACTTTATTATTATATAATATTCAACGGCCTCAAGGGTTCTCTCTGTGTTTGTGTATGTGAAGGACTTTATCTCACAGGCCTGGCACTCCCACTATCTCATTATACCACCTGAAACTTGGGAAACCCAAGCCGACTTGTTTTTTTCTATGAGCCGTCTTTTATCTTCAAGAGGATAAGACGCCTAGACGGGTACTCAGAAGATGGATTGTCGATTATATGACTATTTGACTTAAGCTTTTCAGTCCTTGAGGATAGATTGGATCCTGTGACTTCATTTACACAAGGAAGCTGGTCTCAGGACGTACAGCTGAGATAATGTGTGTGTTTGTTCTACTTGGTTGTGATGTTTTTAGATTGTGTTTGCAAAGGAGGAGACGGAAAAGGGAGTGGAGATGGGGGTGGGGGGGGGTGGCTGCTTATGCTTTCAACAATAAATCGTGTACTTCCCACTTTTATTCTTAAAAGATATATTGTAGTCTTTTGTTAGCTGATTGTGCATGTGTGTGTGTGTGTGTGTGTGTGTGTGTGTGTGTGTGTGTGTGTGTGTGTTGTGAGTTATGAGTTATGATTGAGGTCATCTTCACGCCACTCCGGACACGTCCATATGTGCTCAGATCCCCCTTTAACTTATACATCAGCGTCCCGTGGTTTATGGTCCGAGTATATGTTGGTTGGCAAGACTTCACCTGCGTCCGGTGTGCTTTTCTTGACTGGTTTGTGTAGTCCACTTCTGTTTGAAAAAGGCCGCCCGGTCGAAACGTTACGTTGTGTTGTTTTGTGCACGTTTTCCTTTTTCCTATTTTGTTGAGCTTTTTAGTCATATTTCTCTGGAATTCATTTTCTTGACTGGGTATGCCGATGTTAACTCCCTGTTCTTGCACGCTTAGCAAAGATGCGGATATGCTCCTCCAATCGTCCAACCACTCTAATGGCATTAACAATGTCGGCATGATTCCTGGGCCTGCCCTCTGTAACTAAAGCAGAGCCGGCTAATCTGTCGACTCTTTTATTGCCATCAAGCGATCGAGCGTTTTGGATTAAAACCATCTTTTGCAGAGCAATCGGCTCTAGGTAAATGATAAAAAAATCACGCCGGTCGCCTTTACCGTCTATAACATTTCCATGTACTGATATTAGGCTCCGTCGGTTTGGAATACACATACGTTTTAAAAGTACCTGCTCTGAGAGGTGTTCAGAAACATCGCCAAAATCTATCAACTTCGCTAAATCAGCTGTCTTTTGGTCCTTATAATTACCCTAAAATTTCTCATTTTATACTTCAGAAGTTATGATAATATAACAAGAGCCAGAAAACAATGGTATGGGAGGGTGGGAAAAGGGAGACTGGGAACAAATGACGGTACCATCTTTTAAATACCAAACGATTTGCACCATGGCTTTTTCTTTTTAACGTTTACCGGCTGTAAACTCCGTCGAAAATTTCTGGTAGTTTGTCTACTTCTGGACTTTAATCTTGTTTCAAAACTTGAGTTTTGCGTGCACATCCGTTATACAGATCTGGCTTAGTGTTATGCAGACTGCTGGTTCTTCTCTCCCTTTTAGTCGCCTGTTACGACAGACTGTTGAGATGGAGGGGGCAGTGGATCTATCCCCCCCCTCCCCCCCGTAGGGTGGGGTTCAGGCACCCATATAGGGATTATACACTGAAAAACATAGAAGTCGCAATAGTATAGGTAAAGCCAGGAACAACGAGAGGGGAGGGGAGGGACAGCAATGCTTTCTTAGAAAGATATGACATGACAACACATTAAAATATAACACATACAAGATGTGACAAAGAACGTACCCGTGGCAAACGTGGCGTCACCTCGAACCACACCGATGGACAGACCTGGAATGTTGACACAACCCATCACATCCCCAGCAAACTTCTCCGTGGCTCGGATCTCATCACTGTTAAAGGCATCACGGGTGGTAACTCTGGCCAGGGTCAGGGTCAAAGTGTACGTCACAATTAGAGCGAAAAGCTTCTGTCCTGGTGATCTCCAAGCACTCATCGTGGCTTCTAAATCCCTAATTTTACAAGGGTAAAACGAATTGGCTAAAACACTAGTAATATAGTTCTGTGTTTTTTAATATAGGATGTCAGCTTAGGTGTTAAAACGGCGCATTTTGACGCCCTTTTTACAGTGACTGACTTCTATTGTTTCAGAACCCTCTCCTTGTCAAGAGAAATAACCTGGGGTAAAAGAAAAAAATAAATATATTCAAAATGAAGAATTCTTGTTGCATTTATTCACAACACATGCATAGCAGACATTAAGGAAAGAAAGAAACAAACAAACAAGCAAAGAAAGAAAAGAAAGAAAGAAAGAAAGAAAGAAAGAAAGAAAGAAAGAAAGAAAGAAAGAAAGAAAGAAAGAAAGAAAGAAAGAAAGAAAGAAAGAAAGAAAGAAAGAAAGAAAGAAAGAAAGAAAGAAAGAAAGAAAGAAAGAAAGAAAGAAAGAAAGAAAGAAAGAAAGAAAGAAAGAAAGAAAGAAAGAAAGAAAGAAAGAAAGAAAGAAAGAAAGAAAGAAAGAAAGAAAGAAAGAAAGAAAGAGAGAAAGATAGAAAGACTGGCGCAAGATGAACTGCCAAAAACAGCCAGTCTTCTTCTTCGTCGTCTCAGTGATACCAGGATGTAGCCCAGTGTTGTTGTTTTCGGCTTTTGTCTTACGACGCTTCTCGGGTGACTTGGGTGATGGACTTGTTCATCTTTTAACACCATTTATCCATTTATCCGTCTCTGTCTTTGTCTTCCCCTCGCCTTTCTCCCATATGTTTTGCTGTATAAAAGCCTAAAAACATGCAGTCTGGTCTGGCTGCATTCTCACTAGATGGCTGAACCATTTTAATCTTTGTCTGTCTGTATAATCAAGGCCTTGTTCTATCCCACCTTTTCTCTCTAATGCTGGTATTTTCATTTGTGTCCCTTCTTGTGTAAAGCTGCTAATACTGCCTGCATTTACCGTTTTTGTGATGTAGCGAATGAGGTCTTCCAACGTGAGGGATTAGAGCAGCATGGCTAGCGCATACGCCACCAAATGTGCATGTTATTATTTTGTTTTCTTACCTCAACAGGACGGGCCATGGGCTTTGTGTTGGTTTCGACAGTGGTATCAAGAAAGCCGACCGTCCAGTTGGCAATGGCAAACTCCTGGACGTAAATTTCCCCCAGGGGCTGTTGGGGTTGGTTCTGCAACGTCCTGTAAAGGATACGCGAACCGGGTCCTCCTGTGAGAAAGCGACGCGATCTTCAGTATTCGAGTAGCCGCTCCTCACACAGGAAAATAAGTATTAAAATCAATAGCCATTTCACTTCGTCCAGGACTGGAACTGAATCATTTGTTTGCAACAACAGACAAAACTCCTAGAAGATGATAGAAACGGGTTATATAAACTAGGTCATGGGGTTATTAGGTTAGGGTTTCTAGTGCCTTTTGATATTTACCTTTTCACTTAAACTCAGGTACTATATCTAGGGGCAACGTAAGTAGTGGCTTTCGTCAGCCTGATAATTTAAGGACGCATCAGGCAGTGTTGTAGCCACTTTAACTGTGCAGTAAATGAATTTTTTTGTTGTTGTTGTCCCTGACAGATCAGAATTTCGATTTTTTACCGGGGATCGAATCTGGGTCTCCGCATGACAGCCTATGCCCTAAGCCTCGGTCAGACGCTCCACTCATATTAAACAACTAGGTTAAAAGTAAAAGTCCGATTTCCTTCTTCTTCTTCTTCTTCTTCTTCTTCTTCGGCTTTTTCTTCTTCTTCTTCTTATTTATTATTATTATTATTATTATTATTATTATCTTCTTCTTCTTCTCTTCTTCTTCTTCTTCCTTCTTCTCTTATTTTCTTCTTCTTCTTCCTTCCTTCTATTATTATTATTATTATTATTATTATTATTATTTATTATTATTATTATTATTATTATTATTATTATTATTATTATTATCATCATTAGTTAAAATTTCTTGTTGCTCGTCCACTTCTGGACTTTGGTTTTTTCTAGAACTTTAGTTTTGCATGCACATATGTTTGACGGATCTGGCTTATTGTTACACAGACTGTTGGTTCCTTTTATCACGGACAGATGCACTCTGACGTCGAAGGAAACACTCACAAATAGTCGCCTTTTGCTTCATTCAAGAACCCAAAACCTACCGCTGGAGTTTTCAGTTGTTGAAGGCGAAGAAGAAGCTGAAGAAACAGCTTAAAAACTTCATACTGGAAGACCGTCAGCGTCTGTGGCTTAAGCGTTCCGAACTCACTTCAAACCTGGAGTGCTGGGTTCAATCCTAGCTGCAGGCGATGTGGCAGCAGACCGCCTTAAGTTGGTTTCGTCAGCAATATTGAGAAACGGCCGTTCAGTAAGCAATGGCAAACTGCTGGACGTAAAATTTGCCTAGTAAACCCGCACAAACCAGAAAAAATGCTGAGGTTGATTTACTAACGTGCTGTGAAGGCTACGCAACTAACATATGTGCTATAAGACCCTGTACAGTATTGGATTGTACCACACAGGTAAGGGGTATGAAGACGTGAAAAGCGATCATTTATTTTATTTTGTTACAAGCCATTTGTATAATGTCTCTTTTAGCTCGGAGAACCCGTTTTATACTGGATCGCACCATACAGTAGACACGCGTGAAGACGTGAAAAGAGATCATTTATCTTATTGTGTTACATGTCATTTGTATCTGCTGTGTACCTAAGGTATCGCAGCTGCACTGGGTGCCACTTGAAGAGGGCAACGAAAAACTCATACACGCTTCTTAATTAGGCACTACAGAGTCTTCAACAACAACATCAAAACCCAAAATTTAGCACAGGTTAATGCAAGTTACAACAATATACTGACAGGCCCCCACCCCCTCCCCCAGTCATAATAAATTGCTCTCTTGACTGGCGTAGATGTTTATGCGTCTCCACAGATCTCGGTTCCTTGTCTTTTGGATCAGTTCCACCAATGATATCCCTCCGTGCCACCATCACAGTCCATCAGCCATCATCTCTCTGGGTCTGCCTCTCCCTCATCTACTGTTGATCCTTCCAGTCGTTACAGCATTCTCCAAAGCCTCCCTCCTCCTTCATCACATGACCAAAGAACAGTGTTTGTCTTTTCCTCATGTTTATATGCTTTCATTAGCTTTCTTCAAGCAATCCTCGTTAGTTCACTCTGGCAGTCCATGGTATTCTTAACATTCGTCTGAGTAATCACATCTACGTCACCCCGAAGTTCTTTCTAATCTGGGCATTCACATCCCATGATTCACTACCGTACAGCGGTATAGGTTCTACATAACATTTTAGTACTCTCTTTCGGGCATCCAAAGAAAGGGGCCTGTTACACAAGATGATTTTCTTTCTGTCAAATGCAGCCCCTCCCCTCCCTCCTTTTTTTCTACCCTCCTCATGGTCGCCAAATACCCTATAAACGCCCCTGATTTGTATAATGCATCTTTTGCCTCAGAGACCCGGTTAAGTATTGGGTTGCACAGTACACTCCACACATATGACGCGAAAATAAATTCTCTGCTTTGACGTGTTGCGCCCCATTGGTATGGTGTAACTACACGCTGTTGTAGACTTTCGCTTGTCCGCCCTTGTCGCCTGTCAAGATAAGGACACTGCGGGAAACCGTAAACCGATCTGGTGCGTCAAGAAATACAATACATCTGTAGCCACATTCACAAAAGGACATTTGGAGACTACACGTATGCACTAGTCTAACATCTTCTTCTTCTTCTTATAGTGCATGGCCGTCTAGTGCAGTGTTTCTCAACCTTTGTATTCAACTCCATTTCCGGTAATTTTCAGTGACAACCCACTCCACGAAATTCTTTGTGACAATTAAAAGTAACTTGCGTATCCTTTACATGACGTTGCAGAACCAACCCCAACAAACCCTGGCTGTTGTATGGTTTTTCCACGTCCAGCCGTATCTTTCAGTCCTGCCAACTGAACCACGGTACATTTTCGGGGAGTCCCCCTCGAAAATAGGTTACTGGCATCGTTTCCATGTTGCATTGTGTGACATCTTAATATGTTTACAAAGTCCTGTGTTCTAAACGTATTCGCATTACAAATCTACAAGCGGATATTGTAAAGTGGATATACAGCAATTTTAATTTTGATTTTAATTCACGGAAGACAGTGGAGTTGTGATGTGTGTGTCACTGTTTCTAGTCAGTAGTTCGGATTTCTGGGAACTGGCTGTTTATTACTTTTCTACTTTAAATGTAGAAATCTTACTTTTAGAAATAATACAAACAGGTTATATAGAAGCCATATCTGGAGAATATCGACAGTTGTCAGGTGCAAACTATCTTGTGTTTGAAGAAAACTATTGCTTTCATATTGACTATGCATAAATGGTGCAACCACACTATGGATAAATTGTGTCAAGATATTTCGGAGCTCTAGGTAAGTGGATGAAAATAATATTTAATTTACTAACTAACCTCTCACAGCAAGTCACTCTTTACCTCTTTACTAATTGTTGACTAACAGTATAATTATATGTTGTAGCAGTACAGTAATAATATTAATCCTTAACCATTTGACTTATGCTTCGCGAACACTGGCTGTAAACTCTTGCGGAAACTTCTGGTAGTTCATCGACTTCTTTTGCATATTTGCAGTTCTACGGTCTGTTAATTTTTGTAAACTGGCTTTTGCTTTGCTTCGCGAACACTGGCTGTAAACTCTTGCGGAAACTTCTGGTAGTTCATCGACTTCTTTTGCATATTTGCAGTTCTACGGTCTGTTAATTTTTGTAAACTGGCTTTTGCTTTGCTCCGTGAACACTGGCTGTAAACTCTTGCGGAAACTTCTGGTAGTTCATCGACTTCTTTTGCATATTTGCAGTTGTACCTCTGTGTTATTTTTGTAAACTGGCTTTTGCTTTGCTTCGCGAAAAAATTCTTGCGGAAACTTCTGGTTGTTCATCCACTTCCTATGCATATTTGTTACCAAAAAAGTCGCAATGGTAAGGAATTGATTTCATCCTACAAGATGAAACTGGACAAATTTGTTTGTGCTGTTTGTACCTTGAGGATACATATTTAGTAGTGCTATAAGTACTGTTAAGAAAACTACTCTGGGTGAAAAAAATATTGCACATATCAATTTCATACTGATTGTGCTTGTTTAATAATTATTAAATAACAGTATAATTATATCTTGTAGTAGTCTACTAATAATAATATAACCATCAATTATTTATGTTATGTATGATATGTGTATGTTTCATAGCAGAATTTGTATGCGCTAAATTTGATAAATTACAAATGTCACCCCCCCCCCCCCCCCCGCTCCTCTGATGCAACAATACCCTCTCGGAATCAAAGAGTTAGCACTGATATTTCTTTACTTTTGCTGGAACAACTTTTAGTTTTCATCTAAACGTTATTGATGTTTATGTTAATGTTGACCGTAGCAAAAGCATTTTTGTTTGTCTGTAAGAACCTTTATTGTTATATTTATTCGGCACACTTATTTACCTTAAAAATGACGTATAGTTCTATAAAATATGTAGAAAATTAATGAAACTGTAGTTTAATTTGTGTATACATCTCCTCGATATCTGTTAACACAGAAGGACTCAATTCTTGCACAAGAACGGGAATCCCCGTTGACCCTGTTGGTCTATTTATATCTAAAGATGGCCGTGGGTTTTTCTAGGCAAATGTACGTCCAGTAGTTTGCTATTGCTTCCTGGACGGTTGGTTTTCTTAATACCACTGTCGAAACCAAAGCAAGGCCCATATCCCGCAGCTGGAATCGAACTCGGCATCCCGCCATTACGAAGGGTTCGCATCGACTTAGCCACAGAGACGACTTGTGACTTTCACATTTAAATATATTCTCACTAGTCAAACTCACCTCGCGAACTTTCTAGAACTAATAAGATGTTGTGTTTTTTTTTTCTTTACCAGCTAGCCAACATAAAAATGCCGTTTAGTAATGAAAATCTGACAGGCTATTTCCCTTCAGGATTCTGCTTAAATATCTGATCACCAGTGTGACTCTATGAACAAAATAACACAAGAGAAAACTAACCACCTGTGAGATGAGATGTTTGAGGATGGCTGTGAATAAAAGCAGAAGAGATCAAGTGAAAAACGACGTGATAACAAGAACTGTTGGAATAAAACCATCGTCAAATTTATTAAGAAACAAAGAATGAAATGGTTTGGTCATCTAATGCGAATCAAACCAACGATGCCAGCAGCAAGAGCGTGCAACCTGAAAATAAAAACACAAAGAGGCAGGGGAAGACAGAGAAGGTCGTGGATTGAAGGAGTAACTGATACTTTGACGCCCTAACTCGGCTGCCGATCGTTTGATGAAGTGAAACGTCTAGTGGAATAAGCAGATATTGACAAAAGAAGTAGAAGTGGAGGAGAAGGAAGAAGATGTAGAAGAAGAAGAAGGAGAAGAAGAAGAAGAAGAACAAAATCAAGAAGAACAAGAACAAGAACAAGAACAAGAAGAACAAGAAGAGGAAGAAGAAGAAGAAGAGGAAGCTTTTTTTTAGGGATAATGCAAATGACTTTTCTGAAAAGGTACAAAATCAACAAGACTGTCCTTCTTGAAACAGAGGAAAACCGCAAACTCCATAGAGACACTGGACGTGGATTCGGTGCTTTTCGTACTAGGAGGAATCAACTGCCAGGTGACAACTGCCAGGGTTGGTGGATGAAGAGAAAGAAAAAGGCAAAGAAACAAAAATACATAGATGTTTTGACCACTTAAATGGGCGTGACAAGAGCACTGACCTGATATACAATAATTGCCCCCAAAACAACTGCTCCACCCAAGCGTAACCTGAAGTCCCTATGCGGGTAAGGAACCCGGTAACCATGTGCGGGTAAGGACCCCAGTAACCCTGTGCGGGTAAGGACCCCAGTAACCCTGTGCGGGTAAGGACCTCAGTAACCCTGTGCGGGTAAGGACCCCAGTAATCCTGTGCGGGTAAGGACTCTAGTAATCATGTGCGGGTAAGAACCCCAGTAATCCTGTGCGGGTAAGGACCCCAGTAATTCTGTGCGGGTAATGATCCCAGTAACCCTGTGCGGGTAAGGACCCCAGTAATCCTGTGCGGGTAAGGACCCCAGTAACCTGTGCGGGTAAGGACCCCAGTAACCCTGTACGGGTAAGGACCCCAGTAACCCTGTGCGGGTAAGGACCCCAGTAACCCTGTGCGGGTAAGGACCCTAGTAATCCTGTGCAGGTAAGGACCCCAGTAACCCTGTGCAGGTAAGGACCTCAGTAATCCTGTGCGGATTACGATTATAAATCTGAAAGTGTTTTCTTTCGAAGTCGGAATGCATCTGCCTGAGAGGCGGGGAACCAACAGTGTGAATACAAATAAGCCAAATCTGTAAAACGGAGGTGCTTGCAAAACTCAAGTTCTGGCAGAAGAGCAAAATTCGGAAGTGGACCAAAGGACCGGATCTTCCGTCGGAGTTTACAACCAGTAAACGCTAATTAGTTAAAGTTGCTTGTTCGAATGCCCAATAGCTGGGGTCCTCACGATGACGAGAAGGGCGATGACGACGAGCATGACGGTGATGATAGTTAATTTGATAAACTATGTGAACCAACGCCTTGTTTCGAGCGGCATGCATGCAAATTACCCCTGGTATCATGGGTGTTGTCTGCTTGACCTTCAGTCTCCATGTCACAGACCTTGCAGATTGTGTCAGCTGACAACGGGGGCAGTCAAATTACACCCACAGGTTTGTGACTAATATCTACATTACGTGAGCCTACATCACGTCATTCTACATTACGGGAGTCTACATTACGTCATTCTACATTACGGGAGTCGACATTACTTGAGTCAACAATATGTGAGTCGCCAAATGTGGCTTAGGGGCCGTGAACTTGCTTCCTAATTCCGAAATATTCGGTTGTATCCCAGCTGCAAGTAATTTGACATTGGACCGCTTTGCAACAGTATGAAGCGCTAGCATGAAGAATTGAGAACAATAGAAGGCACTTTGCCGGTAAATGATTTCGTAGAACATCAGACAATCAACAAATGGACGACTAAGAAAGAGATGGGTCGAAGAGGTATAACAAACATTACAGAAACACACTATGACATTGACACAAACTACACAGCTAGCAAAAGCCAGGAAACTACACCTGACTCCTTTCTGTGACTCTTTGCGGCTTCAACAGTGGAACAATTGAAGAAGATGAAAAGTTCACATGGACACTAATGAATGTAAAAGTTACCTAGTTAAAAAATAACTTAAGGAAGAAAAAAAAAAGCTACTGTTGGTTTTGCACCCGTTGTACAGGTATCAAGCTACCTTCTTTCAACATTATGTAAAAAAAAAAAAATCAACTATTTATGTATGTGGATTATGAGCGCAGTTTTATAATTCAGAAATACAACTCGGGATTTGCATAGTGGCTATAAGGTTTGCTTAACAACTTGGTTGTTGTATGTTCCAGTCTCTTTTCAAGGCAGGAATGCCAATAGAGGACAAACTGTCTTTAGAATCAATTTCTATGAAGAAGCCCCTACCGTAACTGCATGTCTTACCAGTTAAAGATGTTTGGAAGTAATGCTGTAAAGCGTTGGAAGAAGGAGACCATCACGAGACAACAGATCAAATGGTTTAGGACATGTGTCAAGACTTATCACCAGACAGTGCACAACAAAGAGCTATGTCACTTAGACACAATGGTAGCAGAACCAGAGGATGACCACGCGAATTTCTGATAGATAGAATATCCAAGGTCGTAAAATCTAGCACTTATATAGCACAAACTAACTCTCTACCGACGCTGAAAGGCAATACAGAGCTAGAGGGGGAGGAGGAGAAGAAGAAGAAGAAGAAGAAGAAGAAGAAGAAGAAGAAGAAGAAGAAGAAGAAGAAGAAGAAAGAAGAAGAAGAAGAAGAAGAAGAAGAAGAAGAAGAAGAAAAGAAGAAGAAGAAGAAGAAGAAAGAAGAAGAAGAAGAAAAAGAAGAAGAAGAAGAAGAAGAAGAATGAAGAAGAAGAAGAAAGAAGAAGAAGAAGAAGAAGAAGAAGAAGAAGAAGAAGAAGAAGAGAAGAAGAAGAAGAAGAAGAAGAAGAAGAAGAAGAAGAAGAAAAGAAGAAAGAAGAAGAAGAAGAAGAAGAAGAAGAAGAAGAAGAAAGAAGAAGAAGAAGAAGAAGAAGAAGAAGAAGAAGAAGAAGAAGAAGAAGAAGAAGAAGAAGAAGAAGAAGAAGAAGAAGAAGAAGAAGAAGAAGAAGAAGAAGAAGAAGAAGAAGAAGAAGAAGAAGAAGAAGAAGAAGAAGAAGAAGAAGAAGAAGAAGACGAAGAAGAAGAAGTATAGACATGGAATAGTCAAAAGATACTTTTATAACTAAAAGTATAACAGTTTATACAGTTCCAAAAAGCAGTTTTATCTTTCAATCTTTAATTGCATTAAATGCAACCCCCCCCCCCCCCTTCCTCCCTCACCATTTCCATGTGGATATGGAATGCGTGGGAAGAGCTCCTAGGGCTCCAGAGAGCACTAGTTTGAAACAACTGCTCTACGTCAGCCATACTGACAGTGTGGGGATGTATGTGGTTGGAAAGGGGTGGGGGGGGGGGGCAGAGAGAATGACCCCGGAAGCAATCAAGACACACAGACGACCAATCCTCTTTCTGAAAGCTCTCACAGTCAACAAATCAAACATCCGCAAAGTAGGACACTTATGGCCGACGAGAGACTCCTGCTGCGTCTTGGAAAAGTGGCGCGGGTAGATAATGAACTTCTGAAAAGTTGTTCCTTTGTGCACAGCACATTACTCGCATAACCATCATGTAATTTCCAGCAAGGGTAATTTTTGGGGCTGTGTCGTCAGGAAGGGAGTTAAATATAATCCCGGGATTTTTGTGTGTAGGGTAAGTTGGGTGGTTGTGTGGATGGGGCTGCTTAAGAAATATCTTGATGATAAAGTGTGTTTGTAAGTGTGTTTGCGTGTACGAGTGTGGGTGTGTATGTTACTGTGTGTGTGTGTGTGTGTTATGCAGGGACAATTCTAGATTTAAAAGGCATGTTTTTTTAAAGTTTGAAAACGTAAGAAACAAAAACCATTAACCATAAGTGGTCTGCCACCAGTATGGACAGCTGATAACAAACTGACCGTCTGTGTCGCCGTCTGCACGAAACTCCGTAGCTACAGCAACGTTCCTCATTTTACCCCAGAGTGTTAACTCTGGTACCCATTACCTAGAGGCTGGGTGAACCTGGGAACCGCCCGGTTTCGAACACCAGACGTGGGTTGCAGCGAGTCGTAGCTGGATTTGAAAGCGAGTCTCGTATCGACTGTGCAAACGCGGCCCCTCAAGTTTAAAAACATGATTATTATTATTGTTATTATTATATTATTATTATTATGCCTTTTATTCCTCAAAGGAGTATAGGCCCTCAACCAACTCACGCCAAGCAGTTCTATTTTTTTATATTGCATGCAGCTCAATCCATATCCTTCCCCATCCCTTTAACTTTACTCCCTAGATCCCTTCTCCGTGTGTTTTTGGCCTGCCTTTATTTCTATGCCCCTGAAGATTCCAGTGCAAAGACTTTCTAGTTATATTGTTCTCAGGTTTTCTTTGTGTGTGTCCTATCCAACAGCTCTTGGTCTACTGGATATTGTTTAGCTTTCTCGGAAAGCTCTACATTAGTGATTCTATCTTACCATTTAATTTCCTCAGTTCTGCACAGGCACCAGTTATTGTAAGTTTGTAGTTTATTAACAATAGCCTAGGAGGCTGCGATGTTTCGAGGCATGTTGTCTGCTCGAGTGCTAGAGGTTCCGAGTTCAATCCCCGGTAAGGGCTGAGATTTTTTCACGTGGACTTAGACTTATAGTAATTCCCCCTGGTCTCTGGGTAGTGAGATCGGACGCCCGTGTGCATTGTTGCGTAAGCAAAAAATCCCTTGACAGTTGGAAATCGAAAATAGTAGCCTAACGGCGCTGCTCGACCACAGGGTAAAACAGCTTGTCTCCACGATAAAACAGCTTGTCCCCACGGTAAAACAGCTTGTCCCCACGATAAAACAGCTTGTCCCCACGATAAAACAGCTTGTCCCCACGATAAAACAGCTTGTCTCCACGATAAAACAGCTTGTCCCCACGATAAAACAGCTTGTCCGCACGATAAAACAGCTTGTCCCCACGATAAAACAGCTTGTCCCCACGATAAAACAGCTTGTCCCCACGATAAAACAGCTTGTCCCCACGATAAAACAGCTCGACCCTGTGATAAAAACAGGCCACCCAAACATAATTCAGTGAAAGACCACACAAGAGCTGATATTCCTTCAATACCTACCATTTGCTACGCTCAGTGTTGCTTCATGACAGAACAGTGACCGTTAAAATTGTCTCCCCATGTTTCACTTGCCGGAGTAATTACCTCTTCCTGCTCTGGGTTCCTGACATCGCGACACGGGGAAGGGGTATGGGCACATACACGCACATACCAACCCACACATATAAGCACACACGCGCGTGCGCGCAAACACACACACATCCATATATATATATATATATATATATATATATATATATATATATATATATATATATATATATATATATATATCATCAGTTTCTCGTTATGTCTAGTGTCATATGAGGCTTCAGAGAAAACTGTCCATGCTTTCCTGTAGTGTGCAATCTTCAGTGCAGTTTTCCATGTCAAAGATGCCGCACTCAGGTCACTTTCCATCGTTTGTCTCCATGTTGTTTTTTGGGCGCCCCTTTTGTCTCTTTCCCTCTGGTGTCCATGTGAGAGCTGTTTTGTCAGGCATATCAGGATTCATTCTCATAACGTGGCCAAGCCATTTCCATCTTCTCTTGGTTATCATACTGTCTATAGTTTCTTGGTTTATGATTTCAAATAGTTTAGTGTTTGATAATATATATATGTATATGTGTATTTGGGTGGATACTTGTGTACAAGTGTTTATATATGGGTAGGTGTGTGCGCACAAGTGTGTGTGTTGGAGAGTTTGTGTGTATACGTGTGTTGGTGTGTGCGTGTATGTGTGTGTGTATATATATATATATATATATATATATATATATATATATATATATATATATTCATACACGCACACACTAACACATGAATACACACACTCTCCAACAATATATATATATACATACACGCACACACCAACACACGTATACACACACACTCTCCAACACACACACTTGTGCGCACACACCTACCCATATATAAATATACACACACACACACGCAACCACACGATACCTACAATTAGTTATACACACGGGCACACACATACACGCATATATAAACACTTGTACACAATTACTCATATACACACTCACCGTCTTAAGGTGCCTGTACGCCTAAGTCCCAGAGCTCCTTGGCCTCTCATTTAGACCGACACACGTCCTGTAAAACGCCAAAGCACTTTTGTAAACTAAAGACATCGTTGTGTCTGATGTCGCCCCTGGGTCTTTCTTTCTTCTCTTCAGCGTGCCATCTGAAACCTGCTTGTTCCCCCTTGTTTCTTTCTTTCGAATAACCTTAACTATGAATTCATGTAGCTAATACTGCAGTGGCCTGTCTTTATCTTTCTACACGGCAGCTAGTCTTTTGTCTTGCTGTTTCTCTATTCGACGTCTGTTTAATCAGTGTTTTCCCTCTGTTTGCTACTCCTTCATCTTTTGTGAAGTCTGCATTAGAGCCTAGTAATCGTCAACAAGAGGCCACTACACACAAGGCTACATAACAGATCATAGATCGATCGTCCCACATCCAACCCGATTCGATCCTTTTTTTTTTCAGGCAAACTATTTCTTTATCTTCCTGTTGTTTCAATTGCTTTTATTTCTTATTCCTCTTTCTCTCTCTCTTGCTCTCTCTCTCTCTATTTCTCTCTCTCTCTCTCTGCGTATGTGTGTGCGTGTGTTTACGTGTATGTGTGTGTGTGTGTGTGTGTTTACGTGTGTGTGTGTTTACGTGTGTGTGTGTGTGTGTTGTAAGTGTCTGTCTCAGCCTTGCAATTTTTCTTTCACGAGCTCTGTTCTACTTCTTCGCACGCGAAGCTCGTTTCACATTTTTTAATAGCTGTCTGTCTGTCTGTCTGTCTGTCTGTCTGTCTGTCTGTCTGTCTGTCTGTCTGTCTGTCTGTCTGTCTGTCTGTCTGTCTGTCTGTCTGTCTGTCTGTCTGTCTGTCTGTCTGTCTGTCTGTCTGTCTGTCTGTCTGTCTGTCTGTCTGTCTGTCTGTCTGTCTGTCTCTGTCTGTCTGCCTGCCTGTCTCTACCTGGTCCACAACTGTTGATTTTCTCAATTTCTCTTCCTTTTCTCTTCCACCTTGAACTTCAGAGAAGTGTCGATGGGAGATGTAACATTCGTTAATAAGCTCTATCAAGAGCTCTATTGTCGTGAAGTGATCAAACCCACCCCTACACATTAGACTATTCGTGACGTTAACCCCCCTCGCGGGCAGGTCACATTTCAAATATAGACCCGTCCGGTGGGTATATAGTCCATCATATCTATTTATACCCTTATCTGGCGAAATAGGTATTTCTATATGCTCTATGTCTCTTGTGAAGTCTACATTTTCAAACTTGCAGTTTTGGGGTAAATATTTTCTAGATAAATATTAATATTCCTAGAAGCCTTTTCACTCCTCGGCGTATTAATATGCGAGCTTCTTTCTTCGGAAGCGACGCTAAGTCCTCCCCGCTTCATTCTCTGCCAGACTTCCAAGTGATCAGAAGGGGTTCGCCTTTGTGCTTACATTTTGTCTTGAACAAAGTACCGGTTTAATCTTTGGAGTAATCCTGAGCTTGGATAAGTTGATTATAGTTTACGAGTACCATGATATATGTCTCTATAAAGTTAACCCGCTGCTGAAGGGAGGAAAGATTCAGCTATGAGACAGCACAGAACGAGACCGTTCTTGGTGTCCAAGTACTCACGGCCACTTAAACCAAACCTTTCCCTTCACAAGCTGAGAGTTTGTGCCCTACCTAAACCAATAATAATGTAAATGTTTTAATCCAGCAAGCTACTCATTCTCTAACTAACTAGTTGGGGGAATTAAATCGAGATTCAGCCGGCAGATTTAATTGGGTCAACGCACACCGAGCGACACATAGTGACGTCAGAGGTTATATATAGCAGACACTAACAAACACCGGGTCGACTCATGTCAGTCGGTGGAGAAAATAATATATACATATGTGAGAGAGAGAGGTGGTCTGTGTGACTACAAGTGCAGATGTGAATGTGGAGAGATGATGTTCTCTGTATAATAGAGTCTATCTGTCTCCACTGTGGAACTTGTCTCCTATCTCTTTTACTGACTGACCAACAGAGATACGTGGAGACTTGAACTGTCTCAATATCCTGAGAGCTGTCCTCTGAGTGATGCAAAGGGTGGAGGGTAAATGAATGAGCTAGGCATGTGACCTCTGAGGTGATTACTAATTCTGAGTTCCTTCTTGACACAGGATGATATCTCCTTGAAGGCCAGGCAGTCAATCAGCAGTCCACAAAACCACCATCCACAAAATTACCTACCACCACAACAACAGCACCATGGCAGACAACAAGGTGAAAGCTAGAGTGTAGGCATCAGCTTACAGGCCACCCATTTGTCGTTATATCAGAGAACTCTCTCCAGGAGCTTGGTTGGGCTCCAGTTGCTAAGAGACAGTTGTTACAGGCCACCCATTTGTCATTAATCAAAGAGAACCTTCTTCAGGAGCTTGTTTGGCTCCAGTGAATGAACTATGTTTGTGGCTGTGTTTACCAAGGCAACCAGCAAAAGGGAACATTTCCACAAAAATCAGCCTATTCAGGTCATCATGAACCGATAAGTGCACTGACGCCAGCTGGGAATAGATAAGTATCAAGACTCTGTAGTGTGATGCCTTGTGCTCTATTTACAGGTCCACCCTGAGTCACGATGATGATCATAGACTGTCTTTAAGGGTCTCTGTTGGATCCAGCAGTATTGCTTTGGTTTTGATCTCATTATTCCAGTTACTCTTGAATATCTTTGCTTGAGTCTTAATGATATATATGTGTTGCATTATTACATGTCTTTGGAAGTTTTCATTATTGACTTGAGTGTCCATCATTCACTGTTCAAACTGTCTAGAGTATATGTATGTATGTTTAACCATTAATCTTAATCTGTGTTAACATGGCTGTGATATTACAATATCATAGCCTGGGGGCTATCTTCTTATAGAAGTGGGGACGTCCAGCCAAGTTGAGCCTAGGAATATTATATATTCTGTAGTGCCATAGCTTGAGTTGCCCTACTCCAAAAAAAGGTTGGGTGTATATTGGCCACGGGATACCCTTTAGACCAACACGAGCCGACACCTCAACATTATTCTATTTCAGAGTGCTGTTGGTTCTTAAGGATAAATCCTTAAAACAGGCATACGACACGAGCGGTATGTGATATCTATTAGGACTGATGTTAATTTCTGTAAGGCTGTTCTTAATGCCATCACTCCATTATTTCCGAGGTCTTCCGCTGGCTCTATACCCGTTGTAACATTTTAGTGTGGCTCGCTGTGGCAAATAGTACCAGGGCATTTTTGTTAGGTGTCCAAACCACTTCATTTGTTGTTCTTTGATGACTTGTAAGACTGGTTTTATTCCTAGCATTCGTCTGATTTCGTGATTTCGTATTCTG
>CAJHNH020003130.1:0-56773 GCA_905116865.2 Candidula unifasciata | reverse complement strand
TTTTTTAAAAGCCACGTTCTTCGACCCCGGCCCGGCCCTTTGGGTAAAAACCCTAAAAAAATCCAGGGGGGCAGTTGGAAAAAGTAAAGATGGGGTTTTTGAAAAAATTTCAGGGTGGGGGGAATCAGGAAGCCATAAAAAAGTCCGGGTAATTCGGGAAAAAGTCAAAAAACCCAGGGAAAAAGTCCGGAAAGAAATAAAAAGCTACCAAGCTATGCAAAAGTCCAGGGAGCCATAGAAAATTCCTGGTAAGCCATAAAAAAGTCAAGGAAAGCCAAAAAAAGTCTAG
The DNA here is from genome assembly GCA_905116865.2 of Candidula unifasciata. Taxonomy (NCBI): domain Eukaryota; kingdom Metazoa; phylum Mollusca; class Gastropoda; order Stylommatophora; family Geomitridae; genus Candidula; species Candidula unifasciata. Next base: position 56,484 of record CAJHNH020003130.1, on the reverse strand, counting down.
AAAACCATGGAAAAAGTTAGGAAAGTTGTGAAAAATTTTCAGGAACCCAAAAAAAGCCCCGGAAAACCCTGAAAAATTCTGGGTAGCCAGGGAAAAAACCCAGGAAAAACCATGGAAAAGTCTAGGTAAGCCATGCCCCAAAAATTTTGGGTAATATTTGGAAAAGTCTATTTAAGCCATAAAAAGTCAATGTAAACCCAGGGAAAAATGCCCAGGTAAGCCATGGAAACCCGGGTAAGCCAGGGAAAATCCAGTAAGCCAGGGAAAATTCTAGGGGGCCTTCAGTAATTTCTACCTAAAATGAAAAAAGGGTCAGGTGGGTAGTTTTTTCTCTGTCGGGATTGCCTCTGTAAATTTTTCTTCATCTTGACGTTTACAAGTTTGACCTTGGTGAAAGTTAGGTTTTTTCGTCCACTTCTGAACTGCAATCGATCCTGAAAAACCTGATTGTTGGGGCATTGGGTTTACTAGATCTGTTTTATTGAATCAGATTTTTGGGGTTTCTTTGCTCTCAGGCAGATGCCTTCAACTTAGAGAAAACCCCCATTAGTCAGTCTACGACTGCTTTTGGGTAGTCAATGGGTCTATTCGGGGGTTTTCCACAGGGGCGGCCCTAAAAAAAAAAAAAACCCACACGGGGATCGTTAAAATAACCCCTCAAGTGGAGAATAAACAGGTACAAATCCCGAAAACCCAGTTTTTAAAAAATTTTTGAAAGCCGACAGAGAAATGAAATAAATTTTTATGTTTTGCTTCGCATCTGACGATGCCCCCGCCACATTATCCGATTGTCTCACATTTAAACTCTAGCATATCACAAGTCGCATTCGCTGGAAACGGTAATTTTGTTTTAATCAGAGTAATAAATATGTGATCTACTCTTTTTAATAATCTGGTTGTAGCCGCCAACAATTGTCCACTATTTGGTTTTTGGCAACACTGATTAGGCAATTTGAGCTTAAGTGCTTGACTAGCGGATATCTGTGCCAGTTAATGTTAAATGTTTGGGCTAATTCAGTATACATTTTCGAATTTTATTTACTTTTTTTTTTCAGTTTATTATTTTTCTTTTTAATTCATTTTATGTGTTATACTTATTTTGTAATTTTTATAAAATTAAGATCGACACATTCACCTTTCAGCGCACCTTTGTGGTATTATCCGCGGGTGGGCTACAGAATAAGATCTCTACTGCATTGATGTAAGGATTTTTTTTGGCTTGTTTTCTAATGTCTCTGTACATTTTTACGATACAGTTGGAGACCTGATAAGAACGAAAATCACAGCGTACGCAAAGAAATAGGTTGCTCTTAATAAGAAATTCCTCTTATCCAAGATTAGAATGCAAGGAATTAAAATTTGACGGGGATAAACACAATGTTCTTACAACAACAGAACATTCGGTCGCATTGAGATCGCTTTAAACGGTCTGCACTGTATTTAATCTTTTCTAGTGTATAGTTCAGGACGGAAGACAATTCACCTAGACAGCTAGACACTCACGCGCGCACGGCACACATTATTGACATTTCAAACTTCCCGTACACTTCCGGAACTGAGAAAGAAATGCTGGATTGCGAGAACGCCGGATGTTTATGGTTATATTATGTGCATGTGTACATGTTGACAGAAAACGACTATTTTACGGTCCGATTATAGAAAGGAAATTAAACACGAAAGGAAAAGCAAATGAAAATATTTACTGTTCACCAACTAAAACTTAAACATTGCTTAGTTTAGCTAGGACATTTTTTTTTTAAACGGAAATTTAATTTTTTTAACTGCTCAGAAATTTTAATTTAGTACATAAAAGAGTGCTGGCAATTTTTATAAATGTAGCTTTGAAAAGAATGCTAAACGAAAGCTGAGACTTGTGCACAGAACAATGTGATGATGTGCCAGCACATCTGGTTGACCTGCAGTTGATCTGTATACTGGAATATCACATGTGGACACAGCTGGTGTTCTTCGGGCTTCCAGAAACATTACCTGAATAAAAACAGGCAGTGTATAGTGTATCTTGTTTAATATACTTGGGGCTATATGTAATAAATGTACTCTCAGCAAGTGAACTTTCATGATTTCTTGTTCACTTACCTAAATTTCGTTCCTATAAGTCCAGCCAGCATTTTCCCTGTCAAAGTCATTAAACTGTCAACGAAATAAACCTGTCAACGCCCTTAACCTGTCAACGTCATTAACCTGTCAATGGAGTCGTTCTTTCACTATGTTTTATTTTCATTTACTACTTCATCTTCATCACTACTGTACAGCCTTTCTCTCCGGACCAGCAACCATGTCTACAAGTTTAGAAACATGTAATGATAAACTTGTAAGCACATTAATGCAACAGATCCATTCATTCTGTTAAAATTTTTATTTATCCTTGATAGAAAGTCCCGAACATGAGAATTATTTAATATATCTCTAAGACAAGAGAAGAAGTTTCAGATACAACCTGTTTTCTTCAGCAACCCTGAATCCTGCAAAATTATTTGTAGGTATATTCGTTACAAGAGAAATTATAATTAAATAGGCCAAAATTATACATATCCATTTTTCAAGCTGATGTTTCAAATGACTTCCAAACATGGCAAAATAGAAACACTGCATCCTAAAATTATTTTTTTAAAAGAATTTCTGCGCACACGTTTCAAATTAACTGAGTTCAACAAGGCAATCATTACAAGGGATCGATACTTACACTTCAGAGAAGATATAAAAGCGTTGCCTGTATCTGAATCAGTCACCTGTCCGGTTGAGTTGAGTTAGACATGACATATACCAGACCAGTGCTCTTGTGTCACGTTACTTGTGAAGATCATATACGTTATGCTATATGAGCAGTTACAGTGTTCACATACAAAATACAATTCCTGTTTGAAAAATAAGCTGATTTAAGAATTAAGAAAGCTATTGCGTGACCAATATGTGACATGTGAAAATAAAGTTCGTTCTTTGCCTCGTTCATTCCACTTTCTCAAATTACTAAAGACTGATGATTCGAGTAAGACAAACAGGCAGTTTCGTTTATTAAAAAATTTGATTAAGGATTACCAATAGACAGTGTTCAAAGTAGAAGTATTCGTACATTTCGGGATAGTATACCGAGTTACCCAGTGACAACTAGAATCAAGACAACAATTTTTTTTAAACAAATCTGGCTGAAATATTCAGTGAAAAACCAACCTTGTTGCCCAGATAATAGGACATGAAAGTGTATTCTTTGAATGACTTTGGATGTTGACATTTCCCTACAAAAGAAAACTCCTCATAATATATGGTTATCCAGAAGCATTAGTACAGCACATTACCGTGCAGAATATTTGAGCACTTTTAACCCCTTTGTAATTGCCAGAGCGTACATCTCAAACCCAGCGGTCATCGTAGGCATAATAATACTTGTTGCGGGCTCAATGTCTATTACTAAACTAACGTTAAGATAAAAATGTTCCCCACCTACGCTACCCGCATCTTTAGGATGCTGAATTTTTTCCGTAAGCCATGTAGTGTCGTTGAAACATATGCACCAATCTTACAGAACATTTACTACTGTGTTCCAAATTCGCCACTATTCGTGAAATATCTTTGGCTGGTCATTAAATAAATCCCCGACATTCCCGCATAGCTTATACTTTCATGAGAAACAAAATAAAGTTAGGTAGAGAATTTGATTAGTCCAGAACGTTTTCCTTAGCCATTGATTTCACACTACTTTTTTCAACCACTTAGCAGAAAAGAACTTTAATCACTTGTCTTGCACTTTTATTATAAACTAAAAAGAATGAATAACTGACAAAATCAAGAACTGACCTCCTCTCGCACTCTGGCATTTCACAACACGTACTCCGTCTCCCCTCTTCAGATAAACAGCGAACAGTCGACAGCTACCTAGTTCTAGTTGCAAGCCTGATGAAATGTTGACTCATCATTTTCTCCTTAGTGTTAAAATACCTCCCATACCCTTTGCTCCCCTCGCCCTATTTCCCGGTCTGAATTAGTCTTTCAATATATCGGATACTATGTAGTTTGTTGCACTGACCACTTGATGTCCGAGAGCCATTCATCACACGTAGGCGCTTTATCAATAAAGTAGCTCATCACCACGAGAGGAGCGGCAGCAACTAATCTACAGCCTGTAATATAGCCACGCGATGCCTAAATATCCTGGACATTAAATCTTTGATATGCCCTATTCTGAGTCTATCATGCACAGTTGAAGAGAAACAGTCTCGTATGGCTTCATAAATGGTTCGCAAAGACAGACAGCTATGATGATTTTAAACAAGAAAAAAAAAAAGTATTATCGTCTTTCATCTGCGATATAATAGCAAGTCTATCACTGTATGTTATTAAAGATTACTTGAAGGCTTGAAATATGTGTCCTTATTTTCTCTTCAATCGATAACACCACAGTGTTTACAGTTTACACCACCTCCGTGTCATTGCTTAATCCAATAATGGGGCTAAACTCGCAGAAAAAAAGAATGATTACAATAGAAGACATAAGCAAGAATGTCTGCTGGTTATGGAAAGTGACAACAAAATAATAAAACCGCGCCTGTCAACGAGTGCGCGCCAAGCGGGTACATTTAAAACATCCGAAATCCATGACGGAAACCGGAGATGTCGATTCCTGATATTGTAGTTTCAAAATCTCTGTCTGTCGTCTGTCTGTCTGTCTTTTGTCGTCTTGTCTGTCGGTCTGTCTGTCCTGTCTGTAGTCTGTCTGTTCTGTCTGTCTCTATCTGTATGTGCTGTCTGTACTGTCTGTCTGGTCTGGTGTCTGTCTGTCTGTCTGTCTGTCTGTCTGTCGTCTGTCTGTCTGTTGTCTGTCCTTCTGTCTGTCCTGTCTGTCTGTCTGTCTGTCTGTTTCGTCTGTCGTCTGTTGTCGGTCGGTACAAGCCGTCAGTCTGTCTGTTTAGTCTGTCTATCTACTATATTTGTCTCTCGCTCTCTACTCGCCCCTCCATGTTTGTATATGTGTGTTTTGTACGTTTAAATCAGCAGATTATATGTTCACAAAGGTACGCAAAGGACGATCAATTAGAGCTATACCTGCTTCCGTTGCACACAACTCCATAACTACATGCACACAACTATAAACTTACATTGGACACACAAACTCATAAACTACATACACAACTAAAATAAATACCCCCAAGCAGTAACTAATATATACACACAACTATAAAAAATACATGTGCACACAACTATAATACATACACACAAACAGTAACTACATACTACAACTATAAATACATACACACAACTATAACTACATACAACAACTGATAACTACATACACACAACTATAAGATACATACACACAACACAGTAACTACATACACACAACTCTAAAACTACCATACAGACCAACTATAATCATACACACAACTAAAACTAATACACACAACTATAACTACATACACACAACTGTATAACTACAATCTAACACAACTATAACTAACATACAACACAACAGTAACTACATACACAAACTATACTACAATACACAAAGCTATAACTACCTACAAACAAACTATTAACTACATACACACACAACTATAACTACATACAAACACAACTATAACTAACATACACACAACTATAAACTAGATACACACAAAACAGGTAACGTCATGTACACACAACCTATAAATACATGACACACATTCATAACTGACATACACACAAACTATAATACATAACACCACAACTTAACTACATACACAAAACTATAACTACATACACACACACGATAACTACATACAACAACAGTAACCTTCAGAACAAACAACTGTAATAACCTACTCAGGGTTTTACGGAGAGAATATGCAACGCCTAAGCCATCAGACAATGACATCAATCAAATGAATGATGATGGTACATGCCACACCTGACAGACACCCCCTGTGGAAACTAAGGTTCATACATTCGCTCAATGGATGTCATTAACGACAGTGTAGGTACGATCCAGGAAAAACAAACAATTCTGCATTCTGGATGGACTGAACAAAAATGAGGGAGACCCGATAGAAATTTTGGCACCTTCGTACTGGCTAGGCCTGTCTGAGGGTATAGTGGATGTGTGGAGGCAGTCTGTGTTGATGTCACTCTCCGCTGGGCCAGAACTTGTCGATTAAGTGCAGGAGCTCAGGCTGCGGACTGGTTTAGTGCCAAAATATAGGCCTGTATATGTCTACCGGAGATATAGAGAAACATATGTCATCGTTCGGATTGGGGACTCATACAATTTGAATCCCGATAAGGACTTTTGTTATTATTTACCAACTGGTGTGATACGTTAGTATGTTGCAGCTTTATGCAAGGTAAAGGTAAGTCGGGAGATGTGAACACCAGCGTTATCGCACACGGTTATAAACCATAAGTGCTCCTGCCAACAGTACGGGATAGCTGATAAGAAACTATCTGCCTGGTCACCGTCCTGCCACGCAACTCCGTAAGGCTATCGCGACGTTCCTCCATTTTTATACACAGAGGTGTAATTCTAGTACCCATACCAGAGGCTGGGGAATCCATGGGAACGCCTGCCCGGTTTCGAACACCTTTTTCAATTACATTCCATCCCCTCCCTTCTTCCTCCGGTAACCTCGCCTAAGTAAAAGTAATGACTATTCGTGTACTTGGTTAAATGTATTCATGAAGTTTACAATATTTCGCGGCGCCCCTGTGAAAAAGGTCGCCGATCCCCGGAATGCCGCTGTGCTCAGTTTGGTATCACGGCTCTAATGTATATGAACCTTACACAATTTAGCACACGTCTAACATGTCGTCGATACTTACACCAAAATGCGTTATTTCGCAATGTTTAACGCTTTAGAATTGATTTCAGAAGAAAAAAAAACATCCATCAATATTCTAGACAAACCGACAATAAGCGCTCCATCCCCCTCCTTCAGTATGCCAGGCCACAAGAGCTTCCAATAACTTATCGGTACTAGCAGCACTCGGACTGTAATGTCCGTCATGCCTTACTCCATTATGGTTAAGTGGTGGGCTTTGTTTACTGTCCTTCTTCACTAACCATTCTCCATAACCTATAGTCTGTGTTCGTGCTTCCACATTGTTGACAGCCCTTGACCGCGTTTAGCTTGACATAGCTCTATTAAAAATGATATATGGTGGCATGATTGTTCTTAGAGGCAAGATTATCGTGTTTAAAACCTACACAAGTTTTTGAAAGGAAAGAGCTTCTGTCAAAAGGTATGGATAATTACCGGCCAATGAAAGATAACTGGTCAAATGCAGCGACTTTGCTTGTGATTTTTTTTAGGGGCCCCATGATTTAACAGGAGCTGGTAGCGCACGCGTGTTGGTCTTGAAGATGCATACAATAGTCGGATTGAGAATTTCATCGGTAAAGGAGTTTATCCGTGGCTGATGGACAGTGATCGCAACTGTCCTTGCATATACGCATGGTTGCCCTTCGCCTCGGGTACACACATTCAGAGCTTGGTTATTATCGCCTTCGGACTACCTCAGGGTCCTGCCTGTTTCAATGGAGGAACCGTCGCGTCTGCCGCTGGCTCCAAACAGTGTGTCTAAAAGCAAGACTGAAAAAAAAAAAAACTGCAAGAACTTGAAGTCAAGCCACTTATTAAATCACTGTAGTATGACGTTGTGGGTAAGGAGAGATTTGGGCAAATTTGATGCAACTATTCAAATCTGCGCCGATTCTCTTTATGTTACTAAAGGACTATCAGGGATAAGGCCCTGACAGCTATAATAACCAGAAAGTATTTTAGCAACTATTGTACACCCACAGCGTAATACGAAAAAAAGAGCTCAATACCACAGCAACCTAAGATGTATACTGGCCTATCGCATACCTCATTTTAATCTCAAACACTTTAGACAGAGAGACACCTTTTTGAACGTACTCGATACACAAAAACCACAGGGAGGGGACCAATGTAGGCTTTAAATCACTTACTCATAGTATACGACTCGGCCATTTTTACATATAAACAACATAGAAAATCGTTGTCTTATTTATATATTAAAAGAAAAGTCCACGATGATACAGTTTCAACTTCTCCTCTGACCATCTAATTTCTGTTTTTTCTGTCTGTCCTGTATCATAAATATCATCTGTCTTTCATATAAACTATGTACATACAAAACACACACCGGTGACTTACACTTTACTGTGATACCATTTTAATGTCTGTGATATTGCTTGTAAAATAATGTAAAATACAAAATGTACCATTGATAATAGGCAAGTTTTATTTAAGAAAAAAGCCGCTTTGTGCCATGTCATTATAAAAATTAACTTTGTTGATGTGTAAATAAAATGCAACCTAGACAATACTAACAATAAGTCTGGTAAAGATGTTACCTATGTTTTTTGCCAACTATGTAATTAACTATTTGCCTAATGTATGCCTATTGTACTGTTGCAAATGTTCGAATGTTTGTCCTGTCCTAACTTGAGAAAACAAAAGATTTGAAAAGACTAAAAACAATAAACAATTATATTAAACTGTTATACGTCTTCTGCTTTTCGTTTTTTAAATCAATGTTGTTTGTTAACTATGGGCGGGTAATTACTACAGGTGAGATACAGGGGTAGACAGAAAGAACTACAAGAGACCTACTGGTACCATCGGAATTTTTTACTATTCACCTGCTGCTGAAGATGGGGACCGAGCGCTTATGGAAGTGTCCTGAGAGCTGTGATGTCGATTCCTAATTCAACATATCGCAAAGAAACAGGAATCCGAAGACAACTTATCCGTGACAACAGCACCAGCAGCAGCAGAAGAAGAAGAAGAAGAAGAAGAAGAAGAAGAAGAAGAAGAAGAAGAAGAAGAAGAAGAAGAAGAAGAAGAAGAAGAAGAAGAAGAAGAAGTGATGTCTAACCTTATAGCAGGAATACAGAGAGCAATGTATAAACAAGCTTTAATACAAATCCAACATGATACGCCTCTGACTGCTAGGGAAAAATCATTAACCAACTTGATAAAAATATATTAACAAGATTCTATTTCTGGGGTGACAGATACAACAAATAATTAATCAACTTGAAAGATAAATATATGACCCACATTATTGACCCTTTGAACTTCAGGATTAACACCTGTGCTAGAGGGGAATGAGACAATGGTGGGAGACTAATGAGAAAGTGATGAGAGAGTGGTGAAAAGCGGTGTAAAGCGGTGGAAAGAGGTGAAAAGCGGTGGAAAGCGGTGGAAAGAGGTGCCACCAGTATACCTGTTTTGAGCATCCCCTACTACTCCCGTTATTCATATTCGGCCCAAAAGTTGGCCCCGTTATTCGTATTCGGCCCAATAGTTGGTCCCGTTATTCGTATTCGGCCGAATAGGGATAATCACCTATTCGGTACATCATCATCATCATCAGGTGCCTTGACCACTGGCGTGGGCGATCATGCCTCTCCACAATCTGCGATTTGGTACAGCTCTAGTTAAAAGTGTTGGACTCTATTCTATCCGTGATACTGAAGTGATTATTCAGAATGGGATAGAATGGACACGAAGATGGGCACAGGATACATTCGACTCCTTGCATATGAAAGTGCTCGCGTTGAAGAGAAACGAGTTTCTTTAAGGCAGACGATAATAAGAGCGACGTTCTGCAAAAATCCTGCTTCATGATGATGATGACCTAACAATGAGGCTTTTTGTGGGCCTAAAAATTTGTAAGGGGTCCAAGTGCCCCACCACCTGCAATGTTTTCTTTGTGTAGGAGTCTCTGAAGCAATAAGTAAAGAAAAACATAAGTTCAGGAAGTGATGAAACAGAGGTGGTTAAAAACAATATGCCGTGAGGCGTTGGTAGTCATGTGTATCCACAACCTTTTGCCTCGTCTACTTTCAGTGAACTCTGGTACAGATGAATCCCCATCCAATATGTCCAACCGTCCAGCATCTTTTCTGTCGGTCTCCCTCTGCCTTTTCTCCCTTCCAACATCCCTACTGTCACGATGTACTCAAATTTTCTCCTTTTCATCACATGACCAAAGAATTTAGATTATTGTAGATTGTCTCATTCTGATGTGGGCAATCAGTTTTCTTTGTGAGTCAGGTTCTTTCAAGACATCTTCATTATTCTTTTTCTCCGTCCACGGTATTCTCATCATTCGTCTATTAAACCACACCTCCACAGCTTCTAAATACGTTTTCACTGATTTACCACCTGTCCATGATTCACTTCCCTATATCAAGATAGGATTTACATAGCTTTTAAGAATTCTCTTTCTCGTCTCACTCACTTGACTAAGAAATTTCAAAAAAGGAACATATAAAAATAGCACAAAAGGGAAATCTTGAAAGATACAACACTTCTTACCAAACAGGTTGAACATCAGGCAACTCATCAGGGACGGAAATAATCACACAGGAGAGAAATATCTGCAGGTATTCAGACTTTGAGAATGTAACTGTTGAGTTTGTAACTACGCGTAGAAGATAGGACGGTAGCAACGCGAGTTTTGTTGATGTTGTTGTTATTGTTATTATTTTTAGTTTAAGTAGTAGCAGCGGCAGAAGCAGCAGCAGCAGTAACAGCAGCGGCAGTAGATGTAGTAGTGGTAGCAGAATTAGTAGTAGTGGTTGTTGTTCCTGCCATTAAAAGACGAGTCGCATTAACAATAGCACAGAGTGAATTTGGAGCTACAATAACGACGACGACAACCGAAGTCATAGTTACATTACCTTTTATTGCTACATCCATAGCAGACGTCAACGTTAGGGAGTTCCCGCCAAATCCCTGGGATAAGCCTGAAAACTCCTGACATCACAGAATCTCACGTCGCCTGACAGTCACCCAAACACGTCGCTTACAGGTGCACACAGGAGCTTCTTGACCTCCCACGTTTCTTTTTGCTTCGGGATTACCTCCACCCCCCCCCCCCCCCACCGCAACATACATCTCTCTCTCTCTCTCTCTCTCTCTCTCTCTCTCTCTCTCTCTCTCTCTCTCTCTCTCTCTCTCTTTCTCTCACTCACTCTCGCGCTCGCGCGTATCTGCGGAGCTACGAACCTTTAGGTATGCCTACGTGATTATGACTAAGTATCTGGTGTTTTTATTACCTGGTATTCATTTTATGTCTATCTTTTTGTACCTTTTGGTGTTCATGTTTTGTATACTGGTATCTGAACCTAGCATTTCGTATGCATCGTACAGAACACACGACTGATGTGTAAAACAAGAGTGGTTGGAAGGGCCGAACATAAGATAGGCCTACGTGCCCAGTTTGAAACCTTTTTAGAAATAAAGTTCCTATGTTAGTTCATTCTCCGTCTGTCTGTCTGTCTGTCTGTCTATAGGCCTACATCCGTCCGTCCGTCTGTCTGTGTCTGTCTATCTGTCTGTCTGTCCGTCTGCCAATCATCTGTCTATATCCGTTTGCCTGCCCACCCACTCGCCTAATGGTCTTTCTGTCTGTCTATCTTTTACTCCCCCTCTACACTTTCTCTGTGTATTTAATTATCAGTCTCTCTCCTCCAACACGATTTCACAAAGGTAAAGAAATGAATCACCTACGTCTCCAAACCGTCAGCACACATGCACACCAAAGTAGAATGTCTGAACAAAGACAACGTGGGATGAAACGTGTCAAGACTGAATCACAACATTGTCTGGCAGATGAATCGACAGTCACATAACAACAGGGCAACAAAACCTTTTGGGTAATACATCAGGGGTGGCGACATAAAGAAAACTTTGGCGACTTCTGCTTGGTTAAAATACCAGAGGGGGATGCCTCCGTGGCTCTAAGCCTTGTTTTAATGCAGAATTATGTACCCAGTAAAATCTCGTTTTAATGGAGAATTATGTACCCAGTAAAATCTCGTTTTAATGGAGAATTATGTACCCAGTAAAATCTGGTTTTAATGCAGAATTATGTACCCAGTAAAATCTCATTTTAATGCAGAATTATGTACCCAGTAAAATCTCGTTTTAATGGAGAATTATGTACCCAGTAAAATCTCGTTTTAATGCAGAATTATGTACCCAGTAAAATCTCGTTTTAATGCAGAATTATGTACCCAGTAAAATCTCGTTTTAATGCAGAATTATGTACCCAGTAAAATCTCGTTTTAATGGAGAATTGTGTATCCAGTAAAACATCATTAACATAAATTCGCTTAAGACGAAAATATGGTTAAAACGAACACAATTTTAGTCGCCACAGTGTTAGTACTTGATACATCTATTAGTTCGCACGGATGGTTTTACACGAACACTTGACTTTTCGGTCCATTGCTATTATATACTATGGTTTGTTCAGAAGAAAAAAAGTCACCTCAAGTATTCAAGCAAAGCATCATATTTCTTAGGTATTCGGTTCCAGAGACTCTGGTATTCTCTTGGTCACCATTTAGTGGTTGACTTCCCTTATACAGGTGGCTCCCAGCGACTTTAGTATTCTCTCAGTCTGCCATTTAGTGGTTGACTTTCCTTAGATAGGAATTTCCCAGAGACTCTAATATTATCTCAGTCTGCTATTTGGTAGTTAACTTCCCTTAGCTAGGCGGTTAACAGAGACTCTTGTATTCTCTGAGTAGCCATTTAATGGTTAACTTCCCTTAGCTAAGCGGTTCCCAGAGACTGTCGTATTATCTCAGTCTGCTATTTAGTAGTTAACTTCCCTGAGCTAGGCGGTTAACAGAGACTCTCGTATTCTCTGAGTCGCCATTTAATGGTTAACTTTCCTTAGACAGAGTCGCCGTGGCAGAGCTGCTAGACGCGCGCCGCGGATCGGAAGGTCGTGGGTTCGCTCCCTGGCGGAGACGGACTTTTCTTCAAAAATGACCTTGGCTCCCAGGTCGACCCAGCCTTGAGTGGGTACCGGGTGCAATCCCGGGAAGTAGAGGCGGCCGGCGTGATGCTTACCACATCACCTATCTTGTGCCGTTGGTCTATAAAAATATAGGTCTAGCCCTATATGCCCTATACGCATAAAGGCGTGGAAAGGGTCCTTTACTTTTTTTTTTTTTTTACTTTCCCAGAGACTGCCGTATAATCTCAGTCTGCTATTTAGTAGTTAACTTCCCTTAGATAGGCGGTTTCCAGAGACTCTCGTATTCTGAGTACAACATTTAATGTGGATTTCCCTTTCGATCTCCACTTAGTCATAACCAGTGTTCCTCAACCTGTCTACCTCCACGACTCTTTTAAACAGCGGAAATTGTTCCTAGGCCTGCGTGACAGCTAACCAAACACACAAACGAAAATCAATATAGATGACAGCTTAATTGTTAAAATTGATATCATAAAATTGATTTTATTTTAGCTGATCCGACATCGTTTGATTCTCCTCCTTGAGATGGTAATCCTATCCATCTTAACCCGTTAGTTACATGATAAGTTAGAATATTTGTTACGAACCACCTTGACTTTTTCCAGACCCACCCGCTGCCCGTGACTCCACTGGTTGAAGAGCCCTGTGTATGTATCATTGCTGTGTGGGATGTACTGTCTTTTGCCATAACGTCTTATATCCCACAGGGTTGAATTCAACAGTAATAAATACTTCGATCTAAAGGAATTCAACAAACACATTTACAGTGACACAAGGATATTAGTAGGTAAATAAAGTCGGACAGGCAGACTACTGCTGCAACCTCGTCTTATCTTATTCACATAACATTAGGATTCTTTCCCTTAGTAAATTTACTTTTCAAGCGCGATTAAATGATTACAATGCGCGAAGCCGTGGAGGTAGCAAAAAGACAGCTTGTTTCATAATTAGTTTATGATGCATTTAAACAACTAGGACTGCGTTGGCCAAACATGGGCACTGAAGCAGCTGGAGCTGCGTCTCCAAGCAAGAGCACGGGCACTGAAGTAACTGAGGCTGTGTGGTCCAGCAAGAGCACGGGCACTGAAGTAACTGAGGCTGTGTGGTCCAGCAAGAGCACGGGCCCTGAAGTAAGTGAGGCTGTGTGGTCCAGCAAGAGCACGGGCCCTGAAGTAACTGAGGCTGCGTGGCTAAGCAAGAGCACGGGCACTGAAGTAACTGAGGCCGTGTGGTCCAGCAAGAACACGGGCTCTGAAGTAACTGAGGCTGTGTGGCTAAGCAAGAACACGGGCCCTGAAGTAACTGAGGCTGCGTGGCTAAGCAAGAACACGGGAACTGAAGTAACTGAGGCTGCGTGGCTAATCAAGAACACGGGAACTGAAGCAACGGAGGCTGTGTGGCCAAGCAAGAGCACGGGCACTGAAGTAACTGAGGCTGTGTGGCTAAGCAAGAACACGGGCACTGAAGTAACTGAGGCTGCGTGGCCAAACAAGAGCACGGGCACTGAAGCAACGGAGGCTGCGTGGCCAAGCAAGAACACGGGCACTGAAGCAACGGAGGCTGCGTGGCCAAGCAAGAACACGTGCATTAAAGCAACTGGGAGAAGCAGCAGAGACAAACTTTGTAGGCAAGGCAACGACGAGTTAGGATAATCTCAGAAAACAGATCTAGATCCCAAAGATAAGCGTCAATACCGTACAAAATAACAAATACAGGCTGTCACAAATAAAAACGTCCGGAAACTGACAAATCAGCTAATCTTAGCAATAACCAAGAAAGGACGTTTGTAATCAGCGGTGATCCGACGTGTTCCTTATTATTGTCCCCAAGATAATGTACAGAAGGTAAGGGGGCCGAAACATTCTGAGACGAGAGACCTCTTCTGACGATTGGGAGACTTGTGTGGTGCTCACTTTGTCTTGGAGTTTCTACTACAGAAAGGCGCAGAGGGGTGTGACCTAGGGACGTGGCAGACACTCTACCCTCAGAGAAAAAGCAAGACGGATATGTAATCAAATTGCTACTGCTACAATTTCGATTTGAACTCTTTGCTGGCTGCTGAAGATGAGGATAGAACGATTATGGGAATGTCTTGGATGCTGTGATATCGCTTCTTGAATCCAATCAATTCATTGCTGTTGTAGATTGGAAAGGGACAAAACTCAATACATCATTTAACTTTTAAATAATCTTACTATTATTTCCCTTGAAAGTTTTACAAAGAGGTGTCTGGTTGGCCGTGTTCTTAGTACATTTGTTTCGATAGCGAAACGTACACGCCACTTGGAGGTGATAGGCTCGTTTACCGGCACTGAAACTGTAACTTTCGATTTTTATGTTGTCTAGTGTGCCCTTCTATCTTTCTACTTTTTTTGTATAAGTGCCGAATACATTGTCTGTTTTTTTTTTAAATTATATACATATAAACTTACTGGAGGAATTGACAAGCAAAATCTGTTTTACCGCTGACCTTACAGAAACAAAGTATATTTGATCATAATCCAGTTTTGTCCTTTTTAGGACAAAATTTTTTGTTATTTGAAGCCCCACCCTGGCTTTTGCCAGGGGCCGCAATATATGCAGGCCAGAAATTTGGCCAATTGCCTGAACGAGGTTTCTGGGACCTCTCCACGGCGATCCTCATCCACATAGTGGCACTCTGTGTCATCGGGTGTTTATCGCTTGTGTGATGTCCTGGTGGGGTAGGAAGTTAGTCAGTCAGTCAAACAAAGTATAGCAACATGCAAGATACCCTGTTATTCAGCCCAAGAGGTCACTCATGATTGCACCCTAAGTAACTTAGTGAATACGAAAAAGAAAATCCAAGCCGGTTTCATCAAACAAGAATAGATCGCAAGTCTGTAATGAAGCATAAAGAATGTCTGTAGGGGTTCTACAACCCTCTATCGTTTGCCCGTCTATAATACAGCACTGAGGATGTCTGTAGGGAGTCTACAGTCTTCCACTCTATAAGTGTGTCCTAGCCATATGAGCATTCGAAGACTGAGTATTGAGAGCTTACTTACTTACTTAGTTGCTCCTCTTCTACCTTGGGGTGTGGAGGTTTTCCAGAGGAAACGCCAGACGTCTGTATCAGCAGTTTTCTTTCTGGCTTTGTTCCATTCCAGTCCTCTGTCAAGGACTGTCGGATGTTGTCTTCCCAGCGCACCCTGGGTCGCCCTGGATATCTGGTTCCCTGGTTCTTAGCCTCCCATGCCTGCCATGGTGGCATATTTTCTCCCATTCTGCATACATGTCCAAACCATCGTAACTGTGACTGATCAATTCGAGTTTGTAAGGACTGGGTATCAAGATCTTGACATATTGTCTTATTACGGACTTTGTCCCTTCTGGTCACTTGGACCATCTTTCTCAGATATCTCATTTCCGAGGCCTGCAGCTGGCTTCTGTGATCTGTTGTCATTACCTTTGACTCACACCCATAGGTCAGGACTGGTACATAGGTAGAGCGGTAAACAGCCATTTTCGTCCTCTTGCCAATTTCTCTTTTGCTAAGAAACCCTCGGTTTATAGCCTGGAAGAGTCTCCCAGCAGCTGCTTTTCGTGTAGCCAGCTCAGTCTTAATGCCTCCGTTTCGGTCATTTAAAACTCCAGGGTATTTGAACTGGCTGACCTGTTCCCATGCATACTGTCCCATCATGATCTGGTGTTTCTTCTCCTCTTTTGAGATTACCATGGTTTTAGTTCTGGAAGATACTGATAGTCATCCCTCTCTTCTCAAGCTCTTCTTTACAGACATGTAAGTTAAAAAAGAGGTGTGCGTCTAATTTAGCTCTCAGGGTCGCATAGTCTGCAAATGCCAGCTCTTATATTCAGACTGATCTAATCTTTCTGTACCCTACTGAGTTCTTCTTTGTCTTCTCCTTATGGGTCTTGATGACATCATCTATCTTAAGAATGAAGAGGTAAGTTGCGAGAATATCACCTTGTCTAACACAGCTGGTGGTCTTAAATTCTTCTGACTTTTGTTCTTCTGTTTTTACATATTTTTCTACAGCTTTTGTAAAGACTCTGTAGTGCACTAGCATTGAGAAAATTGTTGTAATACCTGCTCTTTCCAATATCAAGGTGTCCAAACAAAAAACTTATGGATATGACGAGAATTAATTTAAGAAGTTTGCGTTTTAAGCACGCTCCCGCAGGGCAGTGAAACCTGGACTTTGTATGCTCATCAAGAAAGAAAAGACTAAATATCTTCAACATGCGCTGTATGAGACGAATTCTTGGTATATCATAGCGAGACTTTGCCCATAATGAATGTGTGCTCAAAAGCGCAGGACTGCCAACAACGCATTTTCTACTGAACCAAAGAAGCCTGCGCTGGCCAGGACATGTCTCTAGCATTGGGTACAGTCGCATTCTAAAGGATCTCCTGTATGGTGGATTGGTAACCGTGATAAGACCTGCAGGGAGGCCAAAGCTACGCTTCAGGACATATGCAAATACGACATGTCGAAATTTGAAAGAGACCGAACACAGCAAGCTGTAGAAAGGCGACGTCTGAGAGAAACCCAGCCTCAGAACGACAGAATATCGACGTTTTCATGTGAACAATATGGCAGAGACTAGCACACCCGCATGGGACTTTACAGTCATAGGAGACGTTATTCCCGCATAAGACTTTACTGTCATAGGAGACGTTATTCCCGCATGAGACTTTACTGTCATAGGAGACGTTATTCCTGCATGAGACTTTACTGTCATAGGAGACGTTATTCCTGCATGAGACTTTACTGTCATAGGAGACGTTATTCCCGCATCAGACTTTACAGTCATAGGAGACGTTATTCCCGCATCAGACTTTACTGTCATAGGAGACGTTATTCTCGCATGGGACTTTGCAGTCATAGGAGACGCTATTCCCTCATGGGACTTTACAGTCATAGGAGACGCTATTCCCACATGGGACTTTACTGTCATAGGAGACGCTATTCCCGCATGAGACTTTACTGTCATAGGAGACGCTATTTCCGCATGGTACTTTACCGTCATAGGATATGCTATTCCCACATGGGACTTTACACTCATAGGAGACGCTATTCCCACATGGGACTTTACAGTCATAGGAGACGCTATTCCCGCATAGGACTTTACAGGAGACGTTTTACTTTAGGAGACGTTATTCCCTCCTGGGACTTTGCAGTCATAGGAGACGCTATTCCCAAAACCAGAAGTACAACTGCATGATCCACGTGGACTGGCGGTTGCCTACCGTGTTTCTGATCTTGCCTTTTCACCAATGCTAAATATTCTTCTTCGCTCTCGCGTTTGAAATCTATTTAGCCGCTTCTCCTGGCAAGAATGAATCGACCAAATGTTGCTACCATACAGCAGAATGTTGAGAACATAAGCTTGATAGAGAAGGGTGTTTTGTTTTAATCGTTAATACCCCCTCCAATTTTTTTTTTTAAGTCGGAGACATTTGGTTTCATTAACGCAGCTCAGATGTGACCAGTGGTTTTACTCCTGTAGGGCTGCTGTGTTAGCATTGCTCTTTTTATCTGCCTAGTAAATTCTCATTGTTCGTCTGTAAAACCAATTCTCATCATTCGTCTGTAAAAAAAAATTCCTATCATTCGTCTGTAAAACCAATTCTCATCATATGTGTGTAAAACCAATTCTCATCATATCTCTGTACAACCAATTCTCATCATTCGTCTGTAAAACCAATTCTCATCATATCTCTGTAAAACCAATTCTCATCATATCTCTGTAAAACCAATTCTCATCATTCGTCTGTAAAACCAATTCTCATCATATCTCTGTAAAACCAATTCTCATCATATCTCTGTAAAACCAATTCTCATCATTCGTCTGTAAAACCACATATTCACCGCAACCCCATAATGTTTCACTAATAACTAACTGACCATGATTCACTTCCGTATATCAGGATAGGGTTTATGTAGCTCTCGAGAATTCTCTTTCTTGCCTCAGTTAAAAATGACAGATTGGACAAAATATTCCGAGTTTTGAAATGCTGACTTTACTTGAACTTCTCTACGTTTAACTTCTGTAATACATCTTCCATCTGCTGTTACCAGGGAACTCAAGTACTTGCTTGATTACTGTCCCACTTACTCTGCTGTTGCATTTCGGATGGTCAGCTTTCTTTGTAATTAACATTACTTGTTTTTCTGCTGTTGTTTTGACTTTCTGTTACAATTACGTCCATCAGTACTTGCAGTTGTGTTTCATTTTCAGCAATAAAAATCTATGTCATCAGCTTATCGCAGGTTGTTGACAATATGCCGTCAAACTGATATTCTTGGCATATCATGTTTGGATGTCATTAGTATTTCTTTTCACTGTACATATTGAGTAAATCGGGTGAAAGTACACTCATGTGCGTAGTGTGATTAATGATAGTAATTAAACTGACATCGTTATTAAGACATCCAGACACAAGTGTGAGCGCCAAGAAACAGATTATAAATATCATATTCATACCAACACTGTGCTACCAGTGCCAGACTTGGACATTATCAAATTAACACCTGTGAAATGAGATTCCTGGGAAAAGACACTACTAGAACCATCCGAGACAAAGTTAGAAGTGATATTATCAGACAGACCTATGAAACAACAGCTTGCAGCAAATTCTTTGAGAAATAGAAGAGAATGGTTTGGTCATTTAGTAAGAATGCAGCCAGAACAACTACCAACGTAGTCGCTACACGTGACAGGATCTGAAGTGAAAGCAAGAGGCCGCCCTAGGAGAATATGGACTGATAATATTAAAGAGCTTCTACATCGACAAGAAATGACAACAGCCATTGCTGCCCATCAAGCAATGGATCGCAAATTGTTCCTCCCCACAACGTTTAACGGCAGAAGTGGGAACTGATGATGATGATTAATCATTGACTTAGACCACGCCATTACGTCATCATTTTACGATCACCATTCCTGATATACATAAAAACTTTGCTTCCGGAAAAGTCTTTTAACTGAAATCATTGGTGAAGGTAAATGGAAAGTGAATCCGTTGTATTGTTTAGAAGCTAAACTGTTGTTGTCATCTTTCCGTTTTTGCTGTTGTTCTAGAATACTATAGTTAGGCATGGGACTCATAGGCAGTGGCGATGGCGAGTGTGACTAGCCAGAGCAGCTGGCGTTAAGCAGAATCTTCCACTATAAGTGCCGGAGAGTCAGAAACATTGTACGACTACGGTGTCCGGAAATTTGCGATCTTTTGGCAATTTCCGTTACCATGGAAACCGTTCGAAACTTGCTTCGGAAATGTCGGCTGGGGTTTCGGGATGGGTCCTAATCTCTCATGAAATTTTGCGATTGGTGTGATTTTCACCCACTCTAAATAGCTGAAAACAGCGGGAAGGAACCGCGCATGTCTACGACAGCCGGACGTCCTCTGTTTTTCTGTTACATCAGTTTGATTGAGAATAGCGATAAGTATTCAAGGTTGGCTTTAGGCTTTAACTGTTACTGTACCTGGTAATGCTAGTTATAATTGAATTGTCAGTCCATTTTTACATTTGTGTATAAAATTTCTTTCTGAACAGTGGCTAGGTAGATGTACAGTGACATTTTTCAGGCAATCTCTGGCTCAGCCAGTGGCTGTGTCTCATTGTCTGCTATCTTGTCCAATGACAGTCCAATGTAAACAAAGCCAAAACGATAAGTGCGCAGTTTGGTTGCGCAGAGAAAACTTCTTGTTTCTAAGACGCAAGTTTTAGCAGCTGCTTTCTACATCTCATCTCCACAAAAACCTACATATCTCAGCTCAGAAATGACACACAAGCCTAAATGAGGTACCATTGGAAAGAGATTGTTTACAGCTATCTAACTGTGCTGGTTTTATTGGTGTAGAGTGCATTTTGAAAATTTGACCATTGTTACCATCACGTGTGTTTTGAATGTTTCTTTCTCAGACACTCTGATCTCGCCCCTTTAGGTCAGCGAAACACACATGCCGTTATTGTAACTGATTCACAGAGCATGTTGAGAAAATTGTAGGCATGCATGCTTCGTGCAGAGTGGCAAGCATCACTTCAGAGGTCCCCGGTAGTTAGCATCCTTTGGATATTCTCTCCAGGTCTGCCGGTGTGTTGGGAAATGATCGGGCAGATTGAACAAGACTAAATCCAGAAGTGGACGAACAACCCGAACTTGTCACCAGAGTCTACAGCTTGTGAACGCAAAGAAGACGAAGAAGAAATACTCTCAGCAGAATAGATTTTTGCTATTAGTCAACGTTTAGCAATACGAAATCAGTCTTTCGATCCCTTGAAATTCGTGTTTATGACGTTTAGACCTAGACAACAGCACATTTTTTGGTTAATGAAAGAGTTATTTCAGTCCATCGCCGTGTATGCAGAAATGGGTGTAAGGTAACCACTATTCGTATTCAGTCTGACCGTAAGTATTCGGCTGAATACAGAATAGTTATTAGGTCCATTATTCGGCCCCGAAGCGAATACAAAGCGAATATTTGGTACAGCCCTACTTTTTCTTTTTTAACAGTGGCTGGTATCACTATGGCAATGCTGGGTCGAGCGTTAGTCTTTTCTTGGCGCCCAAGGATGCCTCTGTCAGGTTTAATTAAGGTTGTCCCTGGTCGAGCGTTAGCTACAGCAAAGACATCATCAGATACGAAATGTTCCTATTGTGGGGTAAGTACGAAGTGAAAACGCATTACTGCTAGTCTACTACTACTGCTCTACTACTACTACTACTACTACTACTACTACTACTACTACTACTACTACTACTACTACTACTACTACTACTACTACTACTACTACTACTACTACTACTACTGCTCTACTACTACTACTACTACTACTACTACTACTACTACTACTACTACTACTACTACTGCTGCTACTACTGCTACTGCTGCTGCTGCTGCTGCTACACTACTGCTGCTGCTGCTACTACTACTACTACTACTACTACTACTACTACTACTACTACTACTACTACTACTAATACCACTACTGCTACTGCTCTACTACTACTACTGCTCTACTACTACTACTGCTACCACCACCACTACTACTCTTACTACTACTACTACTACTACTACTACTACTACTACTACTACTACTACTACTACTACTATACTACTACTACTACTACTACTACTACTACTACTACTACTACTACTACTACTACTACTACTACTAATAGCACTACTGCTACTGCTCTACTACTACTACTACTGCGCTACTACAACTACTGCTCTACTACTACAACTGCTACCACCACCACTACTACTACTACTACTGCTGCTCTACTACTACTACTATTACTTCTACTGCTCTACTACTACTCTGCTACTACTACTACTACTCTACAACAACAACAACTACTACTACTACTACTACTACTACTACTACTACTACTACTACTACTACTACTACTACTACTACTACTACTACTACTACTACTACTACTACTACTACTACTACTGCTGCTGCTGCTGCTGCTGCTGCTACTGCTACTACTGTTACTGCGACTGCTGCTGTTTTGTAATTTAAAAAATGCATTTCGTCAACCCACTCCTCCCCCCCCCACTCCCCTCCTAGTGATGACCCCCACTCCCCTCCTAGTGGTGACCCCCCCCACTCCCTCCTAGTGATGACCCCCCCCCCACTCCCCTCCTAGTGATGACCCCCACTCCCCTCCTAGTGATGACCCCCCCCCACTCCCCTCCTAGTGATGACCCCCCCCCCCCACTCCCCTCCTAGTGATGACCCCCCACTCCCCTCCTAGTGATGACCCCCCACTCCCCTCCTAGTGATGACCCCCCACTCTCCTCCTAGTGATGACCCCCCACTCCCCTCCTAGTGATGACCCTGCACTCCCTTCTCTACGTCAACGCCTTCATCTCCATTCTCATGCTGGGTGTCCTATTGTTGAATACCAGATATTTTATTTTCAAGTGGTCAAGCCTTTTGTCTCGCGTTCTGAAGGTCGTGGGTTGGTTTCACTGCAGCGTCATTCAGTTTATGTGACATTTTAAAGGATGCCTCAAGGAATCGTTGCCGGAGCTCCGGAGTTCGGGCTTTGTGTAACGTTTTCAACAGGCCAGTAGCAGTTCTGCAGGGAGAGACCTTGTCTTATGGAGAGATCTAGTCTTATGGAGAGATCTAGTCATATGGAGAGATCTAGTCATATGGAGAGATCTAGTCATATGGAGAGATCTAGTCACATGGAGAGATCTAGTCATATGGAGAGACCTTGTCTTATGGAGAGATCTAGTCTTATGGAGAGATCTAGTCACATGGAGAGATCTAGTCTTATGGAGAGATCTAGTCACATGGAGAGATCTAGTCACATGGAGAGATCTAGTCATATGGAGAGATCTAGTCTTATAGAGAGATCTAGTCATATGGAGAGACCTAGTCATATGGAGAGATCTAGTCATATGGAGAGATCTAGTCATATGGAGAGATCTAGTCATATGGAGAGATCTAGTCACGTGGAGAGATCTAGTCATATGGAGAGATCAAGTCACATGGAGAGATCTAGTCTTATGGAGAGATCTAGTCATATGAAGAGATCTAGTCTTATGGAGAGATCTAGTCATATGGAGAGATCTAGTCACATGGGATAAAAACCTCTACAATGAGTGAAACCTCTCTCCATTATTTACCTTTTTTTTTTTTTTTTTTGATAAAGCCTACATTACTGTTTGTTACCTGTTTTGGGGAAGCACCATCTCTTTACATTTCTGTTCCGTCTCGTCGCTCACACTGTAGCGGCTTCCTGAAGCTTCGAGACCCTGGGATTAGAAAATGCTAGACTGGATGGCAGACCAACAGGGTACATCCCAGATATTCTATTCAACCTCCAAAGAAGCTATAATAAGGCCACCCGTAACGGCTATAGAGTCTTGGGGCGAATCTTTGAACCCAGTAAAGATACAACCAGCGGGGAATGGGGAATGAGAAGCAATAAAGAAATTCACAATCTGTTGAAATCATAATTGATCAATGGCATATTGACTAAGATGACTATGGCATACTAAGAGACAGAGAGGTTAAAACTGCGGGGTAGACCATGAAGACGATGGAGAGATATTATTCAGACAGACCTACAAGCACTTGGTGTCACCAAGTTTGCAGCAATGGGCCTCAAGGGCTCGGAATGCTAAAGAAGAAGAAGAAGAAGAAGAAGAAGAAGAAGAAGAAGAAGAGAAGAAGAAGAAGAAGAAGAAGAAGAAGAAGAAGAAGAAGAAGAAGAAGAAGAAGAAGAAGAAGAAGAAGAAGAAGAAGTAATGGTGGCACCAGTCTGGAGCAACATGTAGACCTGTGCGGGTAAGGACTAATGATTTCTCTGTACACTGTTAGTACTATTGTTAACGCGGTATCCTTTCACCTCGTGTGTGCTGTTCGTTAACAATGCTATTTTGTTTCCCTGTGTTGGGTTGTCCTTTAAGAACAGACCAAAAGTGTCCCGTGTGTGATGTTGTTCTTTCTTGGCGTTCACCGGATGTAAACTTTTGACTGAAAGTTGTGGCTGACCATCCACTTGTGAACTTTAGTCTTTTGTTTCAGAACGAGAGTTTTGCGTTCACATCTGTTTTAGAGATCTAACTTTTTGTAAGCAGACTGTTGGTTCCTCGCCTCTAGGTCAAATTGACTCCGACTTCAAAAGAAGAACTCCTAATTAGTCCACTTTACGAGTTGTTTATTAGGGGGCCAGTAGCGCCCCCCCCCCCTCCCAACCACCCCCTCCTATGTCCCATAACACAGACGGGAATGTGCTGTTGCTATCAGGTCATGTTTTTTTTTTAAAGTCTATTTTCTATGTCATATGTTCAAAAACAATGTCCCTTTCCCGTATGTGTGTTGTAAGATTCCATTAAGTCATTTGTTTCCAACCTTTGGAAAAGCTTGGGGGGGGGGGGGGGGGGGGACTATGGAGTGCAAGAAGGTCTCAAGGGGTCGTCAATTTTGAAAGTGAGTATATTTGTACTTGTAAAAATCTGTTAAACTTACATTTTGTTTTAGTTTATTTATAAATAACATATTTAAATGAAAATAAGAAAAATAAAATAAAAACTACTTATTAAACAAAACCATAATGACATGTTTGTTTTAATGAGCAGTTTGTGCTTCTACCGTTAGAAATTTAATTACTATGATAGCAAACGCATTTAATTGTAAATTTAGGGCACATTCTGAACAAAACGTACCTCTATCTTTTCTATTTTTTCTTGCTGTGAAATCTATTTCTCTTCCTTTTTAATCACATTTGATTAAATTGGGGTGGGAGGGGAGCATGTGGGTCTTGCCATCTACTCAAGGGAGCCTTGAGGGTCTTGTTAAGGGGGCATGGGGGTCTTGCCATCTACTCAAGGGAGCCTTGGGTGTCCTGTTAAGGATGCATGGGGGTCTTGCCAAATACTCAAAAGGGTCGCGACCTGAAAAAGGTTGGAGACCGTTGATTTGACTGACTGACCGACTTTCTACCACACCAGGACATCACACACGCGATAAACACCCGATTACACAAAGTGCCACCACTCGGATGAGGATCACCCGTGGAGAGGTCCCAGAAACCGCGTTCAGCCATTAGGCCTTTTTTATGGCCGGGCTATGTTGCGGCCCCTGGCAAGAGCCAGAGTAGGGCTTCAAAATAACAAAAAATTGCATTCCACAAGTGGATGACTAAAGTTTCAACCAAT
This sequence comes from Candidula unifasciata, assembly GCA_905116865.2. Lineage (NCBI taxonomy): Eukaryota > Metazoa > Mollusca > Gastropoda > Stylommatophora > Geomitridae > Candidula > Candidula unifasciata. Next base: position 31,010 of record CAJHNH020003130.1, on the reverse strand, counting down.
ACCATTGATTTCAATAAAAACCTTATGTAAGAAAAGTTCCATTTCCGTGCGTTAAGTGTTTTCAAAACAAGGTCTCTTCACCGTAAGCATATTTTTTTTTTTTTTAACCAGGACATAAGATACTTTGGAGACGGCGTGATGGGCAAAATACTTCGAACTCTAGCAGGCTTTGCACTGCTGGCGGTACTGTGGCGGCACAGGAGGTGTGAGTTCAACCACATGTCTCCTCTGTCTACACACGAAGACCAAGACTGCCACGAGTTGCGGAGATGCGCAGAATGTGCCAGTAAAAATCCCGCTAAGGTCAGTTTACATCACGCCCATCTGTATCTAAAGATGGCCGTGGTTTACATCATTAGGGTAGTCCGTGTCCACTTGTGGGTGCATTGGAAAAGAAGGGGGGGGGGAGGGGGGGATTTGCAGTAAGCGAAGGGAAGAACGCGGGCATCTTTTTAAGGCCCTTTTATTTTTCAGTGCTACTGTAATATACACTGTATGGTGAGCACCGGCCTTGTTATTTTTCAGTGCGACTGTAATATAGACTGTATGGTGAGTACCGGCCTTGTTATTTTTCAGTGCTACTGTAATATACACTGTATAGTGAGTAGCGGCCCTGTTATTATTCAGCGCTACTGTAATATATAAAAGGTGTGGTGAGTGCCGGCCCTGTTATTATTCAGTACTACTCTAATATACAGTGTGTGGTGAGTACGGGCACAGTTATTATTCAGTGCTACTGTAATATACAGTGTGTGGTGAGTACCGGCCCTGTTATTATTCAGTGCTACTGTAATATACTGTGTGTGGTGAGTACCGGCCCTGTTATTTTTCAGTGCGACTGTAATATTCAGTGTGTGGTGAGTACCGGCCCTGTTATTATTCAGTGCTACTGTAATATACAGTGTGTGTTGAGTGCCGGCCCTTTTATTTTCCAGTGCGACTGTAATATACTGTGTGTGGTGAGTACCGGCCCTGTTATTATTCAGTGCTACTGTAATATACTGTGTGTGGTGAGTACCGGCCCTGTTATTTTTCAGTGCGACTGTAATATTCAGTGTGTGGTGAGTACCGGCCCTGTTATTATTCAGTGCTACTGTAATATACAGTGTGTGTTGAGTGCCGGCCCTTTTATTTTTCAGTGCTACTGTAATATACAGTGTGTGTTGAGTGCCGGCCCTTTTATTTTTCAGTGCGACTGTAATATTCAGTGTGTGGTGAGTACCGGCCCTGTTATTATTCAGTGCGACTGTAATATTCAGTGTGTGGTGAGTACCGGCCCTGTTATTATTCAGTGCTACTGTAATATACAGTGTGTGTTGAGTGCCGGCCCTTTTATTTTTCAGTGCTACTGTAATATACAGTGTGTGTGTTGAGTGCCGGCCCTTTTATTTTTCAGTGCGACTGTAATATTCAGTGTGTGGTGAGTACCGGCCCTGTTATTATTCAGTGCGACTGTAATATTCAGTGTGTGGTGAGTACCGGCCCTGTTATTATTCAGTGCTACTGTAATATACACTGTGTGGTGAGTACCTGCCCTGTTATTATTCAGTGCTACTGTAATATACACTGTGTGGTGAGTACTGGCCCTGTTATTTTTCAAGCGAAACAAAATCACTCAAAGGGTCGTCCTTACTGGGTGCCACAGCCTTCAGAGGTGCTTCAGTTACTACTTCTTTTGAAGATAAACGGGATATCTTGGATCTCACTTGCTGGTCTGCCGTCCAGGTTAACATTTTTAAATCATAGGACGGTATGGTAAGGCAGGTAGCTGCCAGGAGGGGACAAACTGATCGATTGATGGATACATGAGGGTTCTAGTAGTCCCCCGGGCGTCGACGCTCTAAAAATACGCGGATGGGGGAGCTCAGATAATTTTCTAAGTGACTGGAAGGTAGGGAGTCGCCATGGTCGAGCGACTAGACGCTCGCCGCGAATTGGAAGTCGTGGGTTCGCTTCCTGGCGTAGCCGTACTTTTTTTCAAAAGTGACCTTGGCTCCCAGGTCGACCCAGTCTTGAGTGGGTACCTGGTGCAGTTCCGGGAAAATAAAAATATAGGTCTAGCCCTGAATGCTCATACGCCTAAGAAGGTCCTTTACTACTTTTACTTACTGGAAGGTCGCTCTAGCAATTTTAGCCTTGTTTAAATCATAACGATTACATGGGAGGTAGGGAACCAACAGTTTGCATACAAATAAGGTAGATCATCCACGTATAGTTCCGGTGCTTCGTTGTGGAAAAGGGAGGAGGAGGTGAGGAACTGGCCTTTCTGTCCCCTAACAAGCATGTCGTAAGAGTCGACTAATTAATTAGGGAGGTTTTCCTCGAAGTCGGAGTGAATCTGCCTGAGAGGGGAGGGACCAAGGCCTGCACACAAATAAACGAGATCTGTAGAACGGATATGCATGCAAAACTAAAGTTCTGAAACTAGATCAAACTTTAGAAGTGGACCAACAACCAGAACTTTCTGCCGAAGTTTTCACCCGGTGAACGCAAATAACAAATCAGCCAGATCTGTAGAACTGATGTGCATGCAAAACGCAAGTTCTGAATCAAGACCTACGTCCTGAAGTGGACGAAAAACCAGAATGTTCAGTCGGAGTTACCAGCCGCTGATCGCGAACCTTTCCATTGTCAGGCATGCTTGTAGCCACTGTAAAACCATGACCAAGCCACACAGAAATGAAGATAATTTATCTGTATTCGAAAAAAATTTTTTATACGATATAATATTTGTTTGATTTTTTGAGAGATTCTTTATTAATATCCTACCCCTATATGACGTCAGAGGACAGTCCAACATTTTAGAGGGTGCTAAGACTGGGTTTCCCGGCTTTCTGATGATTTTAACGACACCAAAACATCTAGAACTAGCCCTAACCCACTTACTTCCCACGAGAGAGTGCAGCCTAGGTCCCGCGAATACATGCAGCCTAGGTCCTACGACTGCATGCAGCCTATCTACCACCCCCTGAAATATTAAACTGTCCAGTGACCTAAGGATTTCCACTGTTAGGGGTAGGATATTAATATAGTACCATTTTTTTCTCATCATCAGCGCCACAGATGCATGTGAGAAGCCGGGTCTTGACGCTACAATGAGAGCTGAACATTTCTTGCTATCAATTTGTATAAGCAAACTTTTTTATAAGATTATATAAGAACTTCAACTAAATTCTGTGTGTGTTGCTTCCACGATCTATTTTGAGCGCGCGTGTAGACACACACACCCACAAGCACACAAGGATATACTCACTGCCCTAAACTGAGCTCTTATAAAAGGAGACTAAGTAGGGGTGTTTCCTCTCTCTTTCTCTCTCTCTCTCTCTCTCTCTCTCTCTCTCTCTCTCTCTCTCTCTCTCTCTCTCTCTCTCTCTCTCTCTCTCTCTCTCTCTCTCTCTCTCTCTCTCTCTCTCTCTCTCTCTCTCTCTCTCTCTTGTTGTACCCCACCAGGATATCATACAAGCGATAAACACCATGTGACACACAGTGCCACCATGCGAGTGAGGATCACCCGTGGAGAGGTTTCTGAAACCCCTTTCAGCCGTTATGCCATATTTATCACCCGGCTATGTTTAAGGGCCCCAGCAAAAGCTAGGGTGGGGGCTTTGAATAACGAAAAATTACATCCCACATGGGGACGTAGTTTCCTTAAATGTAGATTGCCTCTGCCTGAAAAGTAGGAACCAACGGTCTGCTCACAAGTAAGTCAGATCTGTAACATGAAGGTGCGGGCAACACCTATTTTAGAAAAGGATCAAAGTTTACAATTGGAAAAACCACCAGAATTTTCAGCCCGATTGTACAGTTGGTTAACGCAAAGAAGGAAAGAAGAAACTTTTTTTGTCATTATAAACAGAAAAGAGATCTAGAAACATTACATACTATTGTCCTATTCTTGCAAGGAAAAAGAGCAAGGGGAGACAAAAAGATAAACCCTCTCACGGTTGAACCATGGCCAAGGCCTGGACAAAGGCACATACTTGATCAATATGGCTATAATCTTTTCAAAAAGTCATGCCGTCAAACTTTTAACTCCTAACTCGAAAACTGTACGGATCAACACGAATTTTTCGATGTCGTCATAGATTTCCCATGTCTTTTTGATTTCATCCTTTCACGTTGTACACGTGCTGCTGTTTTCTTTTTTCAAGCGACGAATTTCTTTGATCTTTGCCATTCTAAAAATTTGTGTACTCTTCTAAATAAGCTCACCTTAGTTTTTCGCACGGGTTGCCCTTAAAGTGCGTACAATGTGATGTTTTGCTGAGTCAGCACCTATCCATTCACTGTAATTGTGCTAGCTGTATGCTTTGAGTCGTTGTATGTTTTTGTTTTGTTTTCATATACTGCAAATAAGGTAGAATAAAAACTATTTGTTTGTTATATTATAATAATTTTCCTGCAAGAACATGATTATTTAAAGGTTGCATGCTGAATACCAACAATTTATACGAAAGGGTTAACTAGTTACACATTTTTAAAGTGGGGCGTAACTTATGGAACGGACGATAACGATTACCTGAGCCGTAAGATGTAAGTGGCCTCCTACGCACATCAGCATGTCACCTGAGGGTGGTGACTTCTGTTTCTTCTCGTTCACCGGCTGTAAACACTGATGGACTATTCTGGTTGTTCGTCCACTTCTAGAATCCAGTCTTGTTCCAGAGCTGAGTTGTTGCGTGTGCATCCGTTTTACAGACCTGCCTTATTTGTGAGCCGACAGTTGGTTCCTCACCTCTCAGGCAGATGCAATGCGACTTCAAAGGTCGCACACCTAATTAATATACTTTAAAGAAATACCTGTAGGAGAAGGGGAGCAGTGGGTCTATTCTCCCCACCACGCCTTCACCCCAAATGGGGCCCCGGAAAGCACACGGGGATAATCTCGAATGAAAATCACAATATAAAACTCCGATCAAGGTAGCCTTTAGAACCACTTTAAACAACCAGATTGTGACCGGCACTATCAGTATTAGAACTCTGCGCTGGCTGTTGAAGATGGGGACGGAGCATGCATGGGAATGCCCCAAATGCTGTGATGTCAATTCTTGACTCAACTCAACTCAACTCAACCATTTGGAACACATCCAATTCAGACAAGAATACCGAAGTCCCCCAGAGCACGCGAAAGCAAAAGACCATGGTCTTTATACTGCGATGTGGACACAACAGACCCTGGAGCAATATGTACAAATAAGTCAAGACTGGAGGACTCAGAACTTAATCCCTGTAGACAGACACAGCTTAACAGTGAGCAGGTGCTGCAACAGTTCGCCTGGCTCGGAACACAAAACTACACCCGCGTATGTATACTCAGTGATTCAATAAGTATGATAAGGAGGGTTCAGGTAGGTTCAGTGCGAAGACAATGGCTCGAATCAATACAGAAGTCCGCTGTGCGTGGAGTCACCTTTATTTCTGTTCCGGGAATCGCAGGCGTCGATGGAAATGAAAGAGCTGATAGGTTGGCTAGATCCGCTATCACTACCGACGTTCAGCCACGTCCGACTGCATCCTCAAGATGGCCGTGGTTCAGCCTATGGGTCATGCTGACATTATTAATGCCCTCATAGAAATGGGAAGGACTTTGGGGGCAGTGAATCCACATCACTTGCCATTATGGCAGACTTGGGAATTAAGATCGGCATAGCAAAAAACGATACGCACACCAGACACACCAGAGGAATTGTTAATCAACATAGAACTGGCACTATTAGCCATCGGACGTTGGGTTCATACTGAGGTGAGGATCTGAGCACCTATGGACATGTCCGGAGTGTAATGATGATAGCCCAACTAACTAACTAACTAACTAACTAACTAACTAACTAACTAACTAACTAACTAACTAACTAACTAACTAACTAACTAACTTACTAACTAACTAACTAACTAACTAACTAACTAACTAACTAACTAACTAACTAACTAACTAACTAACTAACTAACTAACTAACTAAATAAGGTGCTGCAGACATGCTCGCTACATACAGTTGGTAGATCGCGGTCTGGCCACTTGGCATTCTGATAAAAACCAGGCTGTGTGTATCATTGGAGGATGTGCGTCGCACAAAATCTTTCATAGAGGGCCGTGGCTTTCTCATCTGAGCATCACTGTCATAGAGGGCCGTGGCTTTCTCATCTGAGCATCACTGTCATAGAGGGCCGTGGCTTTCTCATCTGAGCATCACTGTCATAGAGGGCCGTGGCTTTCTCATCTGAGCATCACTGTCATAGAGGGCCGTGGCTTTCTCATCTGAGCATCACTGTCATAGAGGGCCGTGGCTTTCTCATCTGAGCATCACTGTCATAGAGGGCCGTGGCTTTCTCATCTGAGCATCACTGTCATAGAGGGCCGTGGCTTTCTCATCTGAGCATCACTGTCATAGAGGGCCGTGGCTTTCTCATCTGAGCATCACTGTCATAGAGGGCCGTGGCTTTCTCATCTAAGCATCACTGTCATAGAGAAGATAAAACAAGAAGACCATCTCAGCGAGGTCAGATTTTGTTTTGATCCACGTTAAGCCTGAAGCCGAGTCAAAAATGTGTTATCATGTGTACTCTGTTATGTCACTCTTCCCCGTTATCAACAATGTACTCTGTTATGTTATCTCACGCTTCCCCGTTATCAAGTAATGAAATATGCTCTGTTATCTCACACTTCCCCGTTATCAAGAAATGTACTCTGTTATCTCACGCTTCCCCGTTATCAAGAAATGTACTCTGTTATCTCACGCTTCCCCGTTATCAAGAAATGTACTATATTATCTCACGCTTCTCCATTATCAACAAATGTACTACGTTATGTTATCTTACGATTTCCCTCATGCGACCGCTTCAAGTATTTACTTGTCTTTCTACGTAGGTATGGGTACCCTATAACGACTTGGGAAGTCAAGGCGATCGGTGTGATGTCCTCATCATCCACCTAGCTCCCACTGGTCTATAAAAAATATGTGTCTAGCATTAGTTAATATACACTATGCGCCGCTCACGTGAAACTATACTTTTACTTAACTTGACCGCTGTCAGATGCCAGTAGCGAGTATTGTCCAATTGTTTTCTATCTTCTCCTCACACGACCGCTTCTATTTATGTGTATTTATTGGTCCATTTTGCTGATTAAATAAACGAGGCACGGAAACAAAAAGAAAACTTAATTACCTACTATTTTCGTTTGTGATTACTGGTTTAATCCTATGATCGAATGAATTTTTGTCTTCACGTGCTAAATAATAATAATAATGATACTGATGATGATAATGAAAATAATAATGTGATAAAAACAATAAATTATTTGAAATAATATTAAATATTTAAACTGCTACTTCTTCTTTTGTCCTACTTCTTATACTGTAAAGATGTTTAAAATGCTTTCCATGGCAAAGCCTGTTAATAGCATTGGTAAAAAAAAATTTATTTCTAATTCTTCGTTAAAGTTTCAACTTCACTGAAATCGCGTTATCTTATACTTGCTCCTTTCCTGTGCCAGTGAAAATCAAATGTCTCTCGCTGTCCTATTTGAAAAAATGGTGAACAATTAGTGCCGGAACAATCTAGAAATACGCGCATGCAGTGAATGCATACAGCAGTTACCCGAGACCCCAAAGACAACAGTCGCCACCAGGAATGCGGTTTGTCACTGACGGAAGTAGTCGGGCACGATAAGTTGGCTATACAGACATAGAAAGGTACATCAAGGATTTCACTAGCCCACATGTAAACAGGTTACCGGCAAATTGAATACAATGACTCAACAGCTGCACAAATGAAAGGCATTGCATATTAAAAATACAGCTCACAGGACTGCACCAAGCACTAAACTCAGTAGTTAAGGTAGGGTAACCGTAGACTATCCTCTATATGTCGAAACTGCAAACATAACTTCAAAGTTCAACATTCTGCCATGCCTATCCTCCAGTTTAGACCGAAAGTCATTACTGAATATTTTGCAGAATCTCTACTCACTCGCAGTTGAATTACTCTGTCAATGTGTGGATTCTCTATCAGTTCTGTTGCGCTGTCCATTTGTTCCCATATAGCCTTCACTATGTTAGCTTTATCACAAAGTAACTCACCGCCCAGAGAAGCGGCAGGGGTTAGTCTATCAACTCGCTCGTCCCCTCGCACACCTGAATATCCTGGAGAGAAAAATCAACAACATGCTCTGAGCTCCATTGAAATATGTATAAAATCCCAGCGTGTGGCGCCCCTGATAGTATCTAGAAAAAGTTAGGTTCACGTTATTCTCCCCAAATAGATTAGGTCACTTTTCATTCACACGTTTGTTGGGCTGGTCGACTTTCCTGCAGGTTACCGGTATGTCTCGCTCTGTTGTTTGCTTTCTGTGATGTCTTGCATTTACGTTTTCATTCAGGGAAAGAGAATGCCTAAGACATAGGTTGCAGCACTCTGTATGGGGTTGTATTAGGGCCAGTTTTTCCTAGTTTTTGGAATGTTAAACGCGCTAGCGTGCTGAAATATACAACACGCGATATCAACGACATTGCGGAATACCCCCGTAACCTTGTGACATTTTCAGGAACTTCCAGACAGAAGTGAGCTAGTGTATAAATGGGCGGGACGTGGAGAGATCAACTTTACTTTTACCCTAGCAAAAGCTGAGGCAAGTTCAGAAGAGATGTCATCTGTTGAGTTCACTTGTGAACAAAGGATTGTGTGCATTGAGGAGCACGATTTCCTGTATCGGTTCTCTGTTAGATGGCTGATGTAGCGCGTTCCACAAGACCCTCCACAGTGACTTTAATTTACGCTGACATGTTTTTGCATTACCACCTATATAGCCGAATGTAAAGACGGGCCTGCGTGCCCAATTTTTGACCCTTTGAAACTTAAAACAAATAACAGTTTATGACGCGGTACGCAATTATTTAAAAACAATAACTGTGCTGGAACTTATGAAACATAAATGTGAACAGTTATTAGTGGGCATATCATACGGTAGAGTTGAAATGAGTTTAAAACGGACATCACAGCACTCGGGCATTCCCATATTTAATCAGTCCTCATCTTCAGCAGCCAACACACAGCTGCAGTCCCGATGACCGGCAGTATTTTTGAAAATAGAGAAAACATGTCAGTCCCAGGAAAGCAAAGTAAGTGCGTATGGCAGCCGTCAGATGTGCCTGCACTAACACTGTCACATCTGAGTTGTAGCTCACTGCTATGGCAAGGCGTCAATTACAAAAGCTGGCAATACTGCTTACGTATACGCCATTCCGAAAGTAATCAACCAGCCGCCATTTTTAACGCAATTCACAAAACAAAGCTGTCGCAGGCACAGCAGAAAGAACACAATTCCATGTTAAATCTACAGCTCACAGGGTTGCACCAAGCCCTTAGCTCAGTAGTTAGGCGACAGAACCTTTGGGCTACGGTCCAGAACCTGGGAATCTGCAACAGCAAACACTGATTAGAAACAAATAACTTAAAGCGCCAGTGCTGATCCAGTTATCAGCAATTTTGCTTTGGAAGTTTATCAGTGCAAGTAAGTCCGTCCGATACCCTTCTTTCGCTGTAAGCACATCGAGCATACAATGCTGGGCCCATATTCTCTGGTAGCCATTGTTTGAGATGTTGATCATTCTTGTCTTGTTCATTTTCTGCCTTGGTCTTGTGATTGCGTTGTTAGAAGGGGCGCCGCCGATGGAGTCTCAAACATCATAAGGCCCCCCCCCCCCCCCCGCCACCCCCAAATTTATGACTCTAAGCTGTTCCCTGCCCCCAACGTTGTATAGAAGGTCTCTTGTTATGTTTATGTTTAAACAATCATCATACAACAGACGCGCCCATATGGGACTACAGGCCACTCTGTCACTGTTAGGTAGGTTGGCACCTTAATGTCTTAATAAAACATATCGTCACGTCCAACCAGCACCCTCAAACGGGAGCTTTAGGTTATAATTGTGTCTAGGTTATCCTCTTTTTTCTTCTTCTCTTCTTCTTCTTCTTCTTCTTCTTCTTCTTCTTCTTCTTCTTCTTCTTCTTCTTCTTCTTCTTCTTCTTTCTTCTTCTTCTTCTTCTTCTTCTTCTTCTTCTTCTTCTTCTTCTTCTTCTTCTTCTTCTTCTTCTTCTTCTTCTTCTTCTTCTTCTTCTTCTTCTTCTTCTTCTTCTTTTTTCTTTTTTTCTTCTTCTTAATTCTTCTTCTTCTTATTCTTCTCCTTCTTCTTCTTCTTCTTCTTCTTCTTCTTCTTCATTCTTCTTCTTCTTCTTCTTCTTCTTTTCTCCTCCTCCTCCTTCTTCTTCTTCTTATTGTTATTATTATTATTATTATTATTATTATTATTATTATTATTATTATTATTATTATTATTCCTTTTTCTTCTTCTTGCTCTTTTTCAATTGGCCGCAAAAAGTGTGCTTTACATAAAGCTTGGCTACTATATCTGCACCTTTCCATGAAACACATTCATTTTCCAAAGATCTTTAATCAGTTGTCGGTAGCAACACACGTGTAAACAGGTAGGTAGTATGTTATTTGTCCTCTCCGCCACCATGTTGTCTATGAACACTTGCGAGGGTTCAGAGACACTGAGTCTATAAACCTCTAAGAGGGTTCAGAGACACTGAGTGTATAAACCCTTGCGGGGGTTCAGAGACACTGAGTCTATAAACCTCTAAGAGAGTTCAGAGACACTGAGTCTATAAACCTCTAAGAGGGTTCAGAGACACTGAGTCTATAAACTCCTGCACAGGGTTCAGACACACTGAGTCTATAAACCGCGATGAGGGTTCAGACACACTGAGTCTATAAACCCCGATGAGGGTTCAGACACACTGGGTCTATAAACCCCTACGAGGGTTCAGAGACACTGAGTCTATAAATCCCCATGAGGGTTCAGAGACACTGGGTCTATAAACTCCTACGAGGGTTCAGTGACACTGAGTCTATAAACGCCTACGAGGGTTCAGAGACACTGAGTCTAAAAACGCCTGCGAGGGTTCAGAGACACTGAGTCTATAAACGCCTGCGAGGGTTCAGAGACACTGAGCCTATAAACGTCTGCGAGGGTTCAGAGACACTGAGTCTATAAACTCCTGCACGGGGTTCAGACACACTGAGTCTATAAACCCCGATGAGGGTTCAGACACACTGGGTCTATAAACCCCGATGAGGGTTCAGACACACTGGGTCTATAAACCCCGATGAGGGTTCGGACACAATGGGTCTATAAACCCCGATGAGGGTTCAGACACACTGAGTCTATAAACCCCGATGAGGGTTCAGACACACTGGGTCTATAAACCCCGATGAGGGTTCAGACACACTGAGTCTATAAACCCCCATGAGGGTTCAGACACACTGGGTCTATAAACCCCCGATGAGGGTTCAGACACACTGAGTCTATAAACCCCCGATGAGGGTTCAGACACACTGAGTCTATAAACACCCATGAGGGTTCAGACACACTGGGTCTATAAACACCCATGAGGGTTCAGGCACACTGGGTCTATAAACCCCGATGAGGGTTCAGACACACTGAGTCTATAAACCCCCGATGAGGGTTCAGACACACTGAGTCTATAAACCCCTACGAGGGTTCAGACACACTGGGTCTATAAACCCCTACGAGGTTTCAGAGACACTGAGCCTATAAACGCCTGCGAGGGTTCAGAGACACTGAGTCTATAAACGCCTGCGAGGGTTCAGAGACACTGAGCCTATAAACGCCTGCGAGGGTTCAGAGACACTGAGTCTATAAACCCCGATGAGGGTTCAGACACACTGGGTCTATAAACCCCGATTAGGGTTCAGACACACTGGGTCTATAAACCCCGATGAGGGTTCAGACACACTGGGTCTATAAACCCCGATGAGGGTTCAGACACACTGAGTCTATAAACTCCTGTACAGGGTTCAGACACACTGGGTCTATAAACCCCGATGAGGGTTCAGACACACTGAGTCTATAAACCCCGATGAGGGTTCAGACACACTGGGTCTATAAACCCCGATGAGGGTTCAGACACACTGAGTCTATAAACCCCCATGAGGGTTCAGACACACTGAGTCTATAAACCCCCGATGAGGGTTCAGACACACTGGGTCTATAAACCCCGATGAGGGTTCAGACACACTGAGTCTATAAACCCCGATGAGGGTTCAGACACACTGGGCCTATAAACTTCCGATGAGGGTTCAGACACACTGAGTCTATAAACCCCCGATGAGGGTTCAGACACACTGAGTCTATAAACCCCCGATGAGGGTTCAGACACACTGAGTCTATAAACCCCCATGAGTGTTCAGACACACTTAGTCTATAAACCCCGATGAGGGTTCAGACACACTGGGTCTATAAACCCCGATGAGGGTTCAGACACACTGAGTCTATAAATCCCCATGAGGGTTCAGACACACTGGGTCTATAAACCCCCGATGAGGGTTCAGACACACTGAGTCTATAAACCCCCGATGAGGGTTCAGACACACAGATATGTGCTACAGAATCGGGACATTGACAGATCCCAGCATCCGGTCATGTACCGAACAAATCCCAGAAGTATTAGCGCTGCCAGAACTAAATCTCTTAACCATAATTCTGATTGTCTGTTCGTCTGTGAAAACTCTCTATTATTTGTATTGTATTAGCTTTATATTCTTACAAATTGATTTTCGTGCTACATCAACGAATGTAGTGTCTAACCTGACGTGTGTGTGCGCGCTGGCGCGCGCGTGTGTGTGTGCGCGCGCAATAGTAATCTCACTTAAAGATCTTATCTTCTTCTTCTTGGCGTTCACCAGCTGTAAACTCTGGTTGTTCGTCCACTTCTAGACTGCACTCCTGTTCCAGAACCTGAGGGTTGCGTGTGCATCCGTTTGACATATCTGACTTTTTTGTGTGCAGACTGTTGGTTCCTTGCCTCACAGGCAGATGCACTCCAACTTTGAAGGAAGCTCGCAATTAGTCGACTCTTAGGACATGCTTTTGGTCTTTTCTTGTTTTTCCTATAATATGGCCCCGGAACTCATACGGGGGGTTAAAGATCTTATGATACCAGCTTTATGCGAGTGTTAGTGTCGTAAAACCGATAATGTCTAAGTAACACGCTTACCTGTCGGTCCGAAGGTTTTGGGTTCAAATTGGTACCGAACTATTATTTATGCCCCCCATCACCACCATCACCACCACCACCAGCTTCTAAGGAGGCCAAGTATCACCGTTTCAGAGCTTCTCCTGTTAAAAATTTTGTTTATAGACATATTATTTCAAATATATTCTTCCCTGTGTGGGGTCCGGGGTCCCATTATGGGGAAAAACAAAAATAGACCCACTGCCTATCCAAAAGCATGTCGTAAGAGTCGACTAATTGGGAGCTTCCTTCGCAGTCGGATTGTATCTGTCTGCGAGGCAAGAAACTAGCAGTCTGCATACAGGTCAGTCATATCTGTAAAACTGGATGCTCACGCAACACTCCGGTTTCGGAACACGACTGCAGTCCAGAAGTGGATGAACAACCAGAACGTTCCGTCAGAGTTTACAGCTGGTGAACGCGAAGAAGAAGAAGAAGAAGAAGAAGAAATATATTTGAATAGTTATTTGCCATTCAGCACATTAATATTATTAATATTATAATTATTATTATTCAGCACAAAAACAAGGCTTATCTTATCCCCCCCCCCCCCCCGCCCCCACAAGAAGGGGGTGTGAACGCCTCCACCAACCTCAACTCCCGTCCCCGTTTTTTCTCTGCAATGTTTTTCTGTTTGTCTCAGTGCCCTCCCCTGCTATGCATCTAGGTTAACTAATATTCCCGGAATTCGGGACAATTCCAGATTTGCTGCTACTAAAGATAATATGCATCAATGGCTGGTGTAGAGCTGGGTGTCGCGAGCATGGGAATTTGGGAACTCACGGCTAGTTCAGGCGGGGTACCCTTCGATCGATAGAAATCTACATTCCTTACTGAGGTGAAACCTGCGTCCCCCGTGTGAGAATCCAGCTGTCACCAACCACTCTTGTAGCTTTTTTTAATGGTGATGATGGTGATGATGATGATGATTGTTATGATGATGGTTATGATGATGACGACGACGATGATGGTGATGATGATGATGGTGGTGACGATGATGGTTATGATGATAGTTATGATGATGATGATGATGACGACGACGATGATGGTGATGATGATGATGGTGGTGACGATGATTGTTATGATAATGGTTATGATGATGACGACGACGATGATGGTGATGATGATGATGGTGGTGACGATGATGGTTATGATGATAGTTATGATGATGATGATGATGACGAGGACGATGATGGTTATAATGATTACAGTGATGATGATGGTGTTGACGATGATGGTGGTATTGATGATGATGATGCTGATGATGATGGTGATGATGATGGTTATGGTGATGACAGTGATGATGATGATGATGGTGGTGACGATAATGGTGGTATTGCTGATGATGATGCTGATGATGATGGTTATGATGATGGTGATGATGATTATTATGATGATGGTTATGATGATGATGATGACGAGGACGATGATGGTTATAATGATGAAAGTGATGATGATGGTGACGATGATGATGATGGTATTGACGATGATGATGATGTTGATGATCATGATGATGATGATGATAATTCTGCAAGTTTCGTAACAGAACAAATATGAAGAAATAACACGTTGCAAAGAATAAATAGTTTTACCTTGTTGCCAAAACTGCAACAATCCATTCAAACATGACAATTTGCATGGAAAGGCGATCGCAGCTTAAGTTCTTGTCTTAATGGAAATCTAGTGTCAACAGAAGAAAGAAAATATTGAATCATCCAATGACTTGAAAGCCAGTGGTTCTAAAACTGTTGTGGCCTTTGTAGTAGACTGTGAGCTTGCTTCTACTTGACAAAGATCAGATGAATTAATAACGACTCACAGCACACGGGTCATTCCCATACACGCTCCTTCCTCATCTTCAGCAGCCAATGCAGAGATCCAAGTTGATGGTTACCAGTATAGGTCTAATTTTATGCCCGTCTTGCTATTTTGTCGGCGTTTGTGGCTTGGACGTTGCGAACGCGCTTTGTAATGCCAGGGGAAAGGGTTCGATCCCACATGTAGGCGATTTGGCATCAGACTTGATTTTCACAACAGAATGGTTTCCACAACGGTGTCGAGAGCCGACCGTTCATGATGCAATGGCAAACTACTGAAGGTAAATTTGCCTAGAAAAACCACAAAAGCCAAAGAATGCTGGGGCTGATTCGGCAGCGTCCTGTAAAAGATACAAAACTAACTCTAACTTGCGATTGCCCTGAGTGCAGATGTCTACCAAATCCGCTCGTCCCTACCAATGTCCGATTCTCTCCAATCTGGGCGTCTATTGTCTCATCTTTGTTGTTCACTTGCTCACTTGAGCATTAACTGCATTTACTTTATCACGCATCAATTCACCACATAACGGTGCAGAATCGGCCAAACTGTCTGACTGTTCGTTCCCTAACACACTGGCGAACCTAGGGGAAAATAAAAACCTCCTATAGACGCTAACTATCCGCAACCTTATAAGCGCCTGTTGCCAATGCACACTACACTTTAATTTTTTTCCAAGATTCCCCTGTCTGTTGTCAAAGGGAAGCAGCAATAACAATTCCATGGAAGTGCTGCTTCCCCATGCTTACACTTGTTGTGTACAAGCAATGTCGTCTTGTCCAGTTAATTTTCTAGTCAGTTTGTGTTGTATTTAGTACTCTCTTGTATTTATTGCGTCGTTTCTATTCTCACCGTCGATATTTCTAGTAGCATTTTTATGGTTTTATATATATATAGCGGCCATTTACTATGCGCTCGGCTCCCCTCTATTCCTTCCACCTTACAACTTGTCTGGGCAACAAATGGGGAAGGGGAGAGGAAAAAGGGGTGGGGGTTAATAATACAGCTGCATGATTAAATTAGGGGGGGGGGGGATAGCAGAAGGGGAGGCCTAAGCGCTCACATTCCCCAACCATGCCCTCCTCATCGCCTAGGTAATTTTTTTTAATTTAAAGAAGGCATTCAGGCTTCAAACCAACTCTTCACCACATTACACATTTCCTAGCCAAATAATTAGGTGTGTGTTTGGGGTGGGGAGCTCAGGTCCCCAAGTGTCCCGACACATAATAAATTAAGGAGGGAGGGGTTCGCCCCCCCCCCCCCCCCCGCCTAAATAATTTAGTAAAAAACTGGTGGCATGCCTTACGCTGAATGCGTGTGCACCTGCTGTTTTTCCGTGACGTCAGCTTCTATTATTGTCAAACTGCATTGTTTTTCCTGTGTTAATAATTGACAGGACAAACTTATAATGTTGTTATCTCTGGCGGTTGATTTATGCATTCATTGCATGTCCGAGCTGTTAAGTTTTGTTTGGACAGCTGTCTTCTTGATTTTTAACGCTTTACATTGGTTGGCACAGACAAAGCTAAAGCAACAAATGGCTATAGAATCCCTTTCACTTATTGAAGAAGACTCTTCTAATGCGATCTGGTCTTTCTTGTCAAACCGACCATCG
Organism: Candidula unifasciata; assembly: GCA_905116865.2. Classification (NCBI taxonomy): domain Eukaryota; kingdom Metazoa; phylum Mollusca; class Gastropoda; order Stylommatophora; family Geomitridae; genus Candidula; species Candidula unifasciata. The sequence continues at coordinate 14,485 of CAJHNH020003130.1, read as the reverse complement.
CCATCAGCTGAGTTACAGTGTCTCCCTGTATCACAATACAGTGAAATTGTCTGGGAAAACAGACCCAGCAAGTGCAGTTAATAAATATCCATGGTACTACTGTGTTTTCCTCGAAAATAAGACCGGGTCTTAAATTAATTTTTGTTGTTAAAAATGCTCTGTGGATTTGTTCAGTTTTTGTTTTATAAGATACAAAAATGATACATTTTTTCCTGTACAAAATTCTATATGTATTTAAATACAGTCAGGTAATCTTTTTTTTTTTTTCTTCTTCTGGAAAATCGTCCAATCTCTCCAAATCAGGAATTCCGACCTGAACAGCTCGCGACTGTATTATTTCTGGTCTTATTTCCTATAAAACCATTGGTCACACTCTCATGTCCGGCAATCAAGCTTTGGTAAATGAGCATTTCTTCACAATGGTAACACAGCTGTCCGTGATTTCATCCCATGGCTATTTCCTCCAAATCACGACCTCCTGCAGAACTAGATTTTACAAGATTTCACACTGGTTTCTTAACTAGGTTTTTTTTTGGGGGGGGGGGGGGGGGGGGGGGGGGGAGACAGGGCTTACATTAAGAGCATTGTGAAAAGTGTGCTAGCGTTTATTTCTAGGGCAGAGCTTATTTTCGAAGAACACGTTTAGTTTGTCGCCTCTTGGGGAGCACCATAGCTAAGTTAGGGAACCGCTGCTTTAATTGTAATTTATGTAGAAGAAAACTCAAGCAAGACAAAGGCTTAGATCTACCTAGGACTTATCGATTTGGGCATTTCCTCACTTAGGAATGATATCTTAATACTATAAGCATAATTTTCTGCTGTTTTTTAAATGTGGCCTGGCTGTCAGCCCTGTGATCCGATGGTCGATTCCTCGCCGTGGTAGGTTTTCACAGGTAGCTTGAACCCCCAAGCCGACAGGTCTTAGCACGGGTAACTGGAAGTGTTGTGGGAAGTTAACTCGATATTGATTATATCACATATCGAGAGTCCATCAGTCTTTATAAATCTGCTTGGTCTAAAACATATGACCAGTACATATGAAGATGTGATGGGAGCTTTGTTTCTCTTTCTCCATCTCTCTCTCTCTCTCTCTCTCTCTCTCTCTCTCTCTCTCTCTCTCTCTCTCACTCTGTCTCTCTTTCCCTGTTTGTCCCTGTCCATCTCTACTTATTATGTCTCTGTCTGTCTGTACGTGTGTCTCCCTGTCTGTCCCTCTCTCTCAATCTGCCTCTCCGAGTCTGTCTCAGTTTCTCGCTCCCTCTATGTCTGTCTATCTCTGTCTGTCTCTCCTCTTTCTCTCTCTCTCTCTCTCTCTGTTTCTCTCTCTCTCTCTCTCAAAATAAACACACTGACAAGTATGCCTGCTCCTCACAGTAACCCTGAGAGAGAAACAGAACGTAACCTACGCCCCTTTATCCTTATGATTAGCTAGCACGCTTGCCTGTCTGACAAAAGTCGTGTGTTCGAATCCACTTGAAAGCGGGAATATAAGAGAAATGAGTCGGTAAGGCCTTAAATGTATAATGGGATTTGCACTTGAAAACAAAGGCGTTTTTTTTAGATAACAGCCACATTAACGGGTGCGTGCCCATGGTCTATAGTAATGCTGTGTCCCAAACGTTTCTATACAAAGAAAAAATAAACATACCACCAACGCCATTACAAGCTAAAGGAGATACAACGAAGAAGATTATGATGCGCGTTGACATTGGCAAGGTAACAAGTCTTTAAAAGCCTTAACAAAATATGGAGCTCCAAGTTATATAGCTTTAATAACAAACTACGAATCTTCAGTTCTGCTGTTATTTCAGTTTTAACATACGCCAGAGAAAGTTGGAGAACTGCCAAAATATGGAACAGAAGTTGATTGCATTTGGAAATAAATGTCTGATAAAAATCGTGAACAGAAAAAAAGGGATGGATTTAAAAAGAGTGAGGATATCAAAGAAATGTCTAGACAAATATCTGTATAGACTGCAATATGAGACAGTAGATGGAGATAAAGTCAGCACACTCTGAGTCGAAACGGCCAAAGAATTACAAAACAGGCACTGAAATGGGAAACAAACGGTCTCAGAGAAAGAGAAAGTTCCAAGGAAACATTAGGAAAAACATTATTACGAGAGGCTAAAAATGCTGGTTGAACTCCGTGTCAGAAACTGAGAGAGTTGCATGCAATAGATGGAGTGTATGTATCGAATGTGAGTCCAAAGGGACGGCACAAAAAAGATGATGATGATGATGTTTACAAGCATAACTCCAACTGTGCTTATACGTGTTCTCCAGCAGTGGAGATTACGCATGGTGATGTGTTTTCCTGTGCATGGAAGTGGAGATCACGCATGGAGATGTTTTTTCCTATGCATGGAAGTGGAGATTACGCATGGAGATGTTTTTTCCTATGCATGGAAGTGGAGATTACGCATGGAGATGTGTTTTCCTATGTATGGAAGTGGAGATTACGCATGGAGATGTGTTTTCCTATGTATGGAAGTGGAGATTACGCATGTAGATGTGTTTTCCTATGTATGGAAGTGGAGATCACGCATGGAGAGGTGTTTTTCTATGTATGAAAGTGGAGATCACACATGTAGATGTGTTTTCCTATGTATGAAAGTGGAGATTACGCATTTAGATGTTTTTTCCTATGTATGGAAGTGGAGATCACGCATGTAGATGTTTTTTCCTATGCATGGAAGTGGATTTCATGCATGTAGATGTGTTTTCCTATGTATGGAAGTGGAGATCCCGCATGGAGATTTGTTTTCCTATGTATGGAAGTGGAGATCACTCAAGGAGATGTTTTTTTCCTATGTATGGAAGTGGAGATCACACATGGAGATGTTTTTTCCTATGTATGGAAGTGGAGATCACGCATCGAGATGTGTTTTCCTATGTATGGAAGTGGAGATCACGCAGGGAGATGTTTTTTTCCTATGTATGGAAGTGGAGATCACTCAAGGAGATGTTTTTTTCCTATGTATGGAAGAGGAGATCACGCATCGAAATGTGTTTTCCTATGTATGGAAGTGGAGATCGCGCATCGAGATGTGTTTTCCTATGTATGGAAGTGGAGATCACGCATGGAGATGTGTTTTCCTTTGTATGAAAGTGGAGATCACGCATCGAGATGTGTTTTCCTATGTATGGAAACATGTGAGCCACACAGTACAGAATAACTGCGAAACCACTTCATCGCACAGAAACAGGTCATGTGCTTCTACTTACTTTAATAAAAAAACGGCATAATGGTATGTTTTGGCATATGCAAGGTATCGGTTTGACGATATCGAGTGACCGACTTCCTTTCTCGCAGGTACCAATCTTACGTGACTGGTCGATCTCTGAGACATGCAGGTCGTGATGAAAGGCACATGACAGGTTGAAATTTCCGATACCATTGTACATAAGGTAACTGAGCGTTGTTTGGTACAGTGTTGCTCAACCTTTGCGCACCCTCGGCCCACCAAAACAGAAAATATTTTTTCGCGGCCCACCGGACAGATAACCAAAGACAGAAACAAAAATAAATGTACATAACAGTTTATGTATGAAATACCATGTCTAACAAACAAACAAACAAACAAAGTATAATTTTCAGCAATTGTGACATCTGCTGTTATTATTGGGTTAGAATATGCCCAAGTATATTCTGTTGTGGTTGAACAACATCAGGATTTGTACATATCTCAATATTTTTTTGTGTAGTAGCATTTAGTTACACCCTGCCGGCTTGCTAGGCCCGTCGCATGGTGGGGCAGGGGAAAAAATCGAGATATTTCCCAGCTAGCCTGAAACCTCACGGACATTGAATAGGGTATTAGAACAAAACATAACTACATGGGAAATGTGCTGTCTGCTCAAGGACACTAACAACACAAGAAGAGACAGGGTTACGAATACCAGCATTAGAGAGAAAGTTGGAATAAGACTATGTCTGGGTTATATTAACAGACAAAGAATGAAATGATGCAACCATCTAGTGAGAATGCAGTCAGAAAACTTTTAACAGCAGAACATCTAGGAGAATAGCTAGAGAAAAACCAACAAAGAAATGGATAAATGGTGAAGCAGAAATGTGCACCCAAAAATATGAACAAATCCATCACCAAAGCCACAGAAGATGAGCGAGACAAATACAGAAAATCACGACACTGGGCTACAAACTGGTAACAGTGAGACAACAAAAGAAGAAGTACGTATCTCCTTCTCATTCTTGATCCTGTTAGTCCTACAGAGTGCACTCCTAGACAGACAGACAGACAGACAGACAGACAGACAGACAGACATACCGACAGACAGACCGACAGATAGACCGACAGATAGACAGATAGATAGATAGATAGATAGATAGATAGATAGATAGATAGATAGATAGATAGATAGATAGATAGATAGATAGATAGATAGATAGATAGATAGATAGATAGATAGATAGATAGATAGATAGATAGATAGATAGATAGATAGATAGATAGATAGATAGGTAGGTAGGTAGGTAGGTAGGTAGGTAGGTAGGTAGGTAGGTAGGTAGGTAGGTAGGTAGGTAGGTAGGTAGGTAGGTAGGTAGGTAGGTAGGTAGGTAGGTAGGTAGGTAGGTAGGTAGGTAGGTAGGTAGGTAGGTAGGTAGGTAGGTAGGTAGGTAGGTAGGTAGGTAGGTAGGTAGGTGGTAGGTAGGTAGGTAGGTAGGTAGGTAGGTAGGTAGGTAGGTAGGTAGGTAGGTAGGTAGGTAGGTAGGTAGGTAGGTAGGTAGGTAGGTAGGTAGGTAGGTAGATAGATAGATAGATAGATAGATAGATAGATAGATAGATAGATAGATAGATAGATAGATAGATAGATAGATAGATAGATAGATAGATAGATAGATAGATAGATAGATAGATAGATAGATAGATAGATAGATAGATAGATAGAGTGAGAGAGAGAGAGGGAGAGAGAGAGAGGGGGAGAGGGAGAGAGTGAGAGAGAGAGAGACAGAGAAAGAGAGAGAGAAGCCACATACCCTAAATTTTACCTTATTAGGTAGAAAGTTTTGGCACGCTACATAGACATATCCTCTACCCCCAGGGTGCCACTGCCCATGGGTTGAAGAACACTGGCTCAGTAGGGGTCGAGTCTGTCTATAAAGTTAGGTTCGTGCCAGAGAATACTTGTTGATTTATGGATCATGTTTCTTCTATGACCTCCAGGGAGTCCTAAATTTGACTAGGTCAGAAGTTCAACTTTTCTTAATGGGAGACAAGCAAAGTTTAATTGTAGTCCTATAGCAGTGCCATCTAGTGGTCCCCCGGTGAGCTAAGACCTTATTTTCCAAAGTCCGCCACGGAACGGACACTTTTTAAGTCACACTGAAAAACTTACAGTAATTTATAAATTATGGCTCTGAGTCACAGACACTTGCTGAATCAGTGAAAAAGAAATTGGAGCTGTTGAGCTGAAATGCTACAGAAATATTCTTAAAACGCGATAAACCAAGAAAGAAGGGGGAAGGGGGGGGAGGGGAAAAATGGGGGGGGGGGGTTGCAAATGAAAGAAAGGAGGGTGAAAATTAGGGGCGGGTGGGGAAAAAAAGGGGGGGGGGGTTAACCTATGTTTACATGAACTGAGCACCGAGGAGAATTGGCTAATAAACAGCATCCTGAGAGAACGGCGATCCAGGGCACAGTTTCACGGAAAACAAACCAGAGACAGACCTAAGCGAACATGGATACAAGACATTGCGTGTTACGGTGACAGCACTGTTCTTGTTATGCTGCGGTTGTTGCTTTATAGTTGCGAGTCCGACTCTTAATTCCAGCGTACCGCGATCGAAACACACTGCTGGCTGCGTGGATTTTTATCATTGTTTGGTGTGTCGCAGGGGAAGTAAATACGGCTGGCGTAATGCTGACCACATTACCCACCTAATGACGATTGGTCTATAAAAATATGGGTGCTTTTTCTATATGCGCGATGCACCTAAAAAAAAGGGGGGGGGGTGAGGGGGGGGGGATGTCATTACTTTTTTTTTCTTATTTATACACACTAGTACAGTCCAGGGTTTGCTGCTCCCTAGAATCCGCCTCAGTTCGATTTAACGAGCACATAAAGTACAGACAGTAACCTTCAAAACATCAACAAGGTTTGCGACCAAAATAGTTAAATAGAAATTATGAATCTATTTTAAAAAGCCAATCGGCGTTAGCATGTTTGCTCTCACGTCTCAACGCGCAGACAATCCAGATTGTATCTCCGGATCCCTTCACAACTGCTGCCCTAAGGGAGTCAAGTTGTTATTGATTATACTCATCCAATTAATGGGCGTGGCGGTGATCGATCTCAAGCGGAAACTTAATCATCGCCATCTTGTTTTGATTGTCTCCCTTCAGGGAAGTCTGCTGTTCAAATTTGATTGGTCCATAAGCCTGACAGCTAACGTATTTCCGCTTCCGAATTATCATGTCTGTGGTTTCCAGCACCGCCATTTGTCACCACGTGTTATCTCAATTTGCTGCTAGTTGTAATTTGTGTTTATTTCTTCTTTGTTTTCATTGCATTGCATAAGAGGGATTTTCTGTAACAAACACTGCTATGACGTTACAGGTTATCTCGTTTGGCGATTGTATCTGAAAGACATGTTGTGTCAAGTCTGTTTTGCTGTATGGCAGTGAATTCTAGAATGCAAACGAGCAAATTAGGATGACTTAAATGCAGCCCTCACGGAAAGCAAAGAATAGTGACACTGCACCCTACCAGGCATGTCGTAAGAGGCTACTAAGGGTAGGGTTGGGCGTGAGGTTGGCTACCTCCTCCTGTAAAATCAATAGCCACAAAAACCAACCAAACAAGGATAAGCCAAAAAGAGAAGCTAGTAAAACCCAGCCAACCCAGATGAGGGGAGGCTCTTCAAGTAGAAGAAGTATGACACGGTGTGGAGAAAGCCGTAAGGATAAGATCACATCAGCTTGTTCTGAAAATCCATAAAGGAAATACAAAGATAATGAGAATAAACCAGGCAAATAGAAATGTGGTTTCTCTTAATGGCACCCCACTCCATGACGCGACGCGTACACCTTTTTGGGCAGTAATGTAGATAAGGATGTAGGAAGAACTGATAGAGATATTTAAATAAGAATACAAAAGGCAAGAGGAGCTTTCATAGCACTAGGGAATTTGTATATGTCAAAAGAAATCAAAAGAAATAGTAAACTAAAAATTTTTAATTCTAATATCAAATCAGTACTTTTGTATGGGGCGGAAACATGGAGAACAACCAAGGCAATTACTAATAAACTACAGACATTCATTAACTGGTGCCTGCGCAGAATAGAGGGAATTAAATGGTATAATGAAATCACTAATGTAGAGTTTTGGGAGAAAACTAAACAGGCTCCAGTGGACCAAGAGGTGAGGAAAAGACGCTGGCGTTTGATAGGACACACACTGAGAAAACAGGAGAACAGCATAACTAGAATGTCTTTGCATTGGAACCTACAGGGGCATAGGAATAAAGTAAGGTCAAAAAACACATGGAGAAGAGAGCTGGAGAATGAAGTTAGAAAGATTGGGAGGACATGGGGAGAGCTCCATGTAATGGCGAAGGATAGAACGACTTGGCTTAAGTTGGTTGGGGGCCTTTGCTCCATTTGGGGGATAAAAGGGCAGAAGAAGAAGATGCAGCAGATTTTAGATGTCTGAAAATGTAGCCAGTCGATCAATATATATCGGCTCGTTTGGTTGGTACCTATCGGTTTACTGTACCATCATGAAATTAAAAATCTCAATCCGGAAGGCAACCCAGCAAAGCAGATTGCAGATACCGTGTTCCACCTCCAAATAAAACCTCAAAAAAATTAAAAACAACACACACTTGTGTAGTGAAAATACAAGGAATTGTGGAGAGAACAAACCAACAGAAAACATCCACCAGGTCTCATTAGCATTGTAGCCATTTCTAGTATTTCTTCAACCGACTTCACATGAGCAGAAGTTAGTCCACTTCAAATGTCGTTGCCATATCTTTATTGGTGTCCGGGTTGTGAACAAAATACACACACTCACACACACTCACACGCACACACACACACACACACACACGCACAAACAAGTTGATATGACAGAAAATGAAAACTCGATTTTTCATAAAATCTATTTTCTTCCCACAGTAATTAAAGAATTCATGTTATTTTAGTTTTTAAAAAAAATATTGCACGTGTACTTTTTAAATACTTTGTCTAAAAGAGAATTATCAAAATAAACAAGCTTCTTTCATTCTTCTTCTTCTTCATCTTCTTCTTTTTCTTCTTCTTCTTCTTCTTCTTCTTCTTCTTCTTCTTCTTCTTCTTCTTCTTCTTCTTCTTCTTCTTCTTCTTCTTCTTCTTCTTCTTCTTCTTCTTCTTCTTCTTCTTCTTCTTTTTCTTCTTCTTCTTCGCGTTCACCAGCTGTAAACTCCTGCGGAAAGTTCTGGTTGTTCGTCCACTTCTAGGCTGCAGTCCTGCTCCAGAACCTGAGTGTTGCGTGTGCATCAGTTTTACAGATCTGACTCATTCCTTGCCTCTCATGCAGATTTACTCCGACTTTGGAGGAAGCTCCTAATTAGTCGACCCTCACGTCATGCTTGTGGGTAGGCAGTGGGTCTATTCTTGTTTTCCATATAATAAGGATCCAGAACCCATGATGAGAAGCGAGGGTTCGATATTTCAGGGAAATCTAATTTAGATGTTAACATTACTTTCTCGGTCGAAGGGAGAATCGTGATAGAGCGGATATTACTGGGAAGACAAGAATTGGTTGACGACACTGTCACAACGCTGGAAATGAATCTTGTAATCAACTCCACACGTGAGTTTTCACGCCTAAATTGGCCGGATGCTGAGTGTTGCGTTTGTTGTTGGTGTTTTGCTGCTTCAGTTAACAACAACACATTTATAGTAGGATTTTGAAAAGAAAGAGGCAGAAGAAGAAGAGGAGAAGGGGGCAGGATGTGGAGGAAAAAAGCAAACAGAAAAGGAGAAAGAAAGAAAGAAAGAAAGAAAGAAAGAAAGAAAGAAAGAAAGAAAGAAAGAAAGAAAGAAAGAAAGAAAGAAAGAAAGAAAGAAAGAAAGAAAGAAAGAAAGAAAGAAAGAAAGAAAGAAAGAAAGAAAGAAAGAAAGAAAGAAAGAAAGAGGAAGAGAAATGCGGAGAAGAAATGGAAGGAAGAAATGGAGGTAGGAAATGAAGGAGGAAGAGTGGAGAGGAAATGGGAAAAGGAAAAGTGGGAGGAGAAAGGAGAAGAAAAAGAGAGGATGGAAAGGGAAGAGACTTGAGAAAAGGAAGTGGTAGAAGATTATTGAAGAAGAAAAAGAGGAAGAAAAGAAAGCAGCAACAGTCGCAGTGAAAGCTATAGCTGTAGTAGATGTAGTTGTAGCGCGTAGTCGTAGTTCAGATGGCCATACATCCACAACCACCACCGCCACACAATACGAGGCAGCCACTGTAACATGACCATTAGACAGGGTTCTCTCGGCCGATCTAATGTATAACAAATGAGTTAGAACAGACGTAACGGCAAGTGCTCAGTGGGACAAGCCAAACAACAATCTAACTTGTCCGGCGTCACCATAACGAATTGTTGCTATAGTTACCGGGGAAACTACTCCCACAGTGTGACCTAATCAAGGAAATTAACTTCACAGTAATAGTTAAAGAATCGGGGATATGTCCAAACTCTGGCCACTGTAGGTAATTGCACGACTGGGCCCATACTGTTAGACCGTATTGACAGCTTGTTAAACAAAACAGGAAACTAAGGGGAAAAGTAATGAATAAAACCACTTGGTTTACTGATTACTGATTTAAGAATCGACATCACAGCACATCATGCATACCCATGGATGCTCCGTCTCACGCAGCAAATAACGTAAGGTGTAGATGCTAACTGTTCCCGTAGCACACTAATTATATACACGCCGATCTCTTCCTCTCATCTGTCCCTCCTTGCCAGATCTACATTTAATTCCTCGTTTCACACATTCTTAACCATGTTTTTTATTCTAATCTCGTGTCTTCTGCTTAAAGTCGTTCATATATGGTCTTCAGAAAATCTTCATTGTATAGTACGAGTGTTCCCGTAGCTTTCGCTTTTGTAGCCAGAAAATCCGCACTTTCGTTCCCTCGCACTCCTGCATATCCCGACAGTATATCCACGTGATTCCCAGCAATGTTGGCGTACTGATACATGGTAACCACTCATGCCACATTTGTCCGTTTTGAAACTTCCGCAATGCCGACTGAGAATCAGACACAATAATTGCTGTGGTAACTTTGTTTTCTGCTATCCAATTAAGAGCCGCAGTGATTGCTTCCACTTCCATTCTCATCCTTGCAGTTGTAGAAAACTTCGAATACATGTTATTGTTAGCGTAATGTGCATAAAAGGTTGTGGCTTGGATAGCTATGATTATAGTTTCATAATTTCTATACACCAGGGGTCGAATGGCAGCTACAGGAGAGAGATCTAAGCCGAGGACGACTAGTCTGAACAGTGATTACATAACCTTTTTGTCTTTCGTTTCTTAAATGCCCCCACCCCTCCCAAACCCTTTTACACAATCAGTGGTGGAACTGCTGTGAGAATTACTTGACCCTTCTGGCTCCTTTTAGTGAAAACAGTCCAATGTGTTTACATCAACATCATCAAGTACATTGCCGAGTGGCGTGGGCTATCATGCCTCTCCACAGTCTGTATATTTAACTGCGTGCATTAATTCGTGTGTGGACACTCCCTCTCTACCCCTCCTCAGCCGTAAAAAAAAAAGGCTGTCAAAAATCGTCTTGCGTCGTCTTCTTCTGTCTCTTTTTCCATTGATCTTTCCAGTGGTCACAACATGTTCCAGTTTCCTTATTCTTTTAGAATGACCCAAAAATGATGACGTGTCTCTTTCTGGAGTTTGGGATAAATTTTCCTCGAGTCCTCGTTTCTTTTAAAACATCAGGGTTGTTGTTTTAGGCTGTCCATCGCTGTCTGCAGTACCGAGGGCCCCGGGCTGTCCATCGCTGTCTGCAGTACCGAGGGCCCCGGGCTGTCCATCGCTGTCTGCAGTACCGACGGCCCTGGGCTGTCCATTGCTGTCTGCAGTACAGAGGGCCCTGGGCTGTCTACAGTACCGAGGGCCCTGGGCTGTCCGTGGCTGTCCGCGGAACCAAGGGCAGTACCGAGGGCCCCGGGCTGTCCATGGCTGTCTACAGTACCGAGGGCCCCGGGCTGTCCAGGGATTCTAAAGATCATTTTATAAAACCACATCTCAGAGATCCGACCAAATTATTTGATTTCTCCAGGATTAACAACCATATGCTAACATTAGCTGTATGTGGCATATGTTTACACAGTAACAATTATGAGATTGTCCTTAGTACAAGCGGCAGTGGTAGTAATAGAAATGAAGCAATATAAAACACAACAATTTGGTAGAATGGGAACTCTTTTTATTGTTTAAATGTTCCAGCGTCTATGGCTTAGATTAGGGGGGGGGGGGGGGGGGGGGGGGGGGGGGTGGGGGGGGCGGCGTGATTGTGTGCATTTCTTTACTTGTTCTATATTGTAAGCTTTGGGTTCAGAAAATGGCTCGTGGCCTGTTGCCACATAATTTGTGGTGCCTTGTGTGATCAATTTTTTAATCGCTTGTGCAACTGCTAATCTGTTTGTAATTGTTGTTTCCGTTGAGGACAAATTGAATTTCCAATGTCGAAATGTCTGCGTAAGAACTACTGATAGCTGCCTTATGCTGTTATTGCATGTGTGTGCAACTGGATATGCTGAGACTGCAGTCAGTGTTAATGTTTCCACAAGAGACAGGGATAAACATTCTGTGTGTTTTTCACTGCCACGGGAGCGGAGCAAATATGGGGTGGCCTGTTTGCTATGAAGCTGAAAACAAGAATATCAAGACTGCCTACAAACTCATCTATGTGGAAGCCTTTACTTCTCAAACAGTTTCCTAGTACTTCTGTTCAAGTTGGCTGGACCTCAAAGCCCAGGTCTAAGAAAAGTGTGCTTTATTAATATCCTACCCCAAAAAGGGGAAATCCACAGTTCACTGGACAGTAATATTTCAGGGGTGGTAGATATGCTGCATGCACTCGTGGGACCTAGGCTGCACTTTCTCGTGGGACCTAGGCTGCACTCTCTCGTGGGACCTAGGCTGCACTCTCTCGTGGTACGTAGGTGGGTTGGGGTCAGTTCTAGATGTTTTGGTGTCGCTAAAAGCATCAGAAAGCTGGGAAACTCAGTCTTACCAACCTCTAAAACGTTGGATTCTTCTGCGACATCCTCTGGGGTAGGGTAATAATAAAGAACCAAGAAAAGGCCAGTGCTCTGGAAATTGGGGTTTACATCGTCCCAAATCACAATGTAACTACTTTATACAGAGCCGCCAGTTCCACGAGCTAAAGGCAAGAGATTCAAGGGGTCAAGGGTCATCACATCGGCGTTGTTTGATGTGGCAGCTCCCAGATTATGTACCGCAATGCTGGGCTAATGAAGATAGAGGTCATCATCAGGGACGTAACCCTTGGGGGTTCTATCCTGCAATTATCTTATCAGGTCGGCCTATATGACGGCGTGTCTAAGCCAGAGCTTATGGTGTGTCACTTCCCGATGTCCAAGATAATTGTCAGTCCGCGTTGTTTTCGATCAGAGAAGCAATTAAAATGTAATTATAACAGCTTGTACAGCTGGTATATGCGATCAGTGGTTTCCCAGTGTATAACTAGATTACTTGCTGGCTCCGCTGTGTTGTGTTCAAATCCCTGACATTCACCCCACCCTTCATAACAATATCAATAACCTACTGAATAGCTATAATTATAACACCATATTTTAAAAAATATGAAATATATAAGCACAAACTTTTTAACAGAGAATCTGTGTGCATGTTTTCAAAAAAGCAGGGGGGGGGGAGGCGGCGTATTCTCCGTACACGTTAGTGGTGAGGAAGCTAGCCTTTCCAGTACATCTTGAAACCGTAGGCTTTAGTTTAGCGCCTATGATCCCTGGGTCTGGTCTCCACGCCAGGTACACCCGACTGCCTGTTTTTGTCTGCATGTCTCCCTCTCTCTCTCCTCCCTCCCTTCTCTCTCTCGTCTTCTCTCTCTCTCTCATCTTCTCTCTCTCTCTCTCTCTCTACTTACTCTTCAAAAAATCTGCTTTCTTGTCTTCTCCTCTAAAACAGAAGTCCTGTGATAATGCTCACGTGAATGTCCCTGTGTAGTGTGTGCGTGTGAGTGTTAGTATCTGCTCAAAACCAGTGTGTGTCTGCGTAGGTCGCTCCTTCAGTTCAAAACAGTGTGTGTGTAGTCATTTTAAAAAATTTCTATTATAAGAACAATTACATGTTAAAAAACTATTTACGTTTCCTGCTGCATTCTCAGGGACAGTCTCTGACCTTCTCATTAGCAAATGGACCAGACTACCAATGGCTGTTAGTGGTAACTTACCGTGTGATACAGCCAGAAATTCTCTTGATCGTTATTATCCCGCTAGAAAATGATATCTACATTGCATCTTCAATTTTAAATGTAGTTCGAGTACATCTGTGACACTTCGCTGGTTCCTGCCTCTAGTGTCTCGCCAATGTTCATTGTTCCTACAGTAAGCATAGTGGTAACTGTCTCTCTTTCTTCCTGTATCTTCTTCTCTGACTTTCTGCTTTTGTGTACAGTCTTCTTCTTCTTCTTCGGTTCTTATTCCTTCTTCTTCTTCTCTTCGTCCTTCTATTCTCTCTTTCTTCTTCTTACTTCTTCTCTTCTTTCGTTCCTTACCTTATCCTTACTCTATCCTTCTACTCACCCTACTCCTTTCGCTTCCCCTCATCCTGATCCTCTTACATTTCTCTTCTTTTTACACATATGTGGTAACTGTATAGGGCAATCTTGCCAATCGTCTAGTCCTTCGTCTCCTTACCTTTTATTCATTCATCATCTTCTTATTCTTCTTCCTTTCTTCTTCGTCTTCTTCTTCTTCTTATCTTCTTCTCTTCTTCTTCTTCTTCTTCTTCTTCTTTCCTTTTCTTCTTCTGACTCTCTTCTTCTTCTCTCTTCTTTTTCTTCTTTTTTCTTTTCTTCCTCCTCCTTCTCCTCCTTCTCGCCGCTCTCCTCCTCTTTCTCCTCCTTCTTCTTCTTTTCCTTCTCCTCCTCCTTCTCCTCCTCCTAGTCATCCTCTCTTCTCTCCTCCTATTTCTTCTTCTTCTCTTTTTCTTCTTCTTCTTCTTCGGCTTCTTCTTCCTTCTCTTCTTTTCGTCTTCTTCTTCTTCTTATTTCTTTCTTGCTTATTCTTGATTCTTATTCTTCTCTCTTTTCTTTTTCTACTCTCTTCTTCTCTCTTCTTCTTCCTCTTTTCTTTTCTTCTTCTGTCTTCTCTTCTTCTTCTTCTTTTTCTTCTTTCTTCTTCTTTCTTCCTTCTTCTCCTGTCTCTCTTCTTATTCTTCGGCTCCAGCTTTGGCTTCACCTTGTCATTTTTAAGACCCGTTTT
>CAJHNH020003129.1:75000-81833 GCA_905116865.2 Candidula unifasciata | reverse complement strand
TTTTTTGTTGTTTTTGTTTATGTTTTATTTTGGGCTGTATTTTTTTTGTTGTATTTGTTGTATGTATTTTATGTTTTATGTATGTTGTCTACACGTATCACGCATGATGCTGCATGCATGCATTTTTATTTTCTTTTTTTTGTTTTTTTTTTTTTTTTTTTTTTTTGTTTTTTTTTTTTGTATTTTTTTTTTTTTTTTTTTTTTATGTTTTTTTTTATTTTTTTTTTTTTTGGTTTTGTTTTTTTTTTTTTATTTTTTTTGTTTTTTTTTTTTTTTTTTTTTTTTTTTGTTTTTTTTTTTCTTGTTTTTTTTTTTTCTTTTTTTATTTTGTATGTTGTGTTTTTGTTTGGTTTTTTTTTGTGTAGTTGTAGTGTATGTGTAGTTTATTTTTGTTTTGGTAGTGTTTTAGTTTTAGGTGTGATTTTTTTTAGTTTGTCATCGCGTGATGTAAGGTTTTTTTATGTGATGTTTTTAATCGTCGTTTTTTAGGCGGGTTTTCGTTTTTTTGATTGTAATGTTTTTGTACTGGTCTGGTATTTTATTGTTTGTTTTGAGTGTTTCATATTGTTTTTTTGTCGTGTATGTTGTTTTGGTTTATAGTTATGTATAATGTATTTTGTATGTTTTTATTCGTGCTTTATTGTAATGTTGTGTGTGTATGTAAGTGTTTGTTTTTTTGTTTTTGTTTGTTTTTATTTTTTTTTGTTTGTTTTTGCTTTGTTTTTTTTTTTTTTTTTTTTTTTTTTTTTTTTTTTTTATTTGTTTTTTTTGTAATTTTTTGTTTGTTTTTTTATTTTTTTTTTTTTTTTTTTTTTTTTTTTTTTTTTTTTTTTTTGTTTTATTTTTATTTTTTTTTTTTTTTTTTTTTTTGTTTTTTGTATTTTTTTTTTTGGTATTTTTATTTTTTTTTTTTTTTGTTTTGTGTTTTTGTGTGTGGTGTGTGTGGGTGTGGTGTGTGTGTGGTTTGTGTGTGTGTGTGTGTGTTAATGTTATGTTAGGTATGTATGTGTGGTGTGTGTGTATTCCCCACAACATATTAGGCAGTTTCTGTTTATGTAACCACGACACGGGTCAGATCCCCTGTTTTTTTTTTTTTTTTTTTTAGCATCGTTGATTTAAACCCTTGTTTTGACGCTAAATTCTGCACAATCCGGTGTCTGGGTATATATTTATATATATTTTTCCTGTGGAAACTAGCAGCCTGTCACACGGGCGGTGGTAACAGTTTAATTTTTTTTTTAACAATCCAGGATTCATCATCAATGTTGTACGTTTTGAACAGTATCAATATATGGATGTATGTATGATGTAAGCCTCCTGGCGCTATGTGGGTATGTATCGTATAGAACAGCCGAGATTCGTATGTAGTATGTATGTATTTAATTATGTATGTATTACGATGACCAGCGTGACACATGATAGTGATGTGACATCTTTACATTGCTCACACTTAGAACTTCCTAAATCCATTTTATTTTTATTTATTTTTTAAAGACAACTCCAACTGCTTTTGGTTTTTTAAATAATTTTTAATGAATATTTACTGTTTAGCTTTAGATTCTAGGAAAGAGAGAGAAAAACAGAGAAAGAGAGAGACAGACAGAGACAGAGAGACACACAGAGAGAGACACAGAGAGAGAGAGACATCGAGACACAGAGAGAGACAGAGAGAGAGAGAAAGATAGAGAGAGAGAAATAGAGAGAGAGAGAGAGAGAGAGAGAAGATTTCACATTTCCCGATCTAAATTGGCCACAGTTGTTAAA
Source organism: Candidula unifasciata (assembly GCA_905116865.2). Lineage (NCBI taxonomy): Eukaryota > Metazoa > Mollusca > Gastropoda > Stylommatophora > Geomitridae > Candidula > Candidula unifasciata. Next base: position 80,069 of record CAJHNH020003129.1, on the reverse strand, counting down.
CATCCGGACGCTTCTACGCACAACTGGACGTCTGCTTCAGTCCAATCGGACTGCCCCAATATTCTCCACCTATGCAAGCGGCTTCGAGGAAGCTGAAAGAAGAGAACACGTTATGTTGTACTTACTGGATTGTTCGTAATCTTCAGGAAGATTGTAGTCGTAGGACCTAATCATGATGGCGAAAAAAATACTAATTTCGACGACGATAATGATCGTGATGATAAGGAGGGGAGAACGTGGATGATGACAATGATGATGAAGATACTGATGAGGGTTCTGAGCAAGGTGTGATGATGATCAAGATAATTATCATTACGACCACGAGGACGATGACAGTGATACTGACGACTATGAGGATGATGGTGAAAATGATGATAATACCGTCGTGACAATGATGGGGATGATAATTATGATGACGATGATGATATGGATGGGAATGAAGACGACAATGATCATAAGTATGATAATGATGATAAGGATGATGATGATGACAAGGACGATGATGATAATAATTAAGATAATGATAAGAATAATAGGTTTGATAATGATACGATAATATGGATGATAGTGGCGATAATTATGATGATAAGGATGATACTTCTTTTTCTTCTTCTGCGTTCGACATCAGTCATGCTACACATTGAGTCCCGTCTGGGTCAAAAATAGGATTGTGCGTTTAAGGTCGCCACCGGTCCCCCATAGCTTCTCTCGCAATGTGGGTCCCCTGGGCCAGATCCTCAGTCTTTGCTGAGAGAGGTAAGGGCAGTACTGCAGTATGTGCTCAGGGGTCTGTCTTTCTGCTCCACAATCACAGGCAGCAGATTATCTTATGCCTGTCCTGTACAGGTGTGCTCGAAGACCACAGTGTCCAGTCCGAAGTCTAAAAATTGATGTTTGTTGTTTCCTGTTGAGTTTGTTTATGCTGTCACTCTCTGGTCTGTAATCTCTATTCTGCTTTCTCTACTCCCGCTTGAAAGACTGCTTTAGTGCTGTTTTGGTTTCCTTGTAGCTGTGTGGTGGATGAGGTTGTGGAAGATTACTCCCAGCTTTTGCCAACTCGTCTGCTCTCTCATTTCCTTGAATACCACAGGATAATACTGATGATAATTATAGTGATGATGATAATGATCTAAAGAATAATAAAGATGATGAAAATAAAGGGCAGGCAGACATGACAAAATGCCTTACGTCTCATACTCCCTTGGAGAGCAACGTCCATCCTTGTCTTCATCAAACTGTGTGAAGACCTCATCAATGTCAGGGATAGAAATCTCCCCGTTTTTATCGGAGTCAAAGAGATTAATCACCTCTTGCACATTCTCTATACGGAGACGCAAAATGAAACACAGAAACATTTGGACTTGAGTAAAACTTGTCAAACTTGTCGATAATTTGTTGTTCTACCTCTTCATTTGATTAGTCACTTTTCTTTTCTTTCTGGCAGCGCACAACAGTAGGCATAAAATACCTTTATCGAATATTTATATTATCAATTTTGTGATGAAGCTTTGTGGTGAGTACCGGCACTTTTTTTATTTGTTTTAATGCTACAAGTTTTCTTAGTCTGTTTTCGTTCATTAAAAGGCACTAGAACGCTGTTTTGTGATTTTCAACTTAAGGGGAAAATCTGTGTTCAAAGCGTCCGATTTTAGCAAATCTGTAGACAATCACCTAACCTCCGGCTTTTCAAGCGACAGTGAGTCTTTTTACCTGGCCACACCAAATGTGGCTGTGAAACCTACACAGAGAGACATGTTACGTCTAATACTACTTGAAATCATCAAACATGCATACGGCCGGGAATGGAGAGTGAGAAGCGACAAGAAAATTTATAGTCTGCTCAAATCATCATTGATCGCTGGCATGTCGTAAACACATCATCAATCAGTAAGTCCTTTACAGAACGTCGCTCTCCTCACGGCACGCCTGAAAGTTTCCTTTTCTCTAGCCAGCTCTCCAGCCCCATGTGCTTTCAATGCCAATGCATCTTCCTATGTCCTGTATCCATCTTCGCGATGGTGACCCCTGCCTCGCCTTCCACAAACTGTACCTTCCAACAATCTTTTCCAAGCTCCCATGACGTTTGTTATGGCCAAAATACTTCAACTTTCGGGACAGCGTGCTGTTTACGAGCCAGTTCTCCCTGATGATCAACTCGTTCAGAATGTCGATGTTTTTCTTCTTCCTGATCCATGATATTCTAAGACTTGTTCTGTAGCATTTCAATTCAAAAGCTCCAGTCTTTTTCCGCAGTGACTGAGTGAGAGTCCAAGACTCACAACCGTAAGTTGCCATAGGAAAAATGCATGATCTCAAGATTTTTCCTTTAAGCAATTTACTAGCGTTTTGCCACAGTTTCTTCATCTTATTTAATCTCTGCATTGCCAATGCAAGTCAAAGACAACTAATAGACTAAAATGGCTGGGGCATATTAAGTGCACGTCAGATGACAGAGAGGTAAACAGTGTGTATACAAGGGAGCTGAATGGTCTTGGACCGTGAGGTAGACCAAGAAAACATTAGAGCAATAATATCCCATTATACCTAAAATACAATAGTATGGACGTGAAATAGTATCTAATAACTTCTCAAGAACGAAACTGCAGGGCTAACTAGAGGGAAGGAGGAGAAGAGGCAGACCAAGAAAGACCTGGTTACATAACCTAAATTACTGAACAGGTGTCAGGCATGCAACCATGAAGTCCATGGCATCTGTCCGTCAAAGGTGGAGAGAGCTGATCAGTCAGTCAACAGAAACTGAAGACCCAACGACACGCTGTTTTACAGGATGATGATCATGATGATGACGGTGACGACGATGATGATGAAGATGATGACGATGATGACGATGTTGATGACGATGTTGATGATGACGACGATGAGGATGACGACGATGATGATGATGATGAAGATTAAGATGACGACGATGAATATGGCGATGATGATGATGATGACGATGATAATGATGATGATTATGATGATGATGATAATGATGATAATGATGATTATGATGATGATGATGATGATGATGATGATGATGATGATGATGATAACGATGAGGATGATGATGATGATGATGATGATGATAATGATGATGATGAAGATAATGATCATGAGGATAATGATTATGATGATGATGATGATGAAGATAATGATGATAGGGATAATGATGATGATGATGATGATGATGACGATGATGATGATGATGATGATGATGATGATGATACCTAAAAACAATTGGTTTCACCAATTGGTTAGAGAAGACCAAACAGAGAGATGAATGGAGTGAGTGGAGGCGATTGATATCGGCAGAAATGAAACTCAAGGGCCTCGAATGCTGAAGAAGAAGAAGGCTACAGAAGATCGCTTACATAATCACTAGGTCCTTTATAGAGTGTATGTATTCCCCAGCCTTACTTACTTTTAAAGCATGTGTATCTTCAATGTATTTCATTTGTCGACGTTGGCTTCTGATTTTCTAGAAAAGTTACCCCCAATTACTGCTTTCTCTCTCTCTCCCTCTCTCTCTCTCTCTCTCTCTCTCTCTCTCTCTCTCTCTCTCTCTCTCTCTCTCTCTCTCTCTCTCTCTCTATCTATCTATCTATCTATCTATCTATCTCTATCTCGCTCTCCTCTTTCTTCAAGCCACAGTTACGCCAAAATACATTAGCTTTCTGTACTGGCTACTGTTTATGAGCCAATTCACATCCCCGCTCGGATCAAGTTCTTCTTCTTGGGTCATGGTATTCTTAAATGAATAATGTGGCCGACTTAACTGACAAATACAATGTATGGTATTTTCTTCTTCCTAAAACTGTGCTTTGGCAGGTTATGCTGTGGTCTACAGCTATCGTGCGATATCTGCGTCTTTTCGCCCACCACGTATATAACTTCAGACGAACCCTAATTTCCCATATTTATTCATGCTCGTTAAAGTGAGTTGGTGTATTAATTTTCCCCACACAAATGACGCCCAAGAATCCACACAGGGAGTGTGGTAGCAGCTTTAGCAAACGGAAAGCCGGAAATAAAGAAGAACCACACACTAAGACTCACCTGCCAAAGAAGGAGCCAAAATACTAACCGTCCGAGTGGCTTCTTCAAGGTCAACAGATTTGTCCTGATTCTCATCAGCTCCCTTTCAGTGTTTGAAAGTTAGAAACGGTTAGTACCAGTACAAATTTGTTTGTTAGGATAAAGTCTCGATTGTTATTATTATTAACTTTAAATAATGTGGACACAAACAAAACATTGTACAATTTATTGCCTGGCTTATTTCTTTGTATCTCGTCAGCTGCATCATTGCTACAGAGGTAAATCTACATATAATGAAGCACACTGACGAATTATTTCCTTGCTAAAAAGCCTAAACTACATTGTCAAGTTGCTGTACATCTATCCGCCTAAAATTACAAATCAGTCACACGATTACCATGATAATGTTAAATTGATAGCGTAATTATTCTGTTTACGTAACATAGGAGTGTAGAGTTGGGCTATCTTCCGAATAACGGTCCCAAATTATCTACACAGAAAATAGCAGAAAATATACCCTAACAGGGCCTCAGTCACGTGTCAATTGCGCAGTTCCGTCGTCTTAAAATTGCCTGACTAATTCGCCGAATTGCGAACTTTCGGCAACCTCCGCCACCGCTCACGCGGCTTATATTGTGGCTTAACTAGATGGCTGGGACTCACGAGCAGCAGCTACCGCAGTTCCTGCAGCTGCCTTCGTTTTATTTGCTGGTGAGATGGGGTAAGCATGGGAAAAGTCTTGTATCTCAGCACTAGGACAGCGGCAGAAAGTTTGACCAATGACTGTTTTAAGTAGGTCCAGAAGACTGTTCGTGACATCGTCTCCTCGAAATACAGCAAAATGTGCCGGGCCATAAATCGTACAATGTAATATTTGTGTTTGCATTATTTAAATTTACAACGGGAAAAAGTAGTTTTAACATTATTATTATTGCTTTTTTTTTTTTATTACTAGTATTATTATTTAGTGCTTGACAAGGATTAGATAACTAATTTGTACACGTAGGTGGCCGCGTTAGTGCAGTCGATAAGAG
>CAJHNH020003129.1:62500-70000 GCA_905116865.2 Candidula unifasciata | reverse complement strand
CTTAAGCTTGTTCAGATGGTTCCACGCAAGCCTGTTCCTATGGTAACCACTTAAGCCTATTCCTACGGTAAAGAACAAAGATTTGAACGAAATCACTGGTGGCTGTAAGCTAGAACACGCCATAGACAATACGAACCTTTAAGAGAACTCACCTCTTTATTGCAGCACTCAAGCTTTAATGTCACTCAGCCCTTCTTTTTGTGGTACTTATAGTAATATCTTACTTTCGATAATTAATTCACTGTAAAATATGCTGATTATTTTGCTGATAAATCAGTTTCGGCTCATCCTGTTTCCCATGAATGCATATGTTATTATTAAAGGTGATAGAACGTCATTCCGCTGAAGCAAATGTGGAAGTGTTAGATATATTCTGTTACCTAACGTCGTGTCAATACAAGTGTCCAAATTGCTGAATATCTACCTATATAATCTGCAGAACAGAGTCGTGTGCATTTCCATCATGTTGTTCGCCATCTGCTGTCCCTGTGTAGGGTGTCTCAGTTTTGCATTCAGATCTGTGCTATTTAAATATCAGTTTCCCCCAGGAAAAGTTGGTAGAAACGGATCTTCAACGCCATCTCTCCCCCTAACAGTCAGTCAGACTATTGTTCCTTCATATCTTGCAATATGCCCCCAGGGCCCTTCGAAATAGGGGGAGAATGAAGGGCCCAATCAAATTGATACTCTCGGTGACGACAATGCTAGCTCCCGGACTCAGATACTCGCCCAACGTCCGGGCTGGCTCTGTACATGTGGGAAGAGCTTCACGGGGTTGCATGGTCTGAGAACGCATGCCAGAAGAATGAAATGCGAGAGTGCTCCACGCAGTAAACGCTGTCGCAAAACTACTACTCCTGTAGTAGTTTCTGAGTCGTCAGGGAACGACGGGCAGGGTGCTCCCCACTCGCCCGGAGAGGCCCATGACGTCGACTGCGGAGGCGCACATTGATGATTTCCGAGGAAGTGCGTTCCAAGATCAGGTTTTCACCTCCGAGCGATAAGGTGGAGTGGTGTGAGTTAGAGAGTACATTGTGTGAGATACTTAAGGGGGTAGTCTGATCAGAAATGTGAAAAATATCATATTTTTGCTTTAAGATATTGTATACCACTAACCATGTAGATAAATATGTCTTTTTTCATGTGCAGTTTACTACTTTAAAATCCGATTAATAGAACCTGAGATAATATGATTACAAATGGGTGTGTGTGGGTAGCTCAAAGAGGCAATTTTGACAAAAATCTCTACAAAAAAGTTTCTTTTCTTTATATGGTTCTTTTTAATCGAAAACAATGAATCACTCCCTTTTTCTTGGGTCTTAAAAATAAGGATTTCTCCTTCACTTCCGCCAATGCTATTTCCGTTGATTGAAGCTGGAAATTTTATGATTTGTGAGTTATTATCGAGTTATATGTGTCAATACTTAGTTTAGAATTATGCCATCATTTCCAAAGCAGAGGAGTAAAGTTACAAAGAAAAGGAAATTTAGAGGAAATCAGTTTACTTCTGCTTCGAAGCAACCTAAACTGGTAGACATTTATTTGCAGCCTCGTGTTTCACCAGCTGACGCTTGCCGAGTTTCTGAAGACAAAGAAAATCATCAGATTTCAGAATCCCTTAGTGCCACGAGCACTACATCAGAAAATAAACTGTTTATGGACAGCATTATGAATAAAGATCTAGAGGATAAACAAGAGTGTTCTGATGACTTTAATAGTGACAATGAAAGTGAAAAGGGTCATTTATCTGAACTTGTTCCCCGTGGCAACAGAGTTATTGATATGTACATTTTGTGTGAGAATATTTCATCACAATTAGTGTGTGCAAGTTGTCATGAAAGTGTCAGATTCGTTGAAATTCAGAGGCAAGGTTTAGGAAGTAAACTTGCATTTCACTGCAACAATGAAAGATGTTCTGGACAAAAGGCTTTCCCTACATGCGAACAAATCGTTGTAGGTAATAGGACAGTCAGTAGTATAAATCAGCGTGCTGTTTTTTGCAATGCGAACTACAGATCTGAATTGCAGACATTTTGCGGAGTTATGGATTTACCACCATCTGTCAGCAAAAGCACATATAGTCTTATTAATAAGAAAATAGAGGCTGCAGCAACAGAGGTACAGAGTACATCTATGTGAAATGCAGCCATGAATGAATTTTCTTTAGCTGAATGTTTAGAAAATAAGGAACTGATGGATGACATCCGTCATATTGATGTGTCATCAGATGGGACTTGGATGACTCCAGGACACTCCTCAGTGATAGGAGTTGCCACAACTATTGGTTGTCAAACAGGCAAAATACTTGACACAGGGACAAGATGTAAGCAATGCAAGTCTTGTGACGTTTGGAAAAGAAGAGATAAAAGTACGACGAGGTATATTAGATGGGCTACAGAACACAAGGACATATGTACACTCACACATAAGGGTTTATCGGGATCGATGGAGGCAGAAGTAATCAAAGATATTTTTGCAAGGTCGGTGTCAAATTATAATCTTAGGTATACCAGGTTTATAGGCGATGGAGATACAAACACATACAAAGCAGTAGTTAATTCCAAACCATACAGAAACATACCGATTGATAAAATAGAATGTGTGGGACACGTACAAAAAAGAATGGGCACCCTTCTCCGCAACTTTAAAAAAAAAAGCATGAAAGGAAGAAGGTTAGAAGACGGAAAAGGCTTAGATGGAAAAGGAAGGCTTACAGATAAACAAATTTATCAGATTCAAACAATGTATGGGAATGCAATTCGTAGAAATAAAAACAATCTTGCTAAGATGAGACCACATGTGTGGGCAGTCTATTTTCACAGACTTTCAACTGATGGAAATTCTCAACATAGTATGTGCTCACCTGTGTGTCCTTATAAGAAGGCTGAATAAGAAAACAAGTTAGATTCTTACAAACATAATTCTAGCTTGCCCACAGCAGTTATGGATACCATAAAACCCATCTTTAGGGATCTTGCACATCCAGATCTTTGACGCAAATGTTTAGAAGGTTATACACAGAACGCAAATGAAAGTGCTAACATCCTCATCTGGAAATATTGCCATAAAAAAAAGCTCATGGACTGACTACAGTGAAAACAGCTGTTTCAATAGCAGTGAGTGTATTCAATGATGGTGCTTAAGACATTCTTGGATATTATGAGGGGACTGCAGCTCATGGTTGGACAGTTTACTAAAGACTGTTTTCTTCATAAGGATATGCGACGCATAAAAAATGCTCAACGGCGCGCCATAGCAGCATCACATGCAGCCAGAATAGCTAGGAGGCGGAGTAGACTTACTAGGGATGAGAAGCAGGCCCACCAGGAAGGATTACCATACTTCCCTGATGGACATTAGCTCATTCAAGCCGAGGAAATACAATTTTTATCTCTCAAAACTGTCCGAAAACTTTGCCAAAATTTAGGGGGTGTGACTGATCGTTTATGTTTTTTCCTAAACTATTGGAGATAAATTAATAAACTTTGGTACACAGCTTTAAAACAATAACAGCTATGATCCCTTCCACCAGCTTTGAGAAATATTTGATGCAAGTTGTATTATGAGTATTTTAATTTCATAATTTGCCAGTCATTTTAGGGAATCTAACAGTAGCAGTGAACTGCTCTAACTCCAAAATTCGGGACTCCTGTTAGTTTAGAAAATATATGTATAAGTCTAACATCAATTTTTTTTTTATTTACTTCTTCAATTTAATAATAATTTAGCACGTTTAAACAAGTTTGCAAGAAAAACAAATAATACATTAGTGAACTGTCATGTATCGAACATATGCTCACCAAATTTCAAGAAGATATTTTAATATTTAGTTGGTTATTCATTAAAATTAAACATGATTTAAACAAGAAGTCGTTAGGCGACAAGCTTACAAAATGTGGTGATGTTATATATGAACACTGCTCCCGTCAGTTCGGGACAGTGGAGAAGGCACAGCCGGGTGCCAAGCAGAATACTAGCAGGAGACAGAGGGACATTCTGAAGTGTCGGAAAGACAAGAATGCCCTCAGAAAACGGTTCAAAGCCGCTACAGGCAGCGATAGGGAGGGGCTGCATGAAGTCTGGTTGCATTTAAAGAACAAACACAGTGCCCTCTGTCGCGCTGAGCGTTTCTGTACCAACAGGAGAAGAACCAAAAGGGAGCGAGAGAAATTCTTTAGGGACCCGTATCAGTTCGCCTGGGGTCTATTCGAGCAACCGAAGTCTGGGACTCTGGTTGTCAGTCAGGAAGAGCTTGAGTCACATCTACGCAAGATGTACTTCGACAAAAAGAGGAGAGAGCCTCTCGATGACAATCCAGAGATCCTTAGCGGCCTCAAGCAGAATGAGTTGCCAAAGGTACCATTTAAAATGATACCTCCCATTTGGTCTGAGGTTGAGGAAGTTGTCAAAAAGGCCAGCGGCAAGTCTGCCCCAGGTCCGAATGGTGTTCAATACGTTCTTCACAAGCGTTGTCCGAAAATCCTACGAATGCTTCACGTCTTGTTGAGACAAGCGTGGAGCCGTAAACACATATGTCCAGAGGGGCAAAAAGAGAATGGGGTCTACTTTCCCAAAGAGCAGGACTCGAAGAGTCTTTCCCAATTCAGGCCCATCTCGCTGTTAAATGTTGAGGGTAAAATATTCTTCTCGGTCATGGCTCGCCGGCTCACACAGTATCTGATGGCTTACAAGTACATCGATACGGGTGTTCAGAAGGGTGGTATTCCGGACGTTCCCGGGTGCCTTGAACACGCGACCATGATTTGGGAGTCTATTCAGAGAGCCAAGCATGAGAGAACCGAATTGCATGTAATATGGTTGGACTTAGCCAACGCCTACGGGGCATGTTTCACGTACCGGCACAGGTCAATGATATGATCGAGCAATATTTCTCTAAGTTCGCTTTGCGCTTCGTGGTAAACGTCGAGGTGGACTGAGCTACAAATTGGGATAGTTTTCGGGTGTGCGATCTCACCAATACTGTTTGTCATGGCCATGCAGATCATGTTGGACGGGGCGGCCGGCTACGGACTGGGCCTTCAAATAGGGAAACACTTGATGCCTCCATTACGTGCTTTTATGGATGATACGACTATTATAACGGGCAGCGAGGACTCTGCAGGCACGATCCTTGAAAATTTGGACGCGGTGGTCCAATGGAGCGGTATGCAGTTCAAACCGCAGAAGTCGAGGAGTCTGTCAATCCGTAAGGGTCGAGTGGCGGCAACCAGTTTTACGGTGGCAAGGAACAAGATCCCCAAGGAACCGGTGAAGAGCCTCGGTCGCGTTTACGATTCGAAGTTATCTGATAGAGCGGAGGTCCGGCGAATACACGAGTCACTGGCTACAGCCTGCTCGCGATCGAGCGTTGCAGGCTGGTCGGAAAATTCAAGGTATGGTGTCTCCAATTCATGTTGATTCCAAAGCTTCTATGGCCACTGCTAGTCTACGAAGTGACGATCACTGCAGTGGAGACAATGGAGAGGAAAATCAACTCAGCCTTGAGAAAGTGGATTGGTGCACCGCCTTGTCTGACTGACGTGGCTCTGTATTGTAAGCAGGCTAAGCTGGTACTCCCGTTCAAATCGATAACCGAAGAGTTTAAAGTTGGCAAAGTAAGACTCGCCATGCTCTTGCGCGAGTCTTCAGACCCAAATGTCTTCGCTGTCCAGCCCGCTCTAAAGACTGGGCAGAAGTAGAGAGTCCTCGATGCGATTGAATTTGCCCAGAATGCAGTAAAATTGAGAGAGATAATGGGTTACACTCAAACCGACCGTCGAGGCCTAGGTCACGGGAAAGTCAATTGGTGGTCAAAAGCCTCAGCCAAAGAACGCCGAGACATGGTTATACAACAAGTGAAGAACAACGAAAACAAGGTTCGTTTCCAGAAAGCAGCCCAGCAGTCGCAGCAGGGCCATTGGGTCAGCCTGGAGAGCGCATTGCCAAGAGTACTCACATGTGTTGAAATATGGCGAATGACCCCGTTGCGACTGAGCTTTATCGTTCGTTCTGCCTACGATGTATTACCATCCGGTGTTAACCTGTTTAAGTGGTCTGCGACTAACGATCCGACTTGCCCGCTGTGCAAAGCGAAGCAGATTCAAGAACATGTTCTGTCCGCATGCAGGAAAGCCCTAGGTCAAGGCCGATGTACCTGGCGACACAACAAGGTGCTAAAAGAGTTAGCAGCCGTTGTTGACCAGGCTAGGATGCGGGCCAACGATAGGGCCAGTCCTACCATGGTCCCCATACGTTTCCTCAAGGCTGGGCAGATTCAAAAGGGTATTATCAACAAAAACGCATTCGCTCCATCTATGCTAGACTCTGCGAGGGACTGGTTACTGGCGGTTGATCTGCCAGGCCATGAAAGGTACCCTGAGTTAATCCGGAAGACCGGCCTGCGACCTGACATAGATCTCCACTCTGCTGAGAAACGGCAGCTCATCCTGATTGAGCTGACCGTCCCGTATGAGTCGCGTATGGACGAAAATCACACGTACAAGCTCGAGAAATACGATGATTTAGCAGCCGGTCTGAGGAGAGACGAGGCGTACACAGTATGTGTCTTTGCCGTCGAAGTGGGAGCGAGGGGTCTCGTCTCCACTTCACTCTACAGTGTGGTTAAATAACTAGGATTGCGTGGTAATGAACGGAAGCGGACACTGAAACGGCTGGGCGAGGCTGCTGAGAGGGCCTCGAGCTGGATTTGGACGCAAAGAAACAACGTAGGGGACGGGCCTCGGTGAGTTGGTCCGGGTGTCTAGTGGAAAAGAGTTTTTCATCCCTTAAAAGTCCATCGTGTCCGAAGTGTCTGCCAGTGAACCTCTGCCACCTGCTAACAAAAGTTCAACATGTGTCCGGTATACCAATCGTAAGCTTGTCGCTCGGTCGTCCAGGTATGCTGACTGCTCTAATTAGGCTACCGCCGCAATTTCTTATCTCACAGTACCATCTGCGAAATCACCAAGTCGTCTTGTCCTATCCGAAAAGAAAACACCATCCGGTAATTCCGTGCAGCAGGGAACCAGCCCTGAGCTTCGTGAACTCAGGTGGGCCCACTCTCTGAAAACGTCTAGGAGGTCGTGGGCCGAAACGTTTGTCGACGAGGGATAACTTCTACTGATAACTGGTAGATCCCTGCTGTACTTGCTCCCCTGTAGAGTTTATTCCTATCCTACCGCTTGATTCGCTGACTACCTCGTACTGGAATGATTTTACTTTCTATTATATATGGTTTTGTTGAGCATAACTTTGATTTTTCTGAAATATTGAATCTTGTTTGTTCCTTTTAAAATCATTCCTGCTCGTGCCTGTACGTCTGTATTATTATTGTAGTTAAATAGTACAATTTGTGCCATTAATACGATTGCCTAATTGCTTGTTTACTGTCCAAATGTCTGTACTACATAGCAATGTATCCTATGTTTGTGTGGTGTGTGTGTATGTATATGTGTGTTTGTGTATGTGTGTGTGTATGTGTGTGTGTGTGTTTATTTGTGT
>CAJHNH020003129.1:0-52500 GCA_905116865.2 Candidula unifasciata | reverse complement strand
CGGGTTCACGCCCGTGGGTAGGCAGAATAGCCACATTTCTCCCAGATATAGGGTATTTATCATAGAATCAAGGCCGAAGGGTTGCAATATCCGTAGTACCGAGCCAACGGGTTAGCAACTAATGGTTTCTAGATATTTAAACAAAAAATTTCTGCTATTGTTTAATATGGAAATGAAGTTGAATTGCATGCCGCACCATTCGACAACACGGTCCAACCTCTCTAGAACAGCCCTAACATTATCTTCTATGCCCGTGATGATAGTCGTATCATCCATGAAATCTCTCAGTGGCGGTATCCAGTGACGCCAATTTGAAGACCCTGGTCGACTCCGGAAGTCCCGTCTAACGTCACCTGCATGGCCATAGCGAACAGTATTGGCGAAATCGTACATCTCATCGCTATCCCGACCCGGAGCTCAATCCGACTCGTCGTAAACGTCGTGGCTGAGAAGCGTACGGCGAACGGTGGAACATGTGAAGGGCCCGCCACAGCAGGTTATGGCGTACCGCCCCAAAGGCATTAGGTCCAACCACATCACGTGCAAATTTATACTCCCTGCCTTAGGTCTCTGAATACTCTCCCAGTTCATGGTCACATGCTCTAGACACCCGGGGAAGCTAGCGATGCCGAGTTTCTGAACCGTTGTGTCTAAACACAACTGCTAGCATTCTAGAACCATTGTTCAAGGATATTTGGGAAAAAGAAGCGTTGCCTGATGACTGGACTGAAGGAACAATAGTCAAAATCCCCCCCCCCCCCAAAAAAAAGGAGACTTAATAGACTGCAATAATTGGAGGGGAATTACTCTACTCTCAGTACCAAGCAAAATATTTTGTAAAATCATCATAATGCGGCTTGAAAAAAAGAATAGATAAATGCCTACGAGTGGAACAAGCAGGATTCAGAAAGGGCAGAGGAGCAACTGAACACATCTTTGCCATACGTAACATTTTAGAACAATGCAAAATGGCAGAGAAGTATATATATTAATGTTGTGGACTTTGAGAAAGCTTTTGACAGCGTCCATAGAGACGGTCTGTGGAAAATTTTACGACATTATGGAATGCCAGAAAAAATAGTCAACATAATTGCTCTTTTCTATAAAGACTTTTCCTGCAGTATAAAAAATTACAATACATCTTTCCCAGTAAAGACAGGTGAAAGACAGGGATGTGTTATGTCATCTCTCCTCTTCAACCTTGTGATTGATTGGATACTAAAGAACACAGTAGACAGGACATTAAGAGGCATACGATGGACTCCATTCACCATGTATGAGGACTTTGATTTTGCAGATGATAAAGCACTCCTATCACATAAACATGAACATATACAAGAGAAAAGTAACAGACTACACTGCACAGCAGAAATGGTGGGACTGAGAATAAATACAAAGAAAACAAAGATCATGACAAACAGTCCAAACCAACAACCAGTGACTATAAGTAACCAATCACTTGAAAATGTAGAACATTTCACATATCCTGGCAGTGTGGTGTCCCTACTGGGAGGGACAGAGGAAGACATACAGTCACGCCTGAACAATGCTAGAGCTGCTTTTGGAAGGATAATGCAAATCTGCAAATCCAACAATTACTGCAGAGGAACAAAACTCCGACTCTACAAGAGCATCATTTTGCCAGTTCTTCTTTATGGAGCGGAATGCTGGAAAATGACCAAAAATGATGCACACAAGCTGCCCACCTTCCACCACACATGTCTACGTAGAATTATCCAAATTTTCTGGCCAGGTACAATCTCAAACACTCAACTACTTCAAGTCACAAACCAAGAAGCTCTAGACAGTATGATAACGAAGAGAAGATGGAAAGGCTTGGCCACGTTATGAGAATGAATCCTGATATACCTGCAAAAAACAGCTCTCACATGGACACCAGAGGGAAAGAGAAAACAGGGGGGCCCAAAAACAACATGGAGACGAACGATGGAAAGTGACCTGAGTGCGGCATCTTTGACATGGAAAACTGCACTGAAGATTGCACAGGACAGGAAAGCATGGAAAGTCCTCTCTGAAGCCTCATGTGCCACTAGGCATAACGAGAAATGATGATGATGTCTCTAAATACTTATTGTCCATCAAGTATTGTGTTAGCCTGCACTCCATGAACGATAAGAATATCTGTCCCTCAACATTCAGCAATGAAATTGGTCTGAATTGTGATAGGCTGGTGGAGTCTCGCTCCTTCGGGATGTAGACTCCGTTGGCTCGTTGCTACTCAGTACATATGTGCTTTCGGCTCTACGCTAATCTTAGCAAGCGGCAAAGCATTCTGAGGATTTATCGGACAGCGTGTGTACACAGAGTACGGGACATCATTGGGTCCGGGGGCAGATTTGCAGCTAATTCTTTTCACAACTTCCTCAACTTCAGACTAGGAGGGAGGCATCGTCTTAAATTTTACCTTCGGCAACTCAGGCCGCACCTTGGTTATCTTTGAGAGGTTCATTCCTTGTCCCGTCGGGGTACATTTTCAGTGGATGTGACTCAAGTTCCTGAACAACAAACTAGAATTCAATAAAGTTGCTTTATTTTTACTGTTTATTTTGATGTAGCGGTAGGCTCTAGAGAGAGAAAGTGTGTGTGTGTATGTGTGAGAGTTTTTGTGAGAGAGATTGTGTGCGTGAGTGGCAGAAAGTGTGAGTGTGTGTTTATGAGAGAGAGAGAGAGAGAGAGAGAGAGAGAGAGAGAGAGAGAGAGAGAGAGAAAGAAAGAGAGAGAGACAAGGAAAGAAAATAAAAGGGGGGGGGGGGTCATATTTCTTGATATATATTGACAGGGACTGAGATACAGCCGAATACTTCTAAACATAATGTGACTGCTGCATTCTAGTTTGACGTGTCTCAACCCCACGACCGATCATCCTTGCAAACCACCTTGATAAATCTGAAAGATAAGATGTCATTTTGATGTATTTATAGTGTATCTGTTTAATAATTCTAGAAGGTATTCGAATGTGAATGCTCAACAATTGGTGATGTCATCTTCTGATGCTCTAGTGCCCCATTCTAATACTGTTAGCAATTTAATCAGTTTAATTGACTGTAAATAGAGAATTTATGTGAAAACAGTAAATATCACGCACGCATACACACACACACACACACACACACACACACACACACTCACACACACACACTATGGCAGTATGTGAAAGTAAATAACTCCACAGACGGTGATTTCAAAAATAGGAACAGCGATATTTTCCAAAAATAACATAATACAGTCATTAAAAATATACGCTGTATTTAATGGCCTGTTCTTTATCCTCTAGAATATTCTAGTTTAAGTCTTGATAGCACATACATTAAGGGTCTGCTTGTTTGAAATTGAATAAAGATTGTAACTGTCTAGTCGGGTTTATGTGCTGACATTCACCCTGGCTCACCGTCTAGAATAGTGTTTCCCTAATTATACAATACCCAAATACCTTTTTTTTTTCAACTCTTTCAGTCAAAGACAAGATCAGTTTCACGTATTTGCTTTCTTTAATAATTACTGTTCGTTCACATCCAAAGTGGTTTAAATAACAGCGGAACATCACTTGACGAGTGAAGTGGTCAACATTACGCTAGTAGCCTTTACTTTCCATGACTTTACCTAATACCCAATTAAGGCTGCAAGCCAAGGTCATTGTTAAAGAAAGAATATTCCGGCTCTGTGGGGAACTTAACCCAGAAGATGCAGGGGTCGACCAGCACAGCACGACGGTCGATGCAGAGAACACAGCTACAATGGGCATTAAGAGTTTAGAGGACAAAGTTACTTGGCAAGTTCCTGCACAGTGTCCACCGTTCTATCATGATAAGTATCTGATGATGATGATCATGATAATGATGATGATGATGACGATGGATATGATAATAACGATGATAATAATGAATATGCTGATGACGAAAGTGATGATGATGATGGTGGTGATGACAATGATTTTTGTTAGGATGATGATGACGATGATGATGATGATGATGGTGATGACGATTATTATGGTGAGGATGATGATCATAAGGACGACGATAATGATGACCACGATGATGATCATAAGGATGATGACGATGATGATGATAATGGTGGTGATGTCGATAATTACGGTGAGGATGATGATCTAGACAATGATTATGATGACGATGATGGTGATGACGAGGATGATGATGCTCATGACGATGATGATGATGACGATGATGAATATGATCATGATCATGATGATGATGATGACGATGATGATGACGATGACGATGATGATGATGATGATGGTGATGACAATGATGATGATGATGATGATGATGATGATGATGATGATGATGATGATGATGATGATGATGATATTGATGGTTATGGTGATGACAATGGTTATGATGATAATGATGGTGATGACGATGATAAGGATGATAATAATGATGACGATGATTATGATAAACATGATGATGATGATGATGATGATGATGATGATGATGAATACGATGATTAGGGTGAGGATGATGGTGATGACGATGATGATGATGATGATGAAGATGATGATGATGATGATGACGATGATTCTGGTGAGGATGATGGTGATGGTGATGACGATGATTATGGTCAGGATGATTATCATGAAGATGGTGATGATGAAGATGACGATGATGTTGCGGTGATGATGATGATTACAATGATGGTGATAATGACGATAGTGATGTTATAAATCATGGTGATGGTCACTTCTTCTATCTCTTTCTTCTTCTTGTTTCTACTCCTGGAATGCCTCTCTGCGTCAGGACAGGAAGCGATCTCTAAACCGGACCCTTCTGTTTGCTTCGTGTATAATACTTTTCAGTGTCTCTTTCATTTCTGTGGTCCATCTTCTGCTTGGTCGATCTTTGGATCTGTTACCTCGGAATGTGTTTAACACTGCTCTCTCTAGTGTCCTGTCTGATGCCAATCTTGTTACATGGTCAAATTATTAGATCTTCTTACTACCGATAAAGTTTAGTTTTGGTTCTGTGCTGACTCTCCTCCTGATATCATCGCTCCTAAGTCGATCTCCCCTTATTACACCTAACATAGTACGTAATCATTTCATTTCTGTTGTGACCATATTCCTTCTGTCTTCTAAATACAGTGTCCATGTTTGACATTGGTAGCATATCGTTGGTAAGAATATCGCGTTGAACAGTGTTGTTGTTGTTGTTGTTGTTGTTGTTGTTGTTTTTTATAGTGTTTATATTCACGTGCTCGCATTTCAAAATTATTGCCCTTTGGCCTAAAATTTGATTGGCTTTATTGCATCTTTGTTTAATTCCTTTATTAAAACATACGTCATCTAAAAAAAAATGCCCCCCTAAGTATGTGAAATTCTTCGTCTGTTTTGACTGCTGTTCGTAAATTTTAATATTAGTGGTTCTTCCTTTTGCTGTTCGTCAATTTTAACATTAGTGGTTCTTCCTTTTCTGAAGAATGTCGTCACTTCTGTTCTGTCTACGTTGATTCTCATATGTTCTTGTAGTTGTACTGCTGTTGGTTCTATGATTACCTGGCCATCGGCGAAAAGTAAATCATTTTAGGTCAGTTATTCTCCAAACAGAACCTTTTACCTCCCTTGACACCCACAGCTGTAAAAGAGGGAGTGAAGAAGAAGAAGAAGAAGAATTCTCCGATGTTGTCCCCCTCGCTGGTGTTATCTGATTTGCAAATTAGGTCGACGTATGTGATGAAGAATAGTGATGATGACTGTGATAACGATGATGAAGATGATGATGAAGCTGACTACGGTGATGAGATGATGAGGACGACGACGTTAGTGATGTCAATTATGATGATGATGATGAGGGTGACGATGATGGTGTTGACAGAAATTACATACTGCCTTACTTTAAATACTCTGAGACAGAAAAAAATCCATCCTTGTCTCCATCGAATTGTCCGTAGATATCTTTAATGTCGGCGCTAGTGATCTCCCCGTTCTTATTGGCGTCAAACATGTTGAACACTTCTTGTAAACTGACTGGACATTGATGCAAAAGAAAACACGGAAACATTTAGACCTTTGTAAATATTCTTGTGTCTCTTTTTCCTGATTTCTTCTTTAGCTTTCTTCCTAAAATTTTTAATACATGTCGTAGTGCTGTTTGTGACCTTGTGGGTAGTTTGGTGCGTCTCTCTACAACCTATCTTTAAAAAAGCTGAAAAGAAACGCACCCAACCACCACGAGCTATCCAATCGGCACAGGTTGTAGAGAGGCACACAAAGCCACCCCTTTCCACCCACCCCGCTTTACGATGATGATAAGCTACTAATATAGCACACAACGAGAGCGAACTAAACCACCCCGCCCTACGAACCCACAAGAGCACAAACAGCACTACGACATTTTTACCATATATCAAACTTGCAGAAACTACGAAATGCTTGACAACCCATACATTAGATCACAACCTAGCAGTAGAGATGCGCACCTACGTATCACGGACATACACAACCTATATTCACAACAATAATATACCTCCGATATGCTTGACATCCTCTTTATCAAATATGTCAAGTATACCATGGCTCTTGACAACCTCTATTTCAAATATATCAAGTATACCATGGCTCTTGACAACCTCTATATCAAATATATCAAGTATACCATGGCTCTTGACATCCTCTATATCAAATATATCAAGTATACCATGGCTCTTGACAACCTCTATATCAAATATATCAAGTATACCATGGCTCTTGACATTTTATTTATCAAGTATACCATGGCTCTTGACATCCTCTATATCAAGTATACCATGGCTCTTGACATTCTCTATATCAAATATATCAAGTATACCATGGCTCTTGACAACCTCTATATCAAATATATCAAGTATACCATGGCTCTTGACATCCTCTATATCAAATATATCAAGTATACCATGGCTCTTGACAACCTTTATACCAAATATATCAAGTATACCATGGCTCTTGACATCCTCTATATCAAGTATAACATGGCTCTTGACATCCTCTATATCAAATATATCAAGTATAACATGGCTCTTGACATCCTCTATATCAAATATATCAAGTATACCATGGCTCTTGACATTCTCTATATCAAGTATACCATGGCTCTTGACATCCTCTATATCAAGTATACAATGGCTCTTGACATCCTCTATGTCAAATATATCAGGTATACAATGGCTCTTGACATCCTCTATATCAAGTATACCATGGCTCTTGACAACCTCTATATCAAATATATCAAGTTTATAACGGCTCTTGACATCCTCTATATCAAATATATCAAGTATACCATGGCTCTTGACATCCTCTGTATCAAATATATCAAGTATACCATGGCTCTTGACATCCTCTATATCAAATATACAAGTATACCATGGCTCTTGACATCCTCTATATCACATATCAAGTATACCATGGCTCTTGACATCCTCTATATCAAATATATTTAGTATACCATGGCTCTTGTCATCCTCTATATCAAATATATCAAGCATACCATGGCTCTTGACACCCTCTATATCAAATATATCAAATATACCATGGCTCTTGACATCCTCTGTATCAAATATATCAAGTATACCATGGCTCTTGGCATCCTCTATATCAAATATATCAAGCATACCATGGCTCTTGACACCCTCTATATCAAATATATCAAGTATACCATGGCTCTTGACATCCTCTATATCAAATATACAAGTATACCATGGCTCTTGACATCCTCTATATCAAATATATTAAGTATACCATGGCTCTTGACATCCTCTATATCAAATATATCAAGCATACCATGGCTCTTGACATCCTCTACATCAAATATATCAAGTATACCATGGCTCTTGACAATCTCTATATCAAATATATCAAGTATACCATGGCTCTTGACAACCTCTATATCAAATATATCAAGTATATTATGGCTCTTGACATGTCCAAATTGACATCCCTGCACTGAACACATTTCCAGATGGTCTACGTATACTTCCTCACAACCCAACGAAGAGCTAACAGGGCTGGCTGCAACTTGATTGGAAGTTCGCCTATGTTGTCTTAGATTTGCTGATCACCTCTGCCGAATTCTTTTGTCAGTGTATGGATAATCGGTCTGTTTTGTTTCACTGCCCACCTAATCCCAGAGAATATTCACCACGTCTGCTTTGTCACAAAGCAGCTCACCACTCAGCGGAGCGGCAACAGCCCATCCTGTTCCTTAACCCCCCCCCCCACCCCCCCCCACCCCCCCACACACACACACCAGGATACAGTGGACATAAAATCCACGATAGGCTACAAAACTTTTTCAAGCAATGCAAGCTATTCTATGCATCATCATCATCATCATGTAGAAGGTCCTTTGCAGAACGTCGCTCTCATCACAGTCTGCCTGAAAGAAACTCGGTCTCTCGTCAGTTCTTCCGCCTCATGTACTTTAATACCCAAGGAGTCAGTTATATCTTGCGCTCATGTCGGTCGGCCCCTGCCCCTCCTTCCTGGTACCATGCCTTCTGCTATAATTTTCTCCAATCCTTCGTGGCGCTTGATATGACCAAAATATTTCAGCTTTCGAGACAGGATGCTGTTTATTAGCCAATCTTCCTTGATGTTCAGATCTTTCAAGATGTCAGTGTTTCTCCTCTTCTTTGTCAAAGATATTCTTAGAATCTTCCTATAGCATTTATTCTACGCACAGGAGGCCGATTTTATTTTGCCGAGCCATGCTCCATGAGTCGGTTACACTTACTGCATGTTGTGCTGTGCTGCTCTCCAGCCACAGGAAATCTACCGTTACTGCCATAATCCAGTTTTTCATATTTGATGTAGTGACGTTACATGCTAGGCACTCTGTTTTCACTACAATTTTGTTTTTGTTTTTCTACATGGATTTGTTTGTTAGATGTCTAAAGTTTTATTGTGCAGTTTTACGTTGCGCAGTTTGCCACTTCTGCTTTACGGTCGGTTCCCAATTCCACAGTCAAAATCATTGCAAAGTGGTAAGATTCTAAATTTTTTACAGCAAAATTTAACTCGAAATATCAACATTGATAAGCTACGCTCATTATCGTCAAGCGACAGACGCTTAATTACAGGTAAGGAAAGTTAAATACAATTTCTACGTCGGTGACGCACCGAGCAAACAATACTATACTTGTATATAGACATTATATTTGTCCCAGGGCATGCAGGCGTTGTTGGTAATGAGAGAGCTGATAGACTGGCAGGTGCTGCAATAATTGAAGATGGCCGGCCCATGGATCACGCAGACATTATCATTGCCCTTAGAGAACTAGGACGTTCTGAGGATTTTGGAAGCAACTTGTCCACATCACTGCTAAGAATACGCGAATGAGGAGTAAAGATCGGTTCAGCCAACCATGAGAAGCAAACCGGACGCACACGAAGTTTTGTTAACCAATATAGGACTGGTAATATTACCCGCACGTCGCTGATAAATATTTTTAGAGGGTAATATGAGCGCCTATGGATGTGTCCGGAGTGTTATAAAGATAATATAACTCATTACTCATACTAGACTTACTTTTTCATTTCCCAATCAGTCCTCACTATACTCAGAGGAAGGTAAGACGGACAAACAACCAGATTGTGACCTGTACCATGAGTACTGGAACTCAACCCTGGCTGCTGAAGATCATGACAGAGCACGCATGGGAATGCCCTGAGTGCTAAGATGTCAATACTTGACGCAACTCAACTCAACTTTACCAGTTAGTTGAAGTGCCTTCTGTACTTGCCACGACATTGCCATTTTCAGTTTAGGATATCTAAAACAAGACTCACCTGACAGATCAGGAGATTCGAAAAGAGGAAGTATTACTTTCGTTACTTCTTCATCGGTGATAACTTCGTCGTGATTGATGTCGGCTTTCTGGTGACAGTATGGAAGTTAGAAAATACAATTGTTAGTTTGTAATTGCTGAAACAAGTGATACTAGGACAATAAGAATGAAGAATACGTGGCAGAACTCACCAGCTGTAAAATGAAATGCTTGCAAATGTCAGCGAACAAACCCAGTGGAGGAGACGTGTGAGAAATGAATAGATGAGAACTTTAACAAAAATGCTTATGGTAATAAATCCATTGTTACATTTGTTGAGAAACTAAAAGCTCAATAGGTGGGCTACCTAGTGAGAGTTAACCTAACGATGACTGCTGCGAAAACATACAACATATGAATGGATGTATCAAGAGTCTTAGGAAAGCATCATGGAAAATTCAAAGACTTCAGAACATCACAGCAAACCAAGCAACTTAGCTATTTTCTCATTGAATCGTCTCGATCCAGTCAATCTACAACAGGATCTGTAAAACGTGAGCACCACGATCTAGGGTCTTAGATATAATCATTAGTATTCGTGACGGTGAATATTTGTCGAATCGTCCTGTTTTTCGTAGATTTTTGTTCTATTGATGTATGCGTGTGTTAGTGTGTGTGTTAGTGTATGTGCGTGTGTGTGTGAGTGTGTGTGTGTGTAGACAAAAAGTGAGATTCGGCTCAAAACGGACAGCTGGTATCAAATGGGATTTGACAAGTAGGTAAGTACACGTAATCATTGCTGTGTCGCCATTACGTGAGTAGATATATAGATGTGTGTAGACTAAAGTGTAGGCATTGCATTGTTATATACAAACAAGTATTTAAGTGTGGCGTCCGTGGCTTAGGCGTTGCGAGTCCAACTCACAATTCCAACGTACAGCGATCGAAACCCACTGCTGGCTACGGGATTTGTATCATGGTATGGGGCGTCGCAGGTCGACCCAGCCTAAAATAGGTACTAGAATAGATGTCCTGGGGAAGTAAAATCGGTCGGCTTTGTGCTGACCACATTACCCACCTCGTGCCGGTTGGCCTGTAAAAAAAAATTGGTGTTCTTCCCATAAACTTTAAGCGTGAAAAGAAATCTTTACTTAATTTTTTTAGTGCATAGTTATAAATGTAGATATGTATGCAGTACTGGGTATGTAGATACGCAGATGATGACAGGTTTATAACTAGACAATGGCAGCGTTTTTTTTAAATACACAAACAAGGCGCTAATACTCACCACAAAGGGTCTTAAGAAAAGTGCCAATATGTTCTAATAGTGCTTATTACAGTAATATCGTTGCGTTCCGAAAAAAGGCTTGGGATCTTGTATAAGTTGATTGGCTGATGTGAATTCATTTTTGTATAATTGTAAAAGACTCTGAAAGCATGCTGAAAAAGATAAATACAGGATTGCTTCAAGCAGAGTGGCAAGCTTCGCTTGCAAGGTCGCAGGTAGTGAGCATGCTTTGGACTTTTTCTTTATGTAATGTCGGTGTGGTGGGGAATGAACAGGCAGACAGACTGACTGGATATGCACCCCTGGGTGGTAAATTGATGCATGACAAAGCAGATGTGGTCAGAGCCCTTTGGAAACAAGTAACCAAGTCACACGAGAAACTAGATTATTATGGACTGGAGTGAATGATGCACCTGAGGGTTCGGCCGGTGCACTATACTCAGAGGAAAGGCAAGACGGACATACAACCATACTACGACTGGTACCATTAGTTTTGGAAGTTTGCGCTGGCTGCTGATAATGGGGACGGAGCGCGTATAGGAATGCCATGAGTGCTGTTCTTTAAATCAACTCAACTCACTGTAGAATAGACAGTAGGTAATTAAAAAGGTTTATATGTGTACGTTTATGTTTAGGCATTAGGTAAGTAGATATGTACAGGTTTATATGTAGACTTGGGTTAGTAGGCACTGGGTAAGTAGATAAATAGACCTGCTGTTTGCTTTATAGGCATAAGGTAATTAGACTGGTTAGTAGGAACGACATCTACAGCTATAAAAGCATTGATCTCCTTTTTTCCAAGGTAACTGTCTTTATTAGAATTGGCGAGCATGAAAATCCTCCAAGGGGTACTTTCGCTGCAGGATGCCAGGACAGCAGCGGGCATCAGAACGAGGAACGTAAGCATCAACATGATCTGGAGCAAACATCAATTGTTCCTGTAGAGTTACAGAGACATCGTCTGTTCATGAATCTCGAATATAAATACATCTCTTTATTTCCTAATGACAAATATCATAACTTAATTAACCCGTTGGCTCTTTGTTGTCGAATTTACTTTACACTAATATAATGTATGTTTGTTTAATTCTCAGGTGTAAACAATCAGTGTTGTCTACTTTAGAATTTTAGAAATTGTGGTTACATAGTGACTTGATATTTCAACATAAACTGGTATAACAAACAAACAAACAAAAGGCGCACTTGAACACATTCTGTATTATTCAGTGGCTGTTTGAACTCTCTTTGCTTTTCCTTGTAGTCAACTGATGAGGTATGGCTACAGTAATCAGTAATCACTGAAGGATTGTACCGGATACATTGTAGAGGGGATTTTTAGATAATCCAGAGTCCATTTTATCTTTTTCGGTATACCTTTCCTAACTGGAGGGACCATACAAAAGTAACTATTATTGACATGATCGGTTTATTGTCTCTCTTTATAACACTGGAACTGTGAATAGATTGCCTGCCTTTTGCCAGTCAACCACAGTTAATGTTTTTCTTTACATGTATTGCGGCAAATGTGTGACGCCCAGATCTCATCCTGATCTCCTATTCTTAAGCTAAAATACAAACTGTACGCATTCTTAACCCGTTTAGTTATTTTTTCTTGTCTAACAGAAATGTCAGCATACCAAAAATGTGAAATAAATTAATACACGTCGCAACATTTGTACAGATATTTTTGATAAGGATTACAGATTACTGATTAAATAATCGACATCATAGCACACCAGGCATACCCATAAATGATCCGTCTCCTGCAGCAAATGTCTTAAGGTGTGTAGATGCTGTTTCCGTAGCACACTGGCTAAACACGCCTAGTTCTCTTAATTACATACGTCCCTCCTTGACGGATCCACACCTAATTTAACGTTCACACATTCTTGCACAGCTATTTCATATAATTTCGTGTCTTCTGTCACTGTCGTTCATGAATGGACCTCAAAATATCTCCCTTGTCCAGTACCAGTGTTCCTATAGCTTTCGCTTTTGTAGCTAGAAATTCCGCTCTTTCATCCCTTCGCACTCCTGCATATCCCGGACAGTATATCCATGTGATTCTCTGCAATGTTGGCGTACTGATGCATGGTATCCACTCATGCCACATAAGTCCTTTTGAACCCTCCGCAGTGCCGACTGAGAATCAGACACAAAAATTCCTTTAGTAACTTTGTTTTCTGCTTTCCAAATCAGAGCTGCAGTAATTGCCTCCACTTCCATCCCTATGTTTTGAAGTTGTAGACAAAAAAAGCTCTATTTTATTCAGTCACATTGCTCTATTTCATTCTTTCCCATCGTTCATTCAGAAAATCTTCAGCTAGGTCCCAGTAGGTGGGTGGGTTTCTCTTTCAAGAATTTGTTGGGCCCATGTATAACATTAACTATATCCATTGGGTCATATGAAAGTCCACTTCCCATGGTGCAAGACTACACACCTTCTTTTTTGCTGTTTCTACAGGCTTGTCCTGTGGCAAAGAAAGCTGATGGTGAGGAGATGATGAGACAGTGGAAGGATATCATCAGCAACATTTGTCTAATACTAGAAACGAGACGTTTGCGAACAGAGGACAATAACGTCTCTTTGCTGCATTTGCCGTTGAAAAGGTTTGGTTACAGAGAGTCATCAGATGTCAGCCATTGGTGAAGAACTAAGATCTGAACGGATTCCCAGGTGCCAGAAAGCTACATCACAAAAAGGACAATACAAACCTGTGAGAAAACTTACCTCGATATGCAATACAGCACTCAAGCTTGTGTCCCGTCAGAGCTGGTCTCTTCTCAACTTATAACAATATTTGAATCTCAATCATTTATTACTGAATAATTAATTCAGTGCAAAGGGGGAGATAATTTATGCTGATAAAGCGGTTTAGAGTTACTAAATTTCACATGCATGCATGTCTGATAACGAAAGTTGGCAACAGGTTTTTCATCCACACCCATCCCACCATTTTTTCCCATTCCCTCCTGTTGTTTCTTCAAGGTGATGGTGTTGGATATTTTATATTTTACAAAATGCCGTCCACTAACTTGTCCTACTGGATCAATATCCACCTACGTAATCTACAGCGCAATATTATTACTTATGGAGGCATGCCAAAGAACAAACACAAATCCATGCATAATACCAGGGCAACCATTTCTCTCAACAGTTACAAGACGGACAAGATGGCGCTATACTGGACATGTTTTGAGAAGATACGAGCAACGAATCACCAAACGGGCACTGAAATAGGAAAACATTAGCTTACGAAGGAATAGACGCACTACCACAATCCTAAGACGAATGTTAATAAGACAGGCCAAGACTGTTGGACTGGACTCCATCCATGGTATTAAACTGAGCACGCAGGATAAAACGGGATAGAGGTGTAGAGTGTGAGTCCTGTATGAAATATAAAAGCATAACAGGAGAATGAAATGAATACTTTTATGTAGTTAAGAAATCTAAACAGATGACTTGAACAGATCACGCCAATGCCACATCACGGATATCATACTAGACTCTAGGGATGTTGTATTTGTATCACGCCGACCGCCTTTACTTTCTACAACACTGGCCGAAACTCACTTTAGGTTAAAAAGCAAGAAATATAGCATATAAAACAATCTGCAAGAGTTTAGGAAATGTAATAAGATTATATGAATTGACTGACTGAGGGCAGAGGGAGGAGGGGGGGGGGGGGGTCTTCGTGGTCACGATGCATGATTCCGCCACGAGTGTAAGAGGTTCCGGGTTAAAACTCCCGATGAGGGCTAAAATTGTTTCACCTGGACTTCTAGTATTTCACCTTGTCTCTAGGTAGTGAGATCAGAAGCCTGTGTGCATTGTTGCTCCCCCTCAAAAAATTTCTTGGCAGCTGGAAGTAAAAAAAAGGAGCCTATCGGTGCTGCCTGGGCAAAATTTGGAGGTAAAAAAAAAGTATTTCAGGATCTTCGCAGGTGCTACAGAGCCTGTGCACTATGCTGAACTTCTTTGTACTCAGACTTGAATTAGATGAAGAAGGGAGCACTCATGGATTACTACGCGTGTGCAATGATGTTGATCCGTTTTTGAAACGTCAAACTATAAATTTACTGAATTATGAGTCATTAGTTCAGGTATCGTGGACAGTTACATAACGTTCCCCCTTCAGAATATAAATTAGCGTCCCGCCAAAAAAAGTACCAGTTCTGTGCTGGTTAACATGACTTCTTGTACGTTCTGTGTACATCTCATGCCTGGCTTTTACATCTTTAGTCCCAGTTCTCGCATGGTTAGTAGTAACGAAGAAACGCTGATCACAACATCGTTCATTCGTCCTATCTGATATATTATCCATCAACCATTACCAAGTAACTTCAAGTAATATAAGCAACTAAAATCCACCCAGTCCCCTTTTGCAGTAGTGATATATATGAAAAAGACTTTCTTCAGGCGGTGGATGGAGCATATCATGCTAGACATAACCAACAAAGTTAGGTCTCACTCGTATAGGTAGACTTCACCAACAAATTTTAGACACACTCGTATAGGTAGATTTCACCAAGCAAATTTAGGCATTACTCATATAGGTAAACATCACCGACAAAAATAAACATCACTGACACAAATATACATCACTGACCTAGATAGACATCACTGACACAAATATACATGACTGACCTAGATAGACATCACTGACAC
Organism: Candidula unifasciata; assembly: GCA_905116865.2. Lineage (NCBI taxonomy): Eukaryota > Metazoa > Mollusca > Gastropoda > Stylommatophora > Geomitridae > Candidula > Candidula unifasciata. Next base: position 36,766 of record CAJHNH020003129.1, on the reverse strand, counting down.
AAATATACATCACTGACCTAGATAGACATCACTGACATAAAAATACATGACTGACCTAGATAGACAAAACTGACCTAGATAGACATCACTGACACAAATATACATGACTGACCTAGACAGACATTACTGACATAAAAATACATGAATGGCCTAGATAGACAAAACTGACCTAGATAGACATCACTGACACAAATATACACGACTGACATAGATAGACATCACTGACATAAATATACATGACTGAATTAGACAGACATCACTGACATAAATATACATGACTGACCTAGATAGACATCAATGACATAAATATACATGACTGACATAGACAGACATCACTGACATAAATATACATCACTGACTCAGATAGACATCACTGACATAAATATACATGACTGACCGAGATAGACGTCACTGACATAAATATACATGACTGACCTAGATAGACATCACTGACACAAATATACATGACTGACCTAGATAGACATCACTGACACAAATATACATGACTGACCTAGATTGACATCACTGACATAAATATACATGACTGACATAGATAGACATCACTGACATAAATATACATGACTGACATAGATAGACATCACTGACATAAATATACATGACTGACCTAGACGGACATCTCTGACATAAATATACATGACTGACCTAGATAGACATCACTGACATAAATATACATGACTGACATAGATAGACATCACTGACATAAATATACATGACTGACATAGATAGACATCACTGGCATAAATATACATCACTGACCTAGATAGACATCACTGACATAAATATACATGACTGACCCAGATAGACATCACTGACATAAATATACATGACTGACATAGATAGACATCACTGACGTAAATATAAATCACTGACCCAGATAGACATCACTGACATAAATATACATGACTGACATAGATAGACATCACTGGCATAAATATACATGACTGACATAGATAGACATCACTGACATAAATATACATCACTGACATAGGTAGACATCATTGACATAGGTAGACATCACTGTCATAGGTAGACATCACTGACATAGGTAGACATCACTGACATAGGTAGACATCACTGACATAGGTAGACATCACTGTCATAGGTAGACATCACTGACATAGGTAGACATCACTGTCATAGGTAGACATCACTGACAAAGATGAAGAGGGTTTTGTTTATGTCCACTTTATTTTCATAAAATACCTCTGGGGACAAAAATGCTTTAACTAATTGTCATATTCTGCATGTTCTCCTGTCTTGCTCAGAAACCCAGGCTGTATGGTTTGGCAAAGGTAAGTCTGAAACCCATGACTGTGCAGTTTAGCAGTACCTATTCAGATACCTGTCAACAAAAATGGAAAACAAATCTGCTAGATTCAATTTGCACATTTAATCTCAAGAATTTTACTTCATAATTTAAAATTCATGAACACAGCTGTATCTCGCAGTCATTACACTGTTTAAGAAGCAAGTTTTTTTTTTTTTTTTTTTTTTTTTTTTTTTTTCATAGTTTTGTATTTTGTGTAAAACGAAACAAAATTGAAATGAAAATGTTTATATAAACTTGATATAATTTGTTTACTCATAGTTTAAATTGTTACAGTTCAATTTTGATTCAATTATTAATAAAACATCCTGTTACAATAGATGAATTTGATAGCCGGATTGAAATTGTTGATGTAAGTGATGAATTGGTCAAGTTCAACGATCATTTGTTACATTAGGCGTGGGGGGAAAAGTGATAAAACAGGGTCGGCAATTCGTTTGCGATAGTACCTCTTCTATATAATGTGCAGTTGCTTATCTCAGACATCTGCACATGTGCACAAAGCCACACACTGTGACGCTGAAGCTGTGACACAAACAGTTTCATACCGGGCTTAGGCGTTGCGAGTCCGACTTGTAATTCCAACGTACCGCGATCGAAACCTATTGCTGGCTGCGTGGATTTTTAAAATAGTTTGGGGCGTCGACCCAGCCTAAAATGTACCAGGATGTATGTCCTGGGGAAGTAAAGACGGCAAACGTAATGCTGACCACATTAACCACCTAGTGCCGGTTGGTCTGTAAAAATATGGGTGCTCTTCCCATAAACTCGATGGGCATAAAGGCGTGAAAAGCGATCTTTACTTTACGCGCGCCGCGAATCGGAAGGTCATGGGTTCACTCCCTGGCGGAGGCGGACTTTTCCTCAAAAATGACCTTGGCTCCCAGATCGACCTAGGCCTGAGTGGGTACTGGGTGCAGTCCCAGGAAGTAGAGGCGACCGGCGTGATGCTGACCACATCACCTATCTTGTGCTGATGGTCTTTAATTATAGGTCTAGCCCTATATACCCCCTACGCCTAAAGGCGGGGAAAAGGGTCCTTTATTTTACATATTTACCGGGATTTTGCAATTATTTTCGTGAAGATAATGATTTCTACTTAGTATTAACTTGAAGGATTATATAATGTAAAAGTAAAAAAAAAAAAAAAAAAGAAAAGGGGGGAAAGACGCGTTACGGATACTACTGAGTGAAAACAGGGAGGCAAGGAAACGATGGGGGGGGGGGGGGGGCGGTGGCCGCAATTGCCCTCGCCCAGTAAATATTCAAGTGCTAGCACCGGATCAACGACGAAGAGAGTCATCACAGGGTTAGAAAGTCTGATTTGCTTGCACTCCCCCCCCCCCCCCCTGTGTTCTTGGAAGGTGACATTTCCTATCATTACCTAGCCTAGGATACAGGGACATGTCACATTTTAGACTCACTGATTTTGTTTGAGTCGCTAAAAAAACGCAGGAGTAAAATGTGTGTGTGTGTGTGTGTGCGCGCTTCTGTGTGTGCGTCTCTGTTATAATTAGTAATCCCGCTTACCTATCGGGGAAGCTGACTTTCGACAGCTGAATTTAGTTAACACAAGTCGACATAAAGACATCTAACATTAGTTGACATCGGTGAGATAGTTAGACATCGGTGAAACAGGTAAACATCTAGGATTTAGTTAGACATCAGTGATATAGGCAGACGTCGGTGATATAGTTAGACGTCAGTGATATAGGTAGACATCGGTGATATATGTAAACATCGGGAATTTACTTAGTCATCAGTGATATAGTTAGACGTCAGTGATATAGGTAGACATCGGTGATATAGGTAGACATCGGGAATTTACTTAGACATCAGAGATATAGTTAGACATCGGTGATAAAGGTAGACATCGGTGATACAGGTAGACATCGGTGATATAGGTAGACATCGGTGATATAGGTAGACATCAGTGATATAGGTAGACATCAGTGATATAGGTAGACATCAGTAATACAGGTAGACATCGGTGATATAGGTAGACATTGGTGATATAGGTAGACATCGGTGATATAGGTAGACATCAGTGATATAGGTAGACATCAGTGATACAGGTAGACATCAGTGATATAGGTAGACATCAGTGATACAGGTAGACATCGGTGATATAGGTAGACATTGGTGATATAGGTAGACATCGGTGATACAGGTAGACATCAGTGATATAGGTAGACATCAGTGATACAGGTAGACATCAGTGATATAGGTAGACATCAGTGATATAGGTAGACATTGGTGATATAGGTAGACATCAGTGATATAGTTAGACATCGGTGATAAAGGTAGACATCGGTGATACAGGTAGACATCAGTGATATAGGTAGACATCAGTGATATAGGTAGACATCGGGGATATAGGTAGACGTCAGTGATATTAGTAGACATCGGTGTTACAGGTAGACATTGCGGATTTAGTTAGACATCGGTGATACAGGTAGACATTGGTGATATATTTAGACATCAATGATATAGGTAGACATCGGTGATATAGGTACACATCGGTGATATAGGTAGACATCGGTGATATATGTAGACATCGGGGATATAGTTAGACATCAGTTATATAGGTACACATCGGTGATACAGGTAGACATCGGGGATTTAGTTAGACATTGGTGATATAGGTAGACATTGGTGATATAGGTAGATATTGGTGATATAGGTAGACATTGGTGATATAGGTAGACATCGGTGATACCGGTAGACATCGGTGATACAGGTAGACATCGGTGATACAGGTAGACATAGGTGATATAGGTAGACATCGGTGATATAGGTAGACATGAGTCACCTAGGTAGACATCAGTGATATAGGTAGACATTGGTGATATAGGTAGACATTGGTGATATAGGTAGATATTAGTTATATAGGTAGACATTGGTGATATAGGTAGATATTAGTGATATAGGTAGACATTGGTGATATAGGTAGACATTGGTGATATAGGTAGACATTGGTGACATAGGTAGACATCAGTGATATAGGTAGACATCGGTGATATAGGTAGACATTGGTGATATAGGTAGACATTGGTGATATAGGTAGACATCAGTGATATAGGTAGACATTGGTGATATAGGTAGACATCAGTGATATAGGTAGACATCGATGATATAGGTAGACATCAGTGATATAGGTAGACATCAGTGATATAGGTAGACATTAGTGATATATGTAGACATCGGTAGATATTAGTGATATAGGTAGACATGAGTCACCTAGGTAGACATCGGTGATATAGGTAGACATTAGTGATATAGGTAGACATTGGTGATATAGGTAGATATCAGTGATATAGGTAGACATTAGTGATATAGGTAGACATTGGTGATATAGGTAGATATCAGTGATATAGGTAGACATGAGTCACCTAGGTAGACATCAGTGATGAAGGTGGACATTACAATATCATATAAGTTTACATCGCTGAAGCAAGTAAATATAAGTGACATATGAAGTCTGACATTGTAAAAAAGGCAGACATTAGAATTTGACATAGGTAGTCATCTAACTGTGACATAGGTAGAAATCAGAATGTGACATAAATAGATATGATAATTTGAAGTAGGTAGACATCACTGACGTTGGTTGAGAGCGCAATGTGACATAGGGCAGACATCATAGACATATGTTGACATAACTGACACAGGTAGACATCACATTGTAACATAGCTAGACATCACTGACATAGATAGACATCACAGTTTAACATACGTAGACATCACTGACATAGTTAGATCTCACAATGTAACGCAGAAAGGCATCACAATGTGACATTTGTAGATATCACTGACATAGATAGACACTGTAGTGTAGACACCTTTGATATAGGTAAATATCACAATGTGACAAAGGAAGACATCACAATGCTACATGGGTAGACATCACAATGTGACACAGGTAGACATCACAGTTTGGCTTACGTAATTAACTCCTGTCGAGAAATATTTGTATTAAAGTCCGTGTTAATGCGTAGGTATAATATTGTGAAGTCTTGAGAGGTGAGTGTCCCACTTCCGTTCGTGTCGAAGAAGTCAAATATTACCGCATCTTGACCTAACCGTTATAAATACAAACAGTAGTTGTCGTTTGCTCGTAACTAGAAAGTAATAGAATATTTTATTCTCGTTACAAGAAAAAAAATAGGTCGCATTATGCTCATAACAAGAAATAATTATAGATACTTTGAATAAAACAAAAAACAATTAGTACTATTTAGTGTATTCTTTGCTATAAGCCAGTCATCTAGTGATAATAATAATAATAATAATAATAATAATAATAATAATAATAATATTAATAATAATAATAATAATAAAAACAATAATAATAATAATTATAATTATAATACATAATAATTGCACGCTTAAGTAAGGTTTAATCCTCTTAAGAACCTCCCTCTCCCACATTCTGTTCACTGTTTCCAGTCCTGTCCCTCCCTTTTGAGGATGCACGTATCAACAACAGTCAACTCAATTGCGAAGGCAAAAGAAATGAAAATCTGTCGCTTGTCTCTCAAAAACAAAACAACAAAACATTGTCTTTTGCGTGCACATCTGATTTATACACCTGGCTTATTTGTAAGTAAACTGTTGCAATCTGACATCAAAGGAAACTTCCCTAATGAGTTGTCGTGTACGGGAGGCAGTGGGTCTATTCTTTTTTTGTTTTTCCTCTCAGAATGCGGACTCACAAATTTCAGCTGTTCAGGAACAAACGATGTCTTCGTCAAGTGTGTCCCCATTTAGAGCAGAGAAAAGGGCAGGGGAGGAGAGAATCGAATGATTAGTGCAAAAATTGTGCAGGTTAAGACGTTTATTTTAGCCGTTCAAAAAAATACCTAATCCTTTATTGAGGAAAGAGCCCATGTGTATCACATGAGATGCCCAGTTTCCTTACCATTCAAATAAAAGATCTAATATTTTTTTCTTTTCACTCTTTTTTCTTCTTCTTCTTCTTCTTCTTCTTCTTCTTCTTCTTCTTCTTCTTCTTCTTCTTCTTCTTCTTCTTCTTCCTCCTCCTCCTCATCATCATCTTCTTCTTCTTCTTCTTCTTCTTCTTCTTCTTCTTCTTCTTCTTCTTCTTCTTCATCTTCTTCTTCTTCTTCTTCTTCTTCTTCTTCTTCTTCTTCTTCTTCTTCTTCTTCTTCTTCTTCTTCTTCTTCTTCTTCTTCTTCTTCTTCTTTTTCATCTTCTTCTTCTTCTTCTTCTTCTTCTTCTTCTTCTTCTTCTTCTTCTTCTTCTTCTTCTTCTTCTTCTTCTTCTTCTTCTTCTTCTTCTTCTTCTTTATCTTCTTCTTCTTCTCCGTCCTCTACTTCTTTTTCTTCGCTGTTGTTGTTCTTCTTCTGCTTCTTCTTCTTTGTTGTTGTGTTGTGGTTCTTTTTTTTTTCATTTTCTTTTTCTTCTTCTCCTTCTTCTTCTTCTTCTTCTTCTTCTTCTTCTTCTTCTTCTTCTTCTTCTTCTTCTTCTTCTTCTTCTTCTTCTTCTTCTTCTTCTTCTTCTTCTTCTTTTTCTTCTTGTTCGTCTTTCTTACTTTCTCTTTTATTGCTCAGATTGGCATATCTTCTTTCTCCCATAATCCCTGCCGTGTTGCGTTGGTCGTTACATTTATGTCCATCTACAACCTCGGCCTCTTGTACTGTCAGTAACTTCTAACAATGATAATCGTCCAAGCCATGATGTCACACTGTCCAGAATCGTCTTTGTCCTTATTCCCATTGCCTCTCCTCCCTTTCAACTTTCCCACTGCATCGATGGTCTCCGGTTTTCTCCTTCTCATCATATGAACAAAGAACGCAGACTTTCTCTTTCTGATGTGGGCAATCAATTCTCTTTGTGAATCAGTTTCTTTCAACATGTCTTCATTACTTTTTTTAATCTGTCCAAGGTATTCTCATCATTTATCTATAAGACCACATCTCCACCAATTTTAAATAATTGCACACTATTCGACCAACTCTCCATGATTCGCTTCCGTGGGTCAGGATAAAATTTGTGCAGCTTTTAATAATTCTTTCTCACGTCTGATTTGAAAAGGGAAGATTGCAAGGAACAGTCTTCATTTTGTAAAATGCTGCCTTTTCCTGAGCTATTCTACATTTAACTTCTTTCAAACATCTTATGGCTGATGTTATGAGGGTATTTAAGTACTCAAATATATTAACTTGCCTGAGGGTTGCCCCAGTTTTTTTTTTTTTTTTATGTTGCATATCGGAGGCAACATTTACTTTGCAATTACTATTACATCTGTTTGTCAGCTTTTCAAAGATCCGTGTTTTGACTTTCTGTTACAATTCTGTACATCATTTCTTGCAGTTGTGTTTCATTTTCAGCGATCACAAATATATCCTCAGCATATAACAGGTTTTTCACAATACATCCATCAAGTGATTCATCCAGACATACCTGGTTGTCAAATGAAACAAAATAAACGTTGATGATCCTTCTCACTCTTGTGGTGTATAAAGTATTATGATGCTATACATGATAAGTTTGCTTTATGCCTAGTGGCACATAAGGCTTCATAGAGGGCTTTCCATGCCTTCATATCCTGTGCAATCTTTAAGGCAGTTTTCCGTGTCAGAGATAACGCAATCAGTTTGCTTTCCATCGTTCGTCTCCATGTTGTTTATGGTGTTTGTGGTGTCCAAATGAGAGCTGAATCTTTTTATATAGTGTCTGTAAAGTGTCAAGACACTATTTAAAACAATTGTGAAAGACAAGGTAAATGACGTCATAAAAAAAATAAGCTTCACAGTTAATCACGAGCAGAATGCAGTAAATGGCTGTCGTCTGCTGAAGTAATTTTTTGCACTTAAAACAGAACAGTGTTATCAGAGGAATCAATCAGAATTACCATTTAAGAAAGAAGAACAGAACCGTTACAGAAGGTATTTGTCAGTATTGACAGACGTGTACAATCATGTCTTAAAGCTTGTGGTGGACATTCTTATAAACTTGTTATAAAGAATATTTTATTGGTGATTTCCGGCTTTTCTTAAAAGTTTTGTTAGACCATGGCATTGACAACTGTAGTTAATGTAATAACTTTTTAAGCACATTTTTTGTGACATCATATACTTGGTTTTTTTTTTTTTTTTAATTGTTCTTCATGCAAAGTGTAGTGAGACTTTACAAACACCCTATGCCAGCAAGAACTCGATGATTTTTGCATAGTCCCGGGTTTCGTTGGTACTTTAGCAGCAGACCATTCGGATTGATTTCAAAAGCGATATGAGCGTCGTACCGTGCAGTAAACAATTAGAAAGCACTGAAAACCAAAAGTGACTCGTGCTATAAGACTAAACAAAGTGCCAGCTTCGTACCAGGATATACAACAAATTAAAAAAAAAGTCATTGACAGGACTTCGCAGAAAAAAAAAACCAGATTTTGTTTGTTTCCTTGTTCTGTTGGTGATTTCACTAGGCAATTTTGCATTCAATAATTTGTCGTTCCCATTTGACGGTCGGTTCTCGGTACCACCGTCTAAACCAGCACTCTCAGGTGGCGCCCCAACGTAAATAAAGTTTAAATGATATGCGAAAAACAATCACCAATAACTAACTGGCAGTTTAGTGTCTACATTTCATTTCGATGTTTGACACTGATTTGTCTTGATAAATCTGCTAGTGTTTGATCTGATGCTGGACCGGGCACAACGGACATCATTCTCCACATTAAGCGGACGTTCTTTTCTTTTCAAGACTGGTAAAGCTGAAAGAGCCGATAACAAGTACACGTGAACTCAATTTCAAAATTGCTTGACCCTCCCTTTGAAACTTCTTCTCGACCCTTTGGCCCTCATCCCCAGACCACAGCGTTGGATAAAACTGGTCTAAACCAACGCAAGACAGGTTTGCTGCTTAATCGTCTGCAGCTGGGATCTAACTTACCATTCGGCATTACGAAACGCGTTCGCAACGCCTAAGACGTGGAGGCAGATAAAAACTAAAAGCCCGGCTCTCTAGCGCAGTTGGTTAAAACCCTTTGCGCGGTGAGCGGGTGGCGAACTCCTTGTGGTCCGGGTTCACTCCCGGGGGTAGGCAGAAAAGCCACATTTCTCCCAGATTTACGGTTTTTACAATGGAATCAAGGCCGAAAGGTTGTGATATCCATAATACCGAGCCTAAGGGTTAACAACTCATGGCTTCTGGATACTAAAACAAACAAACAACATAAAAACTAAAGAACACATCTTTCAACACACATTTCAAATGAGCTGATTTAAAAGGAAAAAAAAAGGAAATATTTCACTCTCACTTAAAAAGTAATAGCTAGCCCTTTGTCTACCAGTCACACGTTCAATAGGTCAAATCTGTATTATTAGGTTGATCCAACCGAAAATGAATACCTAGTAATGTACTGAGTAGTAAAAGCGCCCCGTGGGATTTAGCCCCATCAGCCATCTGGAGAGACTAGTCTATAAAAGTATATATCTAGTTGTTTTTTTTAACCTGGTAGTTAAGTTCAAATGAAGCCCGGCTCTCTGGTGTAGTTGGCTAAACCGGATTGCGCGGTGAGCGGGTGAGGAACTCCTTGTGGTTCGGGTTCACTTCCAGGGGGGGGGGGGGGTAGGCAGAAAAGCCACATTTATCCCAGATTTACGGTATTTACAATGGAATCAAGGCCGAAAGGTTGCGATATCCATAATAACAAGCCTAAGGGTTAACAACTCCTGGCTTTTGGATACTAAAACATAGAAACAAACAAGTTCCAAGGAAAATCAAAATGCTCTTGTTGGAAATACTCACCCACCAGATTTGGTGCTACCAGATAAAGTCTGTCTCTCAGTTCTTGTCTTGTCACTATCTGGTCGCTGTTGCCGTCGATTTTCTGGCCAAAATTTAAAAGTTAAACAACAAAAATCTAAATTTGGAATTGTTGTAACAAATTTCATACACATCAGAAAACATGAAACAGTGTAATCTACATAGGAAATATTACTGGATAGACATTGGGTATGTACATGTGTAACTGAGGGGGGGGGGGGGGAGGAAGTAAACAAAAACAAGTTAACGGGAAGATTTGGGGTGCAACGGATAGGCGCTAGTGTGTGGATCAAAAAGTACTGGGTTCGGTTCCAAACGGAGCCTTTTTTTTTTTTCTTCAAAAATGACCTTAGCTCCCAGGTCGAGCCAGATTAAATCGGTACCAAATACAACCCAAGGAGGTAAAGGCGGCCGGCGTAATGTAACCATATCACCCACTGAGTGCCGATTGGTTAATCAAATATAGGTCTAGCCCTTTATGCCAAATACGCTTAAAAGCGTGGAGAAGGGTCCGTTACTTTACTTAACGTATTGCATAATTCAGCAGGAGTATGGTAAAGTTACCTACAGTGACAACGGCGGTAACTTCCGAGGAGCCAATGTTGCCATCGCCGTTAGTGTCAGCGGCATCGTAAAACGCCAAGATCACTGTCCTGTCACACACAGCCATGGCAGCTGTTGGCAGCAGGATGAGACAAGCGTACAGCAGCATGGTTTCAGTCGGTCCTTCTTCACCTGGGGAATGTATCAAGTCAGCAATTTTTGGTTGTATTGATGGCTTCTTGGGAAGCGGTATCTTCTTTTGAATGTTGGGGTATTTTGGACATACGAAGCGCTATAGTGGTCTGGAGAAAACGCTGATGGGGGGTTCAGTTTGTGAAAAGGAAAACGAGAGAGGCTGAAATCCGCGAAAGTGGATACATGACTGCAGATGCATTGGCTATGAAAGCACACAGGGCTGGAGAATTATCTAGAGGAAGAGAGATTTTCTGAAGCGCCGTGAAAATAGAGACGTCAAGACATGTTGATTGATTGACTGACCGGGTTCTTTGGAATAAGGCGGTGTGGCGTAAAGGAAAACAGTTGGAACGATAGAACAATTGTTGCTCTTCTTATGTTTACTTGTTGTAGTCGAAGTGAATTACCGTATTCTTCTTTTTCTTCTTTACGTCTTTTTTTACAACTTCTGGTGTTCAGGTAGTTACAAGGTGCTGCTTGGTGCTCTTCCGGCTGCTTCGACCATAGACAAATCGTGGTGCTGTAGAGTTTCTTGATGTTATCTTTCCATCGTGTACTTGGTCTACCTCTTGCTCTGCGTCCCCTTTTGGTATATGCCTTGTATGGTAGAGCATTAAAAAGCATATACCAAGAATTATCACCCATCACATTTTCTCTATGGGACTGTCAGTTCCGAAGCATATGAAGGTCTCTTTGTGAAAGACTACTGTTCAATAAAGCGAAATTGATTCATAAAATATTGTTCTAAAAGGCTCTATGTTACTTATGGCCTAAACATACTACACCTCTTTATCAGTTATTCCCCCCTTGTGGGACGCAAATTTTCTTTATTTTAAAGCCCCACTCTGGCTGTTGCTGGGAGCTGCAATATAACCTAATGGTTGAACGCGGTTCCCACGACCTCTTCACGGGTGATCCTCATCGGCATGGTGGCACTTTGTTTCACCGGGTATTTATCGCTCTGTGTAATGTCCTGGTTGGGTGAAATTTACTTACTACACCTCTCTAATCCTAGGATAGACTTATACTAAACAAGTTTGGCGAACTCCGCAAAGCAGTTGTGGAAGTGCCATTCTTATCATTATGGTCATAATTTTTATCATCTTCACCATTATTATCTTCATCATAATTATTATCTGTCATTATCATCATATTTTTTATCTTTTATCGTATTCATCGTCATCACCATCATCGATATCGTCTTCATCAACATCATTATCATTGTCTTCATCATTATCGTTAACATCAACACCATGATCATCTTCATCATAATAATGACTATCTTTGTCGTTGTCATTGTTTTTCATATTTATTGTCATCATCATCATCTTTATCTTATTTATCCTCCTCCTTTTTCTAATCATCATCATCACCCACTTTTGTGTGTGTGTGTTCTTGTTGTTGCTATCTGACCTCTTTCTTGTCTGGCAACACTCAACGTCTCACACTACTTAACACCTTTTTTAGGATCATTTGTTTTCTGCGCTACTGGAACTGACACTTTGTGGTGAGTACCGGCACCTTTTTGAGACACTTTGTGATAAGTACCAGCACCTTTTTTTAATACACTAAAGTGAGTACCGGCACCTATTTGTAGACACTTTGTGGTGAGTACAGGCACCTTTTTAGACATTTTGTGTTGAGTACTGGCACAATTTTAGACACTTTATGGTGAGTGCGGGCACCTTTATTTAGAAACTTTGTAGTGAGTACCTTTTAAAAAAAGGTAGTAATTTAAAAGTTCTGCAGAGTTGTGGGATGTGCTGTTCTGATCTCAAGGCTTATCGAAGGGAAAACCGCAACTACAACTCCACGCGGTAGAAGATGGTAACGCGCTTCAGTGTGATCAAAGCGGCTTAGGGAGCCAAGTATCCATGGGGATAAGGGCACATATTTGGGGCTGCCTCTACTGTTAGCAGGGATGTAACAGACAGGGCACTCACCTGTCCTGGCAATCTAAAAGGTTGCTAAAGGTTGGGGACCTAGTCTGGAGACAAGTGGATGCTGAAGTCAAGGGGAAACTGCCACATTATTATCCTAAGAAACTTACCATCGACAAGATTAAATAGCATTAACAGTCTATGGTTAGGCACCGGCAAAGAAAACAAAGTTAACAGTTTGCCAGCATGTATCTTCCCTGTACCAACATGCGGATGTGAGTCGTGGACTATCTCCCTTCTTCCCTGTACCAACATACGGATGTGAGTCGTGGACTATTACCCATCCTCCATGTACAAATTTGCGAATGTGAGTCGTGGACTATCTCCCATCCTCCATGTACAAATATGCGGATGTGAGTTGTGGACTATCTCCCATCTTCCCTGTACCAACATACGGATGTGAGTCGTGGACTATCTCCCATCCTCCATGTACAAATATGCGAATGTGAGTCGTGGACTATCTCCCATCTTCCCTGTACCAACATACGGATGTGAGTCGTGGACTATCTCCCATCTTCCCTGTACCAACATACGGATGTAAGTCGTGGACTATCTCCCATCTTCCCTGTACCAACATACGGATGTGAGTCGTGGACTATCATTCATCTCCCCTGTACCAACATACGGATGTGAGTCGTGGACTATCTCCCTTCTTCCCTGTACCAACATTCGGATGTGAGTCGTGGACTATATCCCATCTTCCCTGTACCAACATACGGATGTGAGTCGTGGACTATCTCCCATCTTCCATGTACCAACACACGGATGTGAGTTGTGGACTATCTCCCATCCTCCATGTACAAATATGCGGATGTGAGTCGTGGACTATCTTCCATCTCCTCTGTACCAACATGCGGATGTGAGTCGTGTACTATCTCCTATCCTCCATGTACAAATATGCGGATGTGAGTCGTGGACTATCTTCCATCTCCCCTGTACCAACATGCGGATGTGAGTCGTGTACTATCTCCTATCCTCCATGTACAAATATGCAGATGTGAGTCGTGGACTATCTTCCATCTCCCCTGTACCAACATGCGGATGTGAGTCGTGTACTATCTCCTATCCTCCATGTACAAATATGCGGATGTGAGTCGTGGACTATCTTCCATCTCCCCTGTACCAACATGCGGATGTGAGTCGTGTACTATCTCCCATCTCCCCTGTACCAACATGCGAATGTGAGTCGTGGACTATCCCTGTTGTTAGGGAGGAAATAAGGTCTTTTGAGCAGAAATGCGTCAGAAAGATTTTGAGAATATCATAGGAGAAAATAAAAGAGAAGATATGCTGATATTCTGAAAGATCTGAATGTCAAGGAAGATTATCTAATTAACAGCATCTTGTTTCGGAAGAGGAAATGGTTTGGTCATGTCAAGGGTCATTGCGGATTAGCAGAAATAATAGCAGAAGGCATGGTACCAGGAAGGAGGTATGAGGGCCACTCGACCACAACGAAGAAGGGCACATGATATAAGTGACTCCTTGGATACTAACGTGGATGAAAGCTAGCGAGAGATTGAGCTTCTTTCAGGCAGACCGTGATGAGAGCGACCATCTGCAAAGTACCTGCAAACAGGATGATGATGATGATGATGATGATGATGATGATGATGATGATGATGATGATGATGAGGATCATAATGATCATGATGATGATGACACAAATATAGCTCCACCAGTCGACCAGTCCTAACTTTTAACTTGTTCTAACCTTAGACAGTACGACAGACAGATACAGTGCTCTTACCTAGTCTTGCCTGGATAATTTCAGAATCCACCAGACGCCATATATATACTCGTAGACGACCATGTTTAAAGTGGGCCTGCACACGTGACTGTCTTTATGTATTACAAGTAGCGAACACGTGACCACAAGGGTGAAACTAACAGTTTGCCTCTGTTGTCCCTTGTCTGTCACCTAGGGCAGGTAAAAATGAGCCGCAAGTATCAACCAACTGATATCACTAGTCAACAACCAAAATATAACATAAATGAAAACAGCTGATCCTAACTAATTGTGCTGTACTGAAAACAAAAAAGACATTTAAAAAATGTTGACTGTCTCTAGTTTTCAAGATATACGCTACTAGTTTACCTAATTGCCAAATTACATATATTACACAAATGTAATGGCCGGTTGCATAATTTTTGTTAAAGTTCAATAAAATTAACCATAAGATGATGATGTAGTCCTACGTTTGATTACATCACCTCTGTGTCATTCTATTCTATCCCTGAAAAGCTTTGCGTCTTTTTTAGCTAGCGTCTTTGTCTCTATTGAAACTTTCCTAAGTCAGAAATGCCTAGGGCGTGTGTAAGCAAAGCTGAACACTTTTGTTACGTGTGTGGTGAGGTGACATTTCTCTTACAAAACCGAACTATAATTAAAGTGATTACAAAAGTTTACAGTTTGTATTTTGACTGCAGAACAGGAGGAGATCAAGATAAGAGCTTCACGCCAAGCAGTTGTTGCTATTCATGTGCAGCAAAAGTTAAATTGTGGTTGACTGGCAAAGGACAAGCTATATCTTTTGCAGTCCTAGTAATTTGTAGAGAGCCCACTGATAATCACAACAACTGTTACTTTTGCATGGTCATTCCAATTAGAAAAAAAAAAAAAGAATTAAAGAAGATTAAATGGACTCAGGAATATCCTAACATCCCTTCTGCAATACGTCCGGTACCACATGGAGATGACATACATGATCATTTCAGCTTTCTATTAGAACTCCGATATTTAAGACCTCATCCCACCAATATATCGCCAGGTATCCACCATTACCTGTACAGGTGGTATATCCCCAGGTAAACCTGCAAACTACCCCAGATCATGCTCCTGTATGTGTGCCTTATCCTACTGCCCTCTGCTACCATGGCCTCATGAGACAACGCCACAGTGTGGGACTATTTTTATATCCTAAACATCAACAATGACATCGGCATTGATAGGGCAGAAGCTTACGCCATATTTGCGGTAAATCACATTGCTACTAGCATTCTTCCTCAAAATGCTGATCTACGAAACTGTTCTGTTATAAAAAAAAAATGTACAATGTGCCTTAAAGATGATTCGCCAAAGCCCAAGCAGATCCATAAATGCTCCGATCTTGTACTCAGTAGCACCACAAGAGTAAATTGACCGATGACACCCTACGGAATATGTTCATGTATCGCGGTTACTGGTTGTAGCGTTATAGATACCAACATGGACACGGAGGTAGAGTCAGGCTTATCGATGTAATAATATACAGCTTTGTTTTATAATTAAGTTGGAAGTCTTGACTACTTTCCTCATAAGTGAGCTACTGTATAGCAGTGGTGAGTTCTACCTGTTCTCTCTTCTACCAGTTCTACCTTTTCTCTGTTAACGTCCAACTATGGGCTGTGCATACCCAACTTGACAACTTACATTCTGCTATCGACTTCTGGCAGCGGAACGCACTGGGGTTTACGCCTGGCCAAATCAGAGAGAGAGATGACACCAAAAGGAAACACCAAATAAGAAAAGGAAAGAAGCGCACAGCTAACAACAGGGTGGAGAACGAGCGGTCTGACTCGGAAGGAAGCATTAAGCCCAGAGACGGCGCAAATAACAAATTTAGTCACGAAAGTGACGCAAATAACCCAGACCACAAATATACGCGGAGACTGTTAGCAGCCTCGGCTAGCTAGCAGCAGTCTGAACGTGGTCGACCTTTTCATTTTTTTTTCTCAAAAGGACTAGGACTAGGACCGAGGAGGTCCGTCGCTTACCCCATGAAAAGGAAAAGCAGCCTGTGAACTTTCTTATGGCAGGAAAGAACGAAGCCCTAAGCCTCGGTTGGCAGAGGGATGGGGGAAAGAGAGGGGGCGCTACAAAAGGCGGACAGAGTACTACTTTTTGATCGGATAGATTATGATGTAGCAGGCTTTTCTTCCCAACATTTTGTTGTCACCTTTCCTCTGGAGTAAACAACGCTGGCCGAGAAAGGATCATGCTGCATGAGCAACACATGATTTTTACAATCAATTTGTCACAGTTTTTTTTTTTTTTGAGAGGAGAAAGTTATCTCTGACCTTAACTGCGCTTTCCATGTCTATCGATTATACATAATAACACTCTCGTCTAAACAATAAATGTCTCTCTTACTTGATTTTTATGACAGCGTGTAACACTATCCTCTGAACAATATTGTACTCTTACTTAATGTTTCTGACAGTCAGTGTATGACACTGTTTAGATACAAGAATACTTTAACATCTTCTATGACGAAAAAGTCAACCTTGAAATGGTCGATGTTTTAATCTAAAATGTTAAAACAGTAACATTTTATTTTTTTATCTGAGGCAGAAGCGGGGAAATTAAAATTGAGTTAGAAAAGAATAGATATGCCCTCTCCACAATTAAAGTGGCAACAGTGCACCATTGTTGTCTTTAGGCAAATCATGACGATACAAGGCTCCAGTCTTTTCCATGGTATGATTCTCGGACCATTGTCCGAAGACAAAGAGACATAATTTCTAACCGTCCAGGAGCAAACCGCAGTACTCTAGAGTTATAAAATTCTTACCGGTATACATTAATCTCATAGCCACTAAGCAGGGGAAAATAATGAGTTAATGTAATAGAGACGTGCGAGGGAAAAAAAACTGTCAAACATGTAAAATGAGTAATCAATGAACAAATGGTGAGTTGCATAGCACTGCAAGAGTTACAAATCCAATACTAACATTTATGTCCTGCAATGCTGATACTTTGACCAGGTTCCAGACTTGAACAATGGAACCCGCATCACTATTCCTGAAGATGAAGCAGCATTTCCCCAAGTTGCTCCGCCATTGGTAGGTGCGTATCTATGACTATTATTATTATTAATATTATTATTAATTTTTTTTTATGCGGTGAACTTGTGACCGAATACTTCAGTCAACGACAAATTTCAAAGCTGGAGGTGAACTGTTGATGCCGTCACCTCTAGCGGCTGCCTAATGCATTTACTGCGTGTGTATCGTCCACTTTTCCTGACCGGTTACTTCTATCGACGAAGAATTGAAGTTCCGGTGTCACCTTGTTGATGTTGGCACCTGTGGCGACTGACTTATGCATTTTTGTGTGAAAATTTCTGCATTTTGCCTACATATATACATAAACAGCAAAATTTATAGTTGACGGGTTTGTAATGACGTTGAAACATACTTCATCATCATCAAAAAAGTGGTTGATGATGATGATGATAATGATGAGGATGATGATGATGATACAAGTGCATCACTGATAATGCTGGAATGCAAATTCGATGGCAAGCAAATATGTTGAAGCCCAAATGTCGTCATGTCAACGCTGAAAGTTTCTCCTTCTCTCTCTAATTTCTTAGCCCTATGTGCTTTCATAGTCAATGCATCCTCAATGACTAGTATTCTGCTTACTTTACGGAAACTGTGCCCTCCATCACCAGTCTCTCCAGGCTGTCATCACGTCATCAAGGTCAAAATACCTCAGCTTTCAAGACAGGAAGCTGAGAATGAGCCAACTGTATGTACATACATGTAGACAGGCTATGAAATGTGGTTCTACAGAGAATATATACACAATTCCTTGGAAAGCCTAGACCAGCAACTCAGATGTTTTGAAAACGGCGAAGGTTCGAAGATAACTTATCACAAACATCACAAAGAGACGGGAAAACAGAAAATACAACATGTGTTGATCACTTGATAAATCTGTGCAGATTGAGGCAGAGGAAGACAATGGGAAAGATTCTTGCCAGCTTTTTGTCGTGTCATAGAGAGGTGTCAACACATGAACAATATATGCTGCATCGGCAAAGCATTTGATCATGAATGCTAGTTAATGAAACAAGTGTGTGTGTGTGTGTGTGTGTGTGCGTGCGTGTGTGTGTGTGTATGTGTGTGTGTGTGTTTAGATTACAAAAAAAAAAAAATCATGCAAAAATCCAACACGGTAGTTTTTTTTTGATGAGCCAGTGGTTGATTTATACAATAAATGCATGTCATTCAAAGTTAGGAACAGAATTATCGCATGCTATATAGAGCCAGTTTTAACACATGGTTGTGAATCCTAAACAATTAATAAACAAGCCGATCAGTTTCTTGAGGCCTCAGAAATGTATTTTTTTTTTTTAAAGGATCCTTAGAATTCCATAACAGCCACAAAGAGCAGCTTAAATGTTTTGAAAGAGATGAAGGCCTTATAACTTATTACAAACATCAGAAAAAGACAGTCATTATTTGCTGGTCATGTGATGAGAAGAGGGAAACTGAAACATGTTGTAACCACTGGAAAGATCTGTGAAGGAGAGACAGCGGAAGACAGTGTTAGAAGATATGTGACAGTCTATTGTCATGGCATGGAGGGTTGTCAACGCATGAACCGACACATGCTGATTCTGCAGGCACTTAATGAAGATTACCAGTCTATTAAACAAATTATTTTGAGGTTCACAACAAATAAACAAATAAATACCTCAACATAAAGATACACTGTCAGTTTTACAGTTTATTTTCTTTTTATTTTTCGCATATATAACTTTTAAACATAAAGAGCAGAAATTGCATATTTTCATTCATAAATAGAAATCACTTTAAAATGTTAACGATTTTTTGCTGTATACTGCATTGAATGATTTCTTGCTCTAGAAACTTGCTTATTTAGCTTCACAAACTTTTGCAATGTATCTGTGAAAACAAGAAAACATAGAAATCATTGTTTCAGCCCTTAATTGCTTCTAAACCTTCTAAAGCATTGAGAGATTAACTCTTAAAATCTTACGCCTTAGAACATGACACAGTCGACTTCGCAGCCACATGTACACACAATTTAAAATCGGCGAATCAGACATGCGAACATGTGGATTGGCACCTGAGACAACAGCATATGTCCTCCAAAACTGTCCCAAATACAACATATCAAGGCAACACTTTAGGCCAAGAGAAACACCGATGCAAGCCAAACTGTACAGGTATTTGAGTGAATTACAAAAGACAATGAAGTTCATACTAGAGACAACATTGCAGATATAGACAATCTATTCCAAGCGAACGAAAGAAGGAGAAGAATTTTTTATATCTTACATTTTAGAGGTCTAGGCGATGAGGAATAGGACTGGATGTTTTGCGGTTTGAGTATGTGAATATTTTAACACCATTCGCACATTGACATATGATGCTAGAGTTATATTTGTATAGACAAAGAGGGAAGACAAGACGAACAGTTAACTAGATGACAACAGATACTGTCAGTATTGAAACTCTTTGCTGTTTGCTGAGGAGGAAGACGGGACTATGGTGGGCTTCTCATGAAAGCTGTGATACCGAATCTTTACCCAGATAAACCCAGATGTATAGATTAAGAATGCACTAGATGAGTTATGTAGGTATCACGACGCCGGCCGTCTTTACTTTCCAGGATATTACCTGACACTTTTTGTGGCTAGATAAACAAGAAACACAACGAAGAATTATATACATTAATATATTTATAAATTTAAGAGGGTGGAGAAATGTTAGAAATGTCTGGGCAGCCATTTTTATCAACAGTTGTAAGACAGAGAAGATGACATTATACTGGACACATATTGAGCAGAAAGAGCAGCGAATAACCAAGAAACCCTAAAACAAAAGTTGATAATTGATACCAAAGTTGCTGCACTTGATTTAATCAGTGATATTATATTGATTGCACAGTGTAGAACGTGATGGAGATATAGATTGTGTGCGCTATGTGATTTACAATGGCACAACAGGATAGTGAACAATACATCCATGAAATTCAGAAATGTACACACACACACAAATTATGTAAACAGATCACGCTAGTGGTACGTCACGTATATTAATAAGTATTCGTCCATCGCAATGAATTTTGTGTTTAGCATCACGCCAGCTGCCTTTACTTCCCTAATCATAGCCAAAACTCACTTTAGGCTTCAAAAGCATGAAGCATATTTAACAAACATATACATCAATATGCATGAGGTTGAGAAATGTGATAAGATTACATAAACTGACTGAATTATGAGTCAAGAGTTCCGTTATCTTGACGTCACTCCGGACAATTCTCATGCCTGGCTGTGCTGATCTTTAATCCCAGTTCTCGCATGGTTAGTAGTTACGAAGACACTCTGATCCTAACATCCTCCAATCGTCTAATCTTTCTAAGGACATTAACAATTTCAGTGTGATCAATCGACCGCTCACTGAAAACTAAGGAAGAACCAACCAGTCTAAGTGAGCAAATTATGGCTATTCTCAAAAAGATAACTGAATAGTTAAATTAACAGTAACGGTGATGGTTAGCCGCTCTGCTGAAGAAACGCTAGCCAAATGAGATAACACCTGAGACGGTCTTCTTGACTTTAAACCATGTTTAACCCTCCAAAAGAGTACCAAATGCCTCAACCTGTCGGATTCTCTCGGAACTGACCTTGAAACTGCCCCATTACCCACTATAATGCTTGCAGACATAATCTATCTATTATCCATAAGAAATGCCAACATATATAACATCATCCATCATCCACTAGGAATGATAAGAGTCATAATCCATCATCCATAAAATACTGTTAACAACTGAAATTTGCCAACACAGTCGATCACTCATCTTCCTTTAGGAATGTCAGCAGATATAATGCATTTCCAGTCATCCACCAGTAATTCGGGAGATATTATCCATTACAAAGTATACACTAGAAATATTAGCAAACGCAATCCACTATGTCTCTTTCTGCAGTAGTGATAGACATGAAAAAGGCTCGACTTACAGCAGCAGTGGATGAAGTATTTCATTCTAGACCCATATGTATAGACAAACCGGCACTCACAAATATTGCGACGGTGGGGGGGGGGGGCGCAGGGGGGGGGGGGGGCAAGACACCACCACATCAATCGCCTCTACTTTCTAAGACATTACCTTTTTATCCATCACCTTTAACCGGGTTAACCTGAGAGCCAAGGTAATTTCTGAGCAAAACACCCGAATCGTATCTGATTCAAACTCAAGTCATTCGTGCCGGCAGGTGAGCATCTAGTCTACCGTGGTTCCCTAGAACTAAACACTGCACAGAGACGTACTTGTCATACTCCTCCTTGGAGTTGGATCCATCGCGGTCTGTGTCAATGTCGTGGAAGGCGTAATCAACATCGTACCTAGTGATCACTCCATCGTCATTCGCGTCCCAGAAATACACGGTCTCTTCGACTCTTCCTGAAAAAATGTTCAAAAATAAACATTCTTTTTGTTTTTGAATGGAAATTAACTAAAGAATAAAATCTTAAAAAACATCAAAATCAATGGTCTCTTCATTTTTTGCATAAAAATTTACTAGACTGAAAAACGAAATCAAGGTATTTTCAACTTTGCAGGGACATTTACTAAACAATCAAAAAAATCAACGGTCTTTTTAAAATTGTATAGAAATTTACTTTAAAAAAAAATCAAGTCTCTTTAGTTTTGCTTGGAAATTTATTACAAAAAATAATCAACAGTCTCTTCAACTTTGCATGGACATTTACTAGAAAAAAAAATTAAGTTTGCATGAAAACTTACTAAAAAAACAAACAACAACCAACTGCATTTTTAACTTTGCATGCAAAATTTACTTTAAAAAAAATCTACGGTTACTTCAGTTTTGCATGGAAATTAATTTAGAAAAGAATCAACGGTTTCTTCTTTTTTTTTTCAGCGAAATTTGTTCAAAAAGAAATCATGACTTCTTCTTTGCTTGCAAACTTATTTTACAAGTCTTCTGTCTTTTTTATTCTCCATGCAAATGTTTTCACAAATAAACACTGAAATTTGTGGCTCTGATAAATTACAGACTGACTATCTATACGTAGATAGCCATGTGTGTGCGTGTGTGTGTGTGTGTTTGTGCGCGCGCGCACGAGTGTGTTTTAAGGATAAATAAATTTCAAAAACTTCGGACAATGAGCAGGGGAAGACATCCAAATTAGTACCTGGATGACCTCTCCTGTGGCAAAGGTAAGTCATAACACAAATCCTCGATTCTTTTGGTGGTTTAAGATTGGGAACAATCAGGAACACAGATCCTCAGTTCTTGTGGTGGTATGAGATTGGGAACAACCAGGAACGCAGATCCGCAATTCTTGTAGTGGTATGAGATTGGGAACAACCAGGAACGCAGATCCTCAATTCTTGTAGTGGTATGAGATTGGTAACAATCAGGAACACAGATCCTACATTTATGTGGTGGTATTTGATGAGTTCCTAGCTTAGCATGGCGTACCAGTATGAGAATGACGTAATGCCAGTTGTAACTCAATAGAGAAGTCATACATTACAAAAATATAAATCAGGTACTGTCCCTTTGAAGACACCTGTTACATACTTACCCGCATGGGACTACAAGTTACTAGCTGGTGTCGCTGAACGGGGTATCTGAAGTTTACCAGGCTGGTTTGCAATCCAGTTGAAGATTGTGTAATTCTCATGGGGTCATGTGAGGTAACAGCTCGGGTAGGAACAAAGAAAAGAAGGAAGAGAGGGAAAAGGAAGCAATGACAGGGGAGATAAAAGAAGGAAGGAAGGATGGAAGGAAGGAAGGAAGGAAGAAACTAAGGAAGGAGGAAGGTAGGAAGGAAGGGAGGAAGGGAGGGAGGAAGGAAGGAAGAAAGGAAGGAAGGAAGGAAGGAAGGAAGGAAGGAAGGAAGGAAGGAAGGAAGGAAGGAAGGAAGGAAGGAAGGAAGGAAGGAAGGAAGGAAAGAAGGAAGGAAGGAATAAAGGAAGGAAGGAAGGAAGGAAGGAAGGAAGGCAGGCAGGCAGGCAGGCAGGCAGGCAGGCAGGCAGGCAGGCAGGCAGGCAGGAAGGAAGGAAGGAAGGAAGGAAGGAAGGAAGGAAGGAAGGAAGGAAGGCAGGCAGGCAGGCAGGCAGGCAGGCAGGCAGGCAGGCAGGCAGGCGGGCAGGCGGGCAGGCAGGCAGGCAGGCAGGCAGGCAGGAAGGAAGGAAGGAAGGAAGGAAGGAAGGAAGGAAGGAAGGAAGGAAGGAAGGAAGGAAGGAAGGAAGGAAGAAAGAAAGGAAGGAAGGAAGGAAGGAAGGAAGGAAGGAGTTAGGAAGGAAGGAAGGAAGGAAGGAAGGAAGGAAGGAAGGAAGGAAGGAAGGAAGGAAGGAAGGAAGGAAGGAAGGAAGGAAGGAAGGAAGGAAGGAAGGAAGGAAGGAAGGAAGGAAGGAAGGAAGGAAGGAAGGAAGGAAGGAAGGAGTTAGGAAGGAAGGAAGGAAGGAAGGAAGGAAGGAAGGAAGGAAGGAAGGAAGGAAGGAAGGAAGGAAGGAAGGAAGGAAGGAAGGAAGGAAGGAAGGAAGGAAGGAAGGAAGGAAGGAAGGAGTTAGGAAGGAAGGAAGGAAGGAAGGAAGGAAGGAAGGAAGGAAGGAAGGAAGGAAGGAAGGAAGGAAGGAAGGAAGGAAGGAAGGAAGGAAGGAAGGAAGGAAGGAAGGAAGGAAGGAAGGAAGGAAGGAAGGAAGGAAGGAAGGAAGGAAGGAAGGAAGGAAGGAAGGAAGGAAGGAAGGAAGGAAGGAAGGAAGGAAGGAAGGAAGGAAGGAAGGAAGGAAGGAAGGAAGGCAGGAAGGCAGGAAGGCAGGAAGGAAGGAAGGAAGGAAGGAAGGAAGGAAGGAAGGAAGGAAGGAAGGAAGGAAGGAAGGAAGGAAGGAAGGAAGGAAGGAAGGGAAGGAAGGAAGGAAGGAAGGAAGGAAGGAAGGAAGGAAGGAAGGAAGGAAGGAAGGAAGGAAGGAAGGAAGGAAGGAAGGAAGGAAGGAAGGAAGGAAGGAAGGAAGGAAGGAAGGAAGGAAGGAAGGAAGGAAGGAAGGAAGGAAGGAAGGAAGGAAGGAAGGAAGGAAGGAAGGAAGGAAGGCGCACCTTTCAAATCAGGAACCAGCTGTGGAAGTGTTACTCGTGCTTCTTTTAGCGTTAGGACTTTGTCCTTATTCTCATCGGCATCCTAGTCAAAAGTAAGAAAACGTAAGCGGTAATTTGGAATTTTTGATACACAAGAACAAGCAACAACACAAAACACAAAGCTTGTTTCTTTAAAAAAAATAGATATATTAAATAGATCATCCTCAGCAAGTGCCTTGTCAGCTGGCGTAAGCTTTCAAGCATCTCGGTTTTAGTGTTCTGGATCAATTCCACTGATGATATTCCTTCACGCCACTGTTTCAAGCCACTCACCATTATGTCTCTAGGTCTACCTCTGCCTCTTCTACCAGTAATCGTTCCAGTCGTTAGGATATTTTTCAGTGCTCCTTTTCTCATCACATGACTAAAGAATTTTGTCTCCTTCTCATTGTTGTATTTAATCAACGTTAGTATCATTTAAGAGGACGTTGCAGTACCAGCCCCAGCATTTTTTTCCAGTTGTAATTTTTAGGCAAATATACGTCCAGTAGTTTGCCATTGCTTCCTGGACAGTCAGCTCTCGGTAATAGTGTTATAACAAACGCAAGAAAAACCGTCTGCAGCTGGGATCAAACCCGGCATTACGAAGCGCATTCGCAACGCCTAAGCCACAAACGCAGAAGCTGAAAAAAGAACGACCAAGGGAAACCCACTACGAACATTGTCGAGAGAGGTCAGACTTTCTGGAAGATTTCATCGATGAACAAGTGGCGTAGTAAGAACTACGTTAGCTTGCTGAGCTACTGGTGCTCGTGTCTGAATCTAAAACTGGTGGCTGAACTCTTGGATTCAGTTAAATAGTAGGAGAAACATTTTTTCCTTCTTCTTCTTTTCTACCCCTTGTCCGCCTTTCAGTGTGAGGTTTGAAGAAGCAGCGCAAGCGAGCCTTGGTATGTCCCAGACAGATGCTGGTATTTACAGCCCTTGTTATCGCGAGTCCGACTCATAATCCAACATACCGCGATCAAAACCCACTGCTGGCTGCGTGGATTTTTTTCATGGTATGGGGCGTCGCATGTCGACCCAGCCTAAAATGGGTACCAGGATGGCTGTCCCGGGGAAGTAAAGACGGCCGGCGTAATGCTGACCACATTACCCATCAGTGCCGATTGCTCTGTAAAAATATGGGACGCTCTTCTCATATACCCGATGCGCCTAAGGCATGAAAAGGGATCTTTACTTGTATATATATATATTATATCACTTCTGATCAACGTTCTGATCTGCTTTTTTTATGTCTCGGCAACGCGGCTCTGTGTGGTGTACTGTCTGGTTGGAGTCTTGACACACGTCCAACCATTTGATTTGTTTTCTCTTGGTGTCGTTTTAGGACTGGTCCTGTTATCATAATGTCTTGTCTCTTCTAGTTAGATATGGGATGGAATTCGTCGTTGATATTTCACGTCTGCTGTTTCCATTTTCTGTTGTTTCCTTTTGTTGTTGTTAATGTTAATGTATAAGGTTGGCACTGGTAACACAATGTTGGTAAAAATACTATACGGAATAAGGCTTTTTGGCGTGGCGTTCTGAACTGAGATTTGGATATTTGACGGAAGTTACCCAGCAGACGTGGAAACGAAACAACCTAGCTGCTTTGCAAGGAGCATGAATGGGGAGTAGTTGGTAACTCGCTTGTTTTGCCCTTTGAGTTGATGTACAATTAACAAGAATTTACGAAACTGAGACTTTGTAAGTGACTAAAGAAAACTGACAAGCCAGTAATTGTTCATATATGGGCTGTTCCGAGACCCCAGTTTCTAGGGAACAGATAGATCCTCTGTTAAATAACAAGAATAGCGAAAAAGCGACTAAAGTCCGTTCGAAAAGTTGTGACCCTCAAACGGTAACAAA
Source organism: Candidula unifasciata (assembly GCA_905116865.2). Taxonomy (NCBI): domain Eukaryota; kingdom Metazoa; phylum Mollusca; class Gastropoda; order Stylommatophora; family Geomitridae; genus Candidula; species Candidula unifasciata. Next base: position 10,193 of record CAJHNH020003129.1, on the reverse strand, counting down.
TATCTCGATAACTTCTGTTCGATCAACGCATAGTTTTGCATGTAGTCTTAGATTTCCAATGTCCATATGATTTCATAGTTTACAATTGCACAGGTGCTGCTGTTTTCTTAAAGCGGCGAATCTATTTTATCTTTGTCCGAACTAATAATTCGTATACTCGGAAACAAAAACAAAACAAGAATATACATAATCTACACAAATCGTTTACTGTTTTCACGAGCTACTAAACAAGCATTATGGCAATACATGATTTATCAACTTTACTCTAAATACGTTCGCATTGGTGTTTCGCACTGATTACTTCTAAAACGAGTGTCATTTAATGTTTTGCGAAGTTTGCATTTCTCCCTTTACTGTAAAGATGCTAACTATATACTTCGAACAAGTGTCTTCAATTTTTTTTTTTTTTTTTTGTGTGTGTGTGTGTGTGTGTGCAACAAATACTGCATAATAAAAACGAGATGTTTGCTTCAATTATTTTATTTTATTTTTTCCAACAGAAGTAAGTGAATGTTAACAGGTAGCTAACACCAATTTTAAGAATTTACAATTTACAAAGCAGTGTTCCTGAGTTACAGATTATTAAAGTTAGGCAAGACTTTTGCAACGGACTGTAATAAAGGGAATGGTGTTGGACCGAGAGGGGCATCTATTGGAGCCCCGTTGTAAACCACTATGGTGACAACAGGCGGGGCAGAATATATTCGGAGCATATATGTGGATTATGTAGAACACTGGTAACTATGGGATGATACAATGATGATTCACTAGGTCAGGTTCATTAAAGAAGGTGGGAAGGTCGTCATCATTATGTGCCGTGTCGGTAAGTGTAGGCGTTGATTTTCCCCTGTCTTATTCGATAACCAGAATCCCGGATCAGTTCAATGTTTTTGTCTCGTTCTATCCATTTAGCCAGGCCATGATTGTGTTTAATGCATTGCCTTCCTCTTGCTCTCTTTTCATCAATCTTGCCAATTGTTGTCAGGTTCTCTAGTCGATTCTCATAACATGTCCAAACAATATTCACTATCTAATAGGTAGAGAGCTAGATATAAATTGGTTGTCCGGCAGGTAATGGGTAAGAAAATAAGTAGTATGTGGGCTGAGGACATCATCATCATCATCATCAAAATCAGTTCTCGTTATGCCTAGTGGCACATGAGGCTTCAGAGAGGACTTTCAATGCTTTCCTGTCCTGTGCAATCTTCAGTGCAGTTTTTCCATGTCAAAGATGCCGCACTCAGGTCACTTTCCATCGTGCGTCTCCATGTTGTTTTTGGGCGCCCCTGTTTTCTCTTTCCCTCTGGTGTCCGTGTGAGAGCTGTTTTGGCAGGTATATCTGAAGTCATTCTCATAACGTGGCCAAGCCATTTCCATCTTCTCTTGATAATCATACTGTCTAAAGTTTCTTGGTTTCTGGCTTGAAGTAGTTTAGTGTTTGAGATTGTAACTGGCCAGAAAATTTTGATAATTCTACATAGACATGTGTGGAAGGTGGACAGCTTGTGTGCATCCTTTTTGGTCATTGTCCAGCATTCCGCTCCATAAAGAAGAACTGGCAAAATGATGCTCTTGTAGAGTCGGAGTTGGGCTGAGGACAGACATTTCATAAATATATTGGTAGGTATTTCTTCTTCTTCTTTGTTCACTGGCCGTAAGCTCCGGCGGAAAGTCACTGTTGTTGTCCATTTAGACTTGGTTTTTGTGCCCAGGGCCTGAGTTTTGCATGTGCACCCGTTTTGCTGGCTTATCTGTATGCAGTTGGTTGTTCCTTTCCGCTCCGACTTCGAAGGAATTCCCTAAATACTTGACTCCTACGACATGCTTGTCTGGGAGACAGTGGGTCAATTCTTGTTTTACCCACAATGGTTCCTCGGAACTCACACGGAGGGGTAAGAATTTGATCCTGCCTGAAAGGTTTTTTTATTAAGTAGTTTGAGTATGTAATTACTTGTTTTACTTGTTCATGTGCAGACACCTGGTAAGTAGATCATGTACGTAATTAGATTATTTACCTTAACAAAAGCATCAGCTTCCCTGGGCTGGATGTAGTCGTCCCCATTCACATCTATAGCTTCATAAAGAGCAGCTGCACTGCCTTGGCTGCACTGAGCCAGGGCAGTAGCAGGCAGAAGGATGAACAACGCGTACAGGAGCATGATGTTGAACTGCTCAAAGGTTCACCTGGGGATGTCAGAGAACAGCGCTTGTATATCTCTGTGTGGAATCTTGGGGCTGTCGCGATTTGACTAAAGGATTGATTTCCTGGTAGTACAAGGGGCTTCTCTTTTTCAAATCTGTGTAAATACTGTATCGGTGTGCAGTTTGTAAACTTATCAGGATTCCTCAAAGAATCTTCTGTACTGACCAAGATTACCCATTTACTTCAGTAACAGCTGGTACTTCTGTTACAGTTTTTAAATGGCTTCCAAAGACTTTCGGTTGAAATAACGTAATGACACAGATGTTCTCCATGCTGAATACGAGACGCCAATGCACATCCATGAACTTTTGAAGCCTTCAATGACTAAGGTGGGCAAGATCACATCGGTCCCCTTTATTTCAAAGGATTTAACCTGATATCAAGCCAAGGTCATTTAAACAAAGAATCCGACTAAGTACCCATTTGAAACCACTACCATCGTACCGACATGCAGAACATCTAAACCCCCACACTACCGCGGCATTACGTGCTAAGACGTAGAACAGTTATATTGAAGTCCCCAATGCTTTAAAAACAACCAGTTCGGACATGTATGTATGTATGTATGTGTGTTGTAATCCACCAGGACATCGCACAAGCGATGCCACTTGCGGACGAGTATCACCCGTGGAGAGGTCCCGGAAATCCTTTTCAACCGTCAGGCCATATTTCAGGGCCAGCTGTATTTAAGGCTTCCAAAAAAAAAACTAAAAATTGCATCCCACGAGGGAATGACGAGATTGTTCGGACATAGTGGGGTTGTTTTTAGAGTCCTAGAGTGAAGGCTGAAGTCTAAAACACATAAACAGACAATACAAACCTGGAAGAGGCCTTACCTCGATCTAGTATAGTTAGCTCGTCTGTCGTACAGCCCCAAAGCTAAAGTGTAACCTCAATTTTATTCTGAACACCATTTATAGCAAAATTATGTGTTTCAAAACGATTACACTTACACTTAACGGAAATGTCAAATCTAAAGAGGAGATGATTTTTGCGGAGAACTTTCTCGAGTTTCATCAAATTTTAGTTAAATTAATTCGTAATCTTGTGAAGTGGAAAATATGTATAGCTTCCCTTTGCACTGATGGTATTCCATTGTGTTTGCAGATATTTGCACAAGTGGCTGAATGTTGAAACACGACCCTACACGGCAGTGTCAATATCGCATCCATCATGGGGAAATGTTAGAATTTGTTTATTTTCGCTTCTTCTTCCTTCTCTTGTTTTCTTCTCTCTGGGCTGCTACCGAAAGGTGTGACCACCCACCCTGATCTTGAAAATTCTCACTCTGGGTGTCAAGTTAGCAGGACAAATTCTAAATACTCCGTTGAAGCCCTAAAAACAGTAATGACTGAGGTACATGTCATGGCTTCATCACCGAGGCGAGACCTGCAAGCGTGTGATGGCAAGGATTCTTTTTTACGTGCTGTCTTTTTATTATGTATTTTGTGCCATCTGCACAACAGATATTTGCAGTAAGCTCTCTCTCTCTCTCTCTCTCTCTCTCTCTCTCTCTCTCTCTCTCTCTCTCTATCTATCTATCTATCTATCTATCTATCTATCTATCTATCTATCTATCTATCTATCTATCTATCTATCTATCTATCTATCTATCTATCTATCTATCTATCTATCTATCTATCTATCTATCTATCTATCTATCTATCTATCTATCTATCTATCTATCTATCTATCTATCTATCTATCTATCTATCTATCTATCTATCTATCTATCTATCTATCTATCTATCTATCTATCTATCTATCTATCTATCTATCTATCTATCTATCTATCTATCTATCTATCTATCTATCTATCTATCTATCTATCTATCTATCTATCTATATCTCTCTCTCAGTCTTTCTCTTCTCTGTCTCTCTCAATCTTCAATCTCTCTCTTTTTTGTTTCTCGTTTGATCTCTCTCTCTCTTCTCTTTTAATCGCATTCTTTCGTCTCTCTCTTGTCTCTCTCTTGTCTCTCTCTTCTCTCTCTCTCTCTCTCTCTCTCTCTCTCTCTCTCTCTCTCTCTCTCTCTCTCTCTCTCTCTCTCTCTCTCATGTAGATGTGTGTCTATAACAATAATTCTACACTCTCAGACTACCGCTTGCAGAAATCCTCTCATTGAAAAGAATTTAGAGAAATTGTTTTCTATAAATTCTTGAAAATTAATAATTTTCTTTACATTAATGTCGATAAATCCCGTATAAATGTTTATAGAGAAATCCTCTTCCATAAATTAGTGCAGAGATATCCTATTCTGTAAATGTCTATAAAGAAAGTATCTTACATAATTAATATAAAGAAATCCTTTTCTATAAGTTACTCTTTAGAAATCCTCTTCTAAAAATGACTATAGAGATATTCTCTTTTATAAATGACTATAGAGATATCCTCTTCTATAAATGACTATAGAGATATCCTTTTCTATAAATGACTTTGGAGATATCTTTTTCTATAAATAACTATAGAGATATCCTCTTCTATAAATGACTATATATAAGTCCTTTCCTATAAATGACTTTTGAGATACACTCTTCTATAAATGACTATAGAGATATCCTCTTCTATAAATGACCATAGAGATACCCTCTCCTATTAATGACAATAGAGATATCCTCTTCCACAAATGACTATAGAAATATCCTTTTCTACAAATGACTTTAGTGATATCATTTTCCAAAAATGACTATAAAGATGTCCTCTTCTGTAAAGGAATATATAGAAATCCTCTTCTATAAATAAATGTAAAGAAATCCTTTTCTAAAAGAGTATGAAGAAGAGTCATGTGATATTGAAATGTCCACTGTTACGTATGAGAGAAGTGGAAACTCGACTTTCTCAGTTTGACAGTTATTACGCAGTGTCTCACGAGGTGGCTATACCTCAAGTGTTCGGTTTGCAGATGCGCAAACTACGGTTTGTCACAGTCTGCGTTTCAAGGAGCGCATTTACATTGCTACTTCGAGTGCCAAATATTTGCTTGGTTAGCATAAATTGATAAGTGCTAATCAAGGACACTTATGGCTGCCTGCTGTGACACGGTGAGACGTATTGAGTATGGAAACATTTGTCTTATTATTATTATTATTATTATTATTATTATTATTATTATTATTATTATTATTATTATTATTATTATTATTATTATTATTATTATTATTATTATTATTATATGATAGTTTCGATTAATCAACGTGAAGTCTGGATCAGAAACGTCGAAACAAAAGGCCCTTTAACTTTGAGACACCCCCCCCCCTTTTTTTTCTTTTCGTGGAACAATTTCGGTGGGCTTACTCACAACCAAACTCTCCAGTTTGAACGGAGGATAACCTGTCGTACCTCGGTGTGTATAGAAGTTCTCCTATTTTGAGTTTTTTTTTTTTTTTTTAAATTTCAATTTATATCATATGGTTCCAAATGTATTATTATAATAAGATTGTTTTCAACACATTTTAAATAATTGTTATTATTATTTTAAGCACGTAAAGTAGGTTTATGCCCTTTAAGCCTCTCCTCAAGAAAATATATGAAGGGTTAGAGCCACCCCCTACCCCTTTCCCAATGTTTTATTGTGTGACGCCGCGCCTGGTCTATGTATCTGGCATGTGTCGTACAAAATACCTTAGCAACAACTTTCGTAGTGTCGTGTCCACGCTTTGAGATGGGGTACTACAACTGGAATGCACTGCAGATTTTACATGAAATGTTTGGTAACATTTGAATATTAACAAACCTATAAAAGAAGAACACATTTCTTTGCGTATGAACGGCGAATTAGGACTCGACTCGAGCCATTATCATGCGCTCTCTGTCATATTTTCCAGTTGCCAACAACGAGGATATTTACTGAGTCTGCAACCGTATTAACCTGGCATCTGTGAACCGAGGCAACGCTTTGTTCACTTGCATCTGACGAGATGTTTCCAAGTGTAAGCGTTTATTCTGTTTCTCTGTCAGCTTTATCCTAGAGAGCTATCCCTAGGTGCTCTGTATGATAACACACACACACACACACACACACACATATATATATATATATATATATATATATATATATATATATATATATATATATATATATATATATATATATATATATATATATAGAGAGAGAGAGAGAGAGAGAGAGAGAGAGAGAGAGAGAGAGTGTGTGTGTGTGAGAACGGTCATAAAAACGCATAAGTGACGAGTAAAAAGACAATTTAGACATGATGTGTGAAGGCCATGAGACTCTTATATGACATTACATAACCAGACAGGCACACTAGTTCTCTAATTTATGGTCTTTCACACATGCACACAACAACAATAACAACAACAACAACAACAACAGAATAATACGACATGTTAACGTTTAATTGAAAAGTTAATATTACACAATGGGTAAAATCTAACAGACCATTATGTGACTTCCCATAACCAGACAGGCTGACGACTTCTCTAATCATCGATTTTTTTGTCTTTCACACATACACAACTACAACAACAGGATAATGCGTTATGTTAACGTTTTATTGAAAAGTTATTATCTTTAAATTTAAGGACTGGTACAGTGGCAATTATTTTCTTGTTTCAAGTAAACGAAATTGAAAGGCAAGAATTACAAACTTCGACAATGAACTCCTCATATGCTCCATCTGATTAACCGTCAACTGAAAATCTTGGTTCATAGAATATGCAGATCAACTCAAGAAAGCTGGAGAGACAAACAAACATGAACAACTTTATACGTGAGTTGGTGTCTCCTACCTTGCGAGTTTTAAAGTTTTTTGCTTTAATTTCTTGTCTCGTCGCTCGGATACAAAACAGTGTTGTCTGAGCGAGGAGCGGCTAGAATACTGAGCTCTTAAGCGGGAGATTCCCTGTTCGAATCCTCGGTAAGGCAGGGGATTCTTTCTGTCTGGGGCACACACACAAAAATCCTCACAAAGTCGTGGCGACAGCACTAACCATGCGGCCGTAAATCCTCAGACTCAGAGACCCCCTGCCTACACCCCAAAAGTGGTTTTAAAAAAAGGCAGTATTTAGCAGTTTTCAGTTGTCTGAACGCTGAATGAAACTTTCATTTATCCACCTGAAGCAGGAGCCGCAGGGGTCTTTGGGCGTCCCCTCCCCCAATAGCGTAAAGGAAATGGGGCCTACCGCCACTTCACCCACCCCCTCCTCCTCTTTCCTCTGTTTCCGAACCGTCTATGTATGATTGTTTTAAGTTTTTTTTTTTTTTTTTTAATTATCTCAAGCACTTTCAAAAATATTACCATATTCATTCGACATTCACAGCATTATATTGTTTATGGGGGCGGTGGGGGGGGGGGTGGCGCAGGGGTTGGTGAGCACATAACAAAATTACAGATTTTGAGCCATGACCCCTTAGAAAATGTAAGAAGCAGCTGAGCTGCCACCGCCACTTGTCCCTCAAATGATTGCCTCTGGCAGCCCGGTCAGGCAGAAATTAGCCTGCCCCATGTCCCATTATCCCCGCCTCTTTAGCACAGAGGCTAAACCTTCGCCTTAGTGTCCGAAGATCTTGGGTTCGTATCAACATCGGCATGAATTTCTTACGAACTGATAGTTGCTTCCCTAACCAGCCAGACGTGAATAGGTACCAGGAAATATCACAGAAAGCAAAGACGACCAATGTAATTTTGACTTCCTCACATTGTTGGTCATATGAACTGATTTACTATTTACAAACTGTCATCATAGCACATTGGCATACCCATAGATGATCCGTCTCTCGCAGTAAATATCTCAAAACTGTAGGAACTAACTGGTCCCGTAACCACTGATAATACACACGTCATTTTCTTCCTCTCATAATTCCCTCCTTGCTGAATCCACATCCAGTAACCTCATACACGCATTCTTACAGATATTATTTCGTCTAGCCTTGTGTCTTTTATCAGCATTAGTTCATTAATGGTCTTCTGAATATCTCGTTTGTCTAGAACAAGTGTTTTCGTAAATATCGCTTGTGTACAACTGCGGCTAAGGAATCCACACAGAGAACTCCTGATTCTATCAGACACAGTCCATTATCCAGTATGCACTAATCTACCCAGGTATAGATCAAAACTGTTTTGACCCAGTCGTATATAAGTACCAGGTAAAGTCTTGGGAAGTAAAGGTGGCTGATGCGATTATGATCACATCGCCAAGTAAGTGCCGATTGGCCTATAAAATATAGGTCTAGCCCTATACGCCCGAAGACATGGAAAAGTGTCTTTTACTATAGTTATCGCTTTGCCACTTACTTCAGAAACTCGTCTCTAGCGTTAGCTCCGTCATTGTTTACGTCAACCAGTCTGAAGATTTCATTAAAATCAATGGAAGTGACGTCTCCACTTTTATCCAGGTCGAAGAAATTCAACACGAAGTCTTCTTTATCTGAAATTCAAGAACAAAACAATTACCTCCCCGAACAAAATGTTACATCTATCAGTTAACAAACTGAGTGACTGGCGTTGGCGACGAGGGGGATACGACAAGTAACTGCCACCCAGTGTTGAGCTGTAGGACCCGTCTTCATTATTATAACAATTATCATTAACATCATTATGTGCAGTGTCAATAAGTGCAGGCTGCTATATTTCACTACCTCATGCCACCACCAGAATCACGGATAATGTAAGTGTTTTTGTCTGGCCCCACCCTGATGCATAAACACTCCAGGGATTTGCCTCTTAACTTTCCTCTTCTCACATACATGAATATAACTTTTAAATATTCCATTATGAAATTAGGCTAACTACCTTAAAGAGGGAAAAGGGAGGAGGCATTACTATCAAAAGATAGTACTTCTAGTAATTTCCCCTGGTCGCTGTGTAGTAAGATCGGACGCCCTTGTGTATGTCTGCGCACGTAAAAAATTCTTTGGCAGTTGGAAATCGAAAAAGCGAAGCTTAACGGCGCTGCCCGGGCAAAATTTGGAGTTAAAATGTACCTAAAGTATTTCAGAATCCTCGCCAGAAACATGGTGTTCGTGCATTGCCCTGAGAATTCTGCGGACTCAGGCTGGGGTCAGAAGTAGAACGGAGCATTTATGGGTTACTACCCTCGTGCCATCATGTTGATCTGTCGTCTAAACCTAAAACTTCCATGTCATACATGGTTGATGTTTCATCAGGTAGATTTACAATTTCGACATGCTCTTATTCTTCTGGAAGTAAAGGCGACTGACATGATGTTTATCACAACACCCACCAAGTACCAATCGTTCTAGAACATATTGGTCTACTCTTATAGGCCCAATAATCTATAAGGCGTGGCTCTGACTTTATTCTCCCTCTTTCCCGCTCTTTCTGGCGTACCTTCTCCATCACTCCCCTGTCACCTGTCTTTGGTGGTCACGTTTGGATGAACGTATCTCTTCAGCTGGTCACAGTGCATATGCTTGCTCACGGGCACTCGTCGAATGTTTCATCCCTCACTGTCAGATGTCATAGCGGTTATCGTGTAGATGTTCTGCATAGCTGGCTAGGTCATGGCTTTCTAATCACCCATTTCTGTCATTTCACACAGTGATGGATTAGTACGCCGTGTGGTGGTCTGAAATGTATGCTTTGTTCATTTAACCCCTTTCTGCCTATATTTCATTACATTCGCCCCACACATTTTTTTAACAAAATTGTTTCCCATCTTCAATTTTATCACTAAAAACTACTCTAATTATACCCGCTACCTAACTAAACCTTATATGAACATCTAGCCACGTAATGAAAGCATACAACATAACATGTAACATCATAAAATTCATGCAGTATAATGAAAACGTGACATTCATACAATAACTAATAGTCAATAATTCTAAAGACATAAAAAAAAAACGATACAACTCCCTTGTTATATTAGCATAACAACCTCTGATTCACTGGTATCCCTAATGAATGTGTGGAGTTGTCTGAAGTATAAAGGAATAGTATCTGTATTCCCACTTTATAAACTCAAACCTGAAAACATTGTAATATATTGAAAATAGTTCATATATAT
>CAJHNH020003128.1:0-81837 GCA_905116865.2 Candidula unifasciata | reverse complement strand
AAAGGAGACCTGCCGACGAAATGTTAAGCTGAGATCGACCATGCCAGCGTGTGAGATGTCCAAACGTCAGTGTTGAATCCATGGGACCCATCGTTGCTTGAATGCCTGCAGAAGACTATTCGTTAAAGGCTGCGTGAGTTTGTGTACGAAAGCGGTTCAATTAGACATCGACTGGACGATTCTCTTTTGTCGTAAGTTTTAATACGTCAATAAAGTAATGTCTCGTAAGCTCACATCGGTGTCGGCTTGTGCCAGGTGTGTAAAGTGAAGCGTGTCAGAATATCATCCACCACACACGCATGAACACCGCCTAGACAACGAGTAGAAATACAAACCCATTCATTACAGACGTGATCAATGATAGACAGTTAAATGATACCATCCATTTATTTATTTAAAAAGTTATTTTATACTTTATAATCTCTCTCCATGTATAAATTACTAATTTTGATTTATACTATATACTGGCAGAAGAGTTAAAGTTAAATTTAATAAATTTACTATCATTAGTCTAGGAGTGATTGGCCAAGTCCAAATCCCGGACGAGCGCCCAGTGTGACGTTTCGGCCCACTCCCTTGGAAAGTACAACACTTTTAGTGTGACGTCCCGGGTCGTGGGTTCTCTGGATTTGGGTTTAAATGATTTATATGTTGAGTAGGGATTTTCCTCTTAACACGTCCCCTCCACCAGATTAACTGAACTATTATCTGGGCTATGTTGCTGTCAGACAAAGTCCTGGATATCCAAGAAAACAGCCATATTGGCTCGTTATTTATATTTAACTTTAGCTGAACTTGGTACCCACAAGAGAAGGAAATGGGTTTTAGATGTCTATATATTATTATCTTGAACGATTCACTAGACAGGGCAGTTGACCCAATCCGTCGACCTTCTCTTGGTACAGAATTATTATGATTATTTTTTAATGAGCCCCCACCAAATGCTATTCTATCTTAACAGTTTAATTAAACATGTAAGAACAGACACACTTGGAATTATAAAAACTGATGCAGGATAAGACCATATAATTGATTTATTAACCTAGCAATCATTTTGAGTTCTTTATATTTTTAGTCAATAGTGATGGTATGGTGATAATGAGAAGCTTCAGCTAGATAACTGAGCCCCTAAGATTAGAATAAATGATAATGGTGGTGTTTAGTTACATAAATACAGGTTACATAACTTTAGAAAGTGGAACCTCTGAGAGTCCTCGTGTTGAGTCCCTTCTTAGCTGTTCCAATCTTTCCGCCCAGTTCTCCTGGTCCTTCCACCTGGTTCCCTGGTTCCCACCTGTTTCTCAGCTGGCCGAGTTCTAGCACAATGTAGTCTCGTGACCGTGATGACCCTCTATTTCTGTTTTTTAGAAACGACTGATCCTCACCCACATGGGAGCTGCAATAATGGAAACACACACATACGTGTAGTATCTTGACTTACACTAAGAATACATGTGTCAATTAATACAATATATAATAAAACATTATATCTCATCACTCCTCATTTTCCACATTCTCTCCAGTCTATTCTGAAGGTCTTTGTGTCTCACAATCGACGTCTCACATATCCTGCCTTCACTCTAAGGTTCTGTCATGATAGTTGACTTTCTGTTGTCCGTCATCACTCAGACTTCCAACTTTCTGACATTGATTTGACATAAACATGTGGCGCAGGTTATGTGCTGAACACGCCAAACATTTTATACGAGCATGCTGTCCTGAATATTATCTTTCAGTGACAGTGAATAATATACACTCATGATTCTTCCACTGGGGTTATAAATCCCCGGTTTAGGTGAACACATTAGGTGAGCACATGGTGGGCACACAAAATGTAACAGCATGGCTGCATATGTGGGCCTCTTTTCCCACAGTCCAAACTCATGTTTTGGTTGATGGTTGAAACATTATAATTTCATTACATTTTAGTATACAAGTCTTATTTTATAAACATGAAAACATACACTGAAAAACATGTGCCACAAACATACCAGAAATAGAAATAGTTTAGCAGTTCCCTAACTGAGATACTGAATACTCACAAAGGACTATTTCAAGCAGAATGTGTAGACAAATTAGGAAAAGGTAGAATAGATTTTAGCTAACTCCCTAACCTATGTATACAAGATTGAAAATAATTGTACAGGCTTACCTGGAAACTTCCAGCTATCGCCAACTAGAATCAAACCATTAGAATTACCTCTAAGGTCGACCTGTTTGTTTGCTCGTGGCAGCGATTCTGACAGAAATTCCAGGGCTTGTCTTATTAATACCCCTATCTGTCTGCAAGGTTAACTCCACCCTCTACTAGGTTATACCCAACCCTAAAGGAGATGACCTAAGCCCCGCCTCTGAGGTACGGAGCATATCAACCTAGTTATCAATGGGCCTGTCACTCAAAGTGAACGGCCTACATTACGACCTTGACCAAGATTAAACATTCTTAATTGCCAAACATCTGCTCTCTGGAGAATTTCACTATCATGTGTGAAAACTTCAGACGCTGGACGCCGGCCTGTCTAGAAATGTCTACCTAACCACTTAATTCCCCTGATCTATCCTGTTCAAAAGGAGCCCCTCAGTCTGTGTTATGTAACTTTTTATGACACTAAAGTCGGGTTTCAGGGGAGCTAATCAGGTGTGCTATGAAGTTATCTCCCCCTTTACTTGCCACTACAGACTAGGCAGGAGATAATTATATGACATGGGCGTGAGAAAGGAATTCCTAGCCAAGGTAATATTACCTAAAGCAAGGTTGCTTTGTCTGGCTAGAGATTGGAAACGCAGTTTAAACAATTCTCAAATCCCTTGTAGTGGTTTTAGAACTATTTTAGGCTCAGTGACTATTGCTTTTAATTCTTTGTCCTTCTCTGAACATAAGAAATTATTAAACACAATATAACTTCTGAGACCACTGAGGTCATTTCGTCACAATTACAGCACTTGGAACAATCACATACGCACCAGTCCTCATCTTCAGCGTCAAGCACAAGAGTTCCATTTCCGAAAGTTCCAGTAAAAGTCTGACTGAACATGCGACTCGTCTTTCCCTTGAGTGTTAAGCGTCAACAAGATCGTCTGGTCAGTCCTCGCAATACCTTTCTCCCACACTGTGATGATCTATTTGCACTTCCGCACTGTTCATTGGTTCATAAACGACCCTTACATCTAGTTTGCCATGCATAAGTTCACTACCAAATTGTGCAAAACCTGACAGTCTCTATGTCTATTTGTTTTTCAAAACACTGACTTAACCTGGATAAAATGTATAAATATCGCTAGCTAATTCGAAACCCACTGCGGGCTGCGTGGATTTTTATCCTGGTATGGGACGTCGCAGGTCGACCCAGCCTCAAATAGGTACCAGGATGGCTGTCTTGGGGAAGTAAAGACGACCGGCGTAATGCTGACCACATTACCCATCGAGTGCCGATTGGTCTGTAAAAATATGGGTGTTCTTCCCATATGCCCGATGCGCCTAAAGGCGTGAAAAGGGATCTTTACTTTTTTTTTAAATCGCTAGCTAAGCGGGACCTCTGAAGCGATGCTTGCCACTCTGCACAGAGCATGCATGTCTCCATGTTTCTTAACATGGTCAAAAGTGAAAAAAAAAATTAAATAGATGATAAAAGAAACAATTAAAGGAATCACACCAGCTGCCTTTGCTTACCAGGACTTTACCTGGTAACCATTTAAGGCTAGGTCGACCTGAAAGCCAAGGTAATTTTTGTAAAGTATCTAGCCTCGTCAAGCTAATCAAGTAATAGGTCAACTATCTCCCCTGTTGACACACAAGCAGATACCTCGGAGTACTAAAGTGAATCTTATCAGAACTATTTTTTGGCCAATATTATGCTATCAGTGCCAAACGTGGACACTTACATCCTCCAATGAACGTAAAATTGTGACAACAGAGATGAAATGCCTTAGAAGAGCTGCAGAAGTTTCAAGGAAAGACAGAATACAAAATCATGAAATCAGACGAATGCTAGGAATAAAGCCAGTCTAACAGGTCATCAAAGAACAACAAATGAAATGATTTGGACACCTAACAAGAATGCCCTGGTACTATCTGCCACAGCGAGCCACACTAAAACGTTACAACGGGTATAGAGCGAGTGGAATACCTCGGAAAAGATGGAGTGATGGCATTAAGAACAGCCTTACAGAAATGAACATCAGTCCTAATAGTGCTCTTGACAGAGCTCATCAACGAACATTACATCTCCCCCCGACACTTCGATGAGGTACAAGGTGGAAGAGAAGAAGAAGAAGAAGAAGAAGAAGAAGAATCTAGCCTCGCCAGGACTTGAATTCACGACGTTCAGATCTGTCGGTGAGTGTCTAGCAACTACTCCACAGCGGTTCCCCAACATGATATGGGATTCAGTTACGAATACCATATGCTTGTTCAGCTGGTTTTCAAGCCAGGGAAGGTTTCCTAACGATTACATGCTCCGTGCAGAGTGGCATGGGTAGTTACCGTCTTTTGGATATTTTCTCTAGATCATGCTGGTGTGTTGGGAAATGGGAAGGCAGAGAGAATGGCCGATTCTTTACTACTTGGTGGTGAATTGATGTATGACAAGCTAGCTGTTGTGAAGGAACTTTGGGAATGAGTGAACAGTGCGGATGTACAAATACCTCATTACTGTCTGAGGAAAATGGCGCTGCGAGGAGTTACCAGGGGATCTGGCCGACGCTCAAACCTCAAGGGAAGAGCGAGACTATTATACAATTAGACAGTTACTGGTAACATGGAATTAGAACTCTCGTTTGCTGCTAAAGATGGGGACTGTAACTTAAAGGTCTGTCCCGTGTGCTATAATGTCAATTCTTAATTTAACATACATTAATTTTTGGTGTGTTAATGATCTTTAAAGCCTGGAATCAAATTGTAAGATAGTAAAAGCTGACGAGCCTTTTAGTATCATCGATGCAGGGGACATATGTTGTTAAATCCATATGTTTATACAACAATCTGTAAGTGATACTGTCGACAGCACAGGGACCGCCTGCACATCACGGAACTAACTGACGGACTTTCTACCCCACCAGAACATCACACAAGCGATAAACACCCGATGACACGATGTGCCACCATGTGGGTGAGGATCACCGGGGAGAGGTCCCAGAAACCGCGTTCAGCCTTTAGGCCATATTTATGGCCAGCCTATATTGCGGCCCCTGGAAAAACGCCAGTTGTCCAAGAAAAATTCCAAACTTGATCCTCTTTCAGCCGCCCGAGGGCCTGCTATATCGAAGAAGGGTCCTTTGCTGTCTTATATGGTTTCCTTTTATCCCCTGGAAAAAACCAGAGTAGTGCTTCAAATAACGAAAAATGTCATCCTAAAAAGGACGAGAACTTTACCTGGTAACTATTTAAGGCTCAGTCGAGCTGGGAGCCAAACAGGGCTGCCAATTCTTTTGCGAAATATAATAGACATTTCTTTTTTAAGGCACTAAAACACACCAGATGTACCAAACTTTCAATTATTAGTTAAAAACCTTTAAAACATGTTCAAAACACACGTATATATATGTATGTGACCATCTGTGTGTATTAGGGTCAAATTATAGCAAAATAGTATATAAGCGTCAAATAGAGTACAAGGATCAAAAAGTATACAAGGGTCAAATAGTATTTAATCGTCAAATAGTATATAACGTTCAAATAGTATATAAGGTTCAAATAGTAAATAAGCGTCAAACAGAGTACAAGGGTCAAAAAGTATACAAGGGTCAAATAGTATTTAATCGTCAAATAGTATATAACGTTCAAATAGTATATAAGGTTCAAATAGTAGATTTGTACGAAAGGACCAACTTCAGCAGTTCTAGAGCCAGGGCCACTTTTTTATAAGTTCGCCTGCATGCGATCCAAGACTTTCAGCCTGGTAATCAAGCGTCTAGCCACTGCACTACGGTGGCTTCCCAAACCAGTTTACAATATATACATGTAGCAATAATTACCAAGGGAGCTCAGTGGCCAATAGACTACACTAGAATGTTGACCCAAATGTCTTAGGCTTGAATCAGCACCTCGTATGGGTTCCGGTGCCTCATTATGGGCAAAACAAGAATAGCCCCACTTCCTCCCCGACAAGCATGTCGTAGGAGTCGACTAATTTTGAGCTTCCTTCGAAGTGGGAGTTCATCTGCCAGAGCAGCAAGGAACAACCAAATGCACACAAATAAGTTTGTAAAACGGATAAACACGCAAAATTTAGGCCCTAGCACAAAGCACAAAGCGAAAGTCCGAATGGATGAACGTCCAGGACTTTCTACCGGAGCAGAATAAGAAGAATCCGCAACAAGATAGGTTTAACAAACTGAGCTTCGCTACCAGTTTGTCGAAGTCTAAAATGGTTACCAGGAAGTGTCCCTGAAATAGGCGCGGTGGACGTATGTAACCATATTACACATCGAATAACGCTGGGATTTAGAATACAAGTTAAGTTAGTTTAGTATCCTTTACAGGACGTTGCAGAACTAACCCTAGAATGTTTTGGCTGGTGAGGCATTTCTAGGCAAATTTTACGTTCAGTGGTTTGCCATTGCTTCTGGACTGTCATTTCTGGATACCATGGTCTAAACCAACACAAGGCGAACAAATCGCTGGGATCTAACTCGGCACCCAGGAATTAAGAAGCATGTTTGCAACGGTCAAGCCACAGACGCCGAATATTAGATTAATATCGTATGTGCGAATCGTTAATGGCGGTAACCGTATTCTCCACTTACTTTGCTAGAGAAACAATCCCGGTCAGCACAAAGAATCATCTCGTACAAAACATATTCATTCTTTTTCTATGCCAGTGGTTTCTAAACTGTGCGCCGCGGCGCTCAGGAGAGCCGCGACCTCTTTACAGTAGCGTCGCGAAATATTCGAAGATACACGGTTTTTTTTATTATCTCTAACATACGAATAGTCAGACATTTACTTAGGTTAGGGCGCCGTGGAAAAATTTAATTGGAAAAAAAAAAGGCGCCGCGAAAGGTTTGGTAAACACTGTTCTATGCTTACTGTGTCAGTCATGGCCAATCACAACAAACCAGAAAAGTACATTCGAAGCCTTGGAAATGAGATGTCTGGAAACGCTACAGGAGTGACAAGAAGAGATATAATCAGAAAAAGAAAATCTCGACACAGAACCAATTCTGTATTACATGAAGATTACAGAAAATCAGATGGTTTGCCCTTGAAGAGAATGCATTGAAATGCTTTACAATACAATGCATACGTTAAAAAAGAGGAAGACATAAAGCACGAGGTAGACAAGAATAAAATGACAAGATAACATCAGAGAAACTCTGCAACAACACGATATGTCTATGGTCGAGGCGGCAAAAGAAGTAAGGAAAACAGTATATCTACCTTGACACCCGAAGCAAGAAAAGTGGAAGTGAAAAAGAAGAAGCTGAAAGAAGAGAAAGAAAAAAAAAAAACAGAATAAACCCATTTCTTTTTTCCCTCTCTCTGACAGGCATTCTGCGATGACATTTTGCAGACCAACACTACAGCAGTATTTCATCTGGTCAACCCGTTTTTCCACACTCGAAGTTGGTCATCTGCCCAGTACGTGTCCAACCTATTGTCCACTCTTGATATGCCCATTATTACATGGGGCCCGGAGTATATTGGAACCACCGACAAGGTAAGCACATGTGGCAATGTAGCTCTCAACAGTAAGTTAACTCTTTCAGTCTGAGGAAGTTGCAACTTTAATGCAGTCTATCGTAAGGTTTGTGAACATTGTAACAACTTTTCGTCCTATGCAAGTGGAAACTTTAGCTTTAGAGGCACAAGGAGCAATAGTAACATCTGTCAAAGAATAAGCATTACAAAAGAATGCAAAAGAAAATGTTAAGAACAGGGAAAGCGTAACCAGTGAATAATCTGTGCCTTGTCTGGTATTGAAAGAGTTACGCTGCCACTGAGCTACCCTTTGCCTAAAAAATGTGCAGAGTGGGAGCTAGGTCAGGCTGAACCCTCGCTCCCATGTTTGTGTCGACGTTTCATGGTGCTACAGAAAACGAGGTCGAGAAGCATTCAAGCGGAAAGAATTATCATGTAAAACTTCCGCTGTCGATCTGTAGACCTAAGTGTATTGCCATAACTCACCGTGGCGTCTAGTACAAAGAAAATCGTGACTGTATATTTTCCAATTAAAAACAGTTGGTTCTTATTCTTATTAGAAATCCGTGTATCCTCGCACTATTATAACCTTTACCAACATTCTCCATAATTCTATTTAAGGACCCTTCTCCACTCTCTAAGGCAGCGGTTTTCCACTTGCCGGTCAAAGGACCTTTTCACAGGGGTCGCTTAAGACCATCGAAAAACGCATATTAATTGAAGTTATAAAGGAAAATAATTGTTTGGGGGTCGCTACAACATTAGCGAACTGTATGAAAGGTTCTTGGCATTTAGGAAGTTTGAGAGCAACTGCTCAAAGGCGTATTGGGTACACAGTGCAAGACCTATATTTGTAGACCAATCTGCACTATCTGGGTGATGTAGTAAACTACCTTTACTTCCCAGGAATATACCAGGTGCCACTTTAAGACTGGGTCGACCTGGCAGCCAAGATCATAAAAGAAAAAAAAAAATCCGACTCGATGCAGATCTGAACCCATAAACTTCGGGCCCAAAAACAAACGCCCGACCACTACACGATGGCTCCCATAATTGTATTAAATTGGTGCAAATATTGTAGCTATGTTGAAAACGGGCACAGCGCATTTATTTCTGCGGATAAACGCACAGTAAGAAAAAAGAAGAAGAAGAAGAAGAAGAAGAAGAAGAAGAAGAAGAAGAAGAAGAAGAAGAAGAAGAAGAAGAAGAAGAAGAGGAAGAAGAAAAAGAAGAAGAAGAAAAAAAAAAGAAGAAGAAGGAGAAAAAGATGAAAAAATAGAATAAAAACAAGAAAAATACGAAGAGGAAGAGAGAAAATAATAATAATAATACTAATAATAATAATAAGTAAAATGCATTCTTCTGCTGGATTCGAACTCAGTATAGCTATAGGCTCGTTGTTTTATGTTTAAAAATGTTAATATCCTTTAACCCCCCCCCCCCCCAAAAAAAAAGTTAAATTCTCTGCAGCCATTTCAAATGACTCCGTTCAGCAATGATAACTCTAATAATTCACACAAGCACTGTATATCTTCTTGAAAGAAATGGCAAACTACTGGACGTAAACTTGCCTAGAAAAACCATAACAGCCAACAAATGCTGTGTTGGTTCTGCAACGTCCTGTAAAGGATACGCAACCAACTTTTAACTGTATATCTTGGCGGCGTCTGGGGCTTAGGCGTTGCGAACGCGCTTTATAATGTCAATCCCAGCTGCTGACGATTTGTCTTGCATTGGTTTCGACAGTGGTACCGAGAACTGACCGTCCAGGAGCAATGGCAAACTACTGAGCGTAAAATTTGCCTAGAAACACCGCAACAGCCAAAAAATAAAATGCTGGGATTGGTTCTGCAACATCCTGTAAAGGATAGGCAACTGTTTTTAACTCTACATCTTGAACAGCACGATTGCACTCTCACAAATTACAACACATATAAAAACAATTTGAAAAGGTGGTGGCAATCAGCTCTAGAAATTGCGTGATTCGATTGAAACCCCAAAAGTATCCGCCAATCAGGATAGGAATCACGCGATGGGGCTATTCAAATTAATAAAAACATGGAAAGACTCGGCCATTTACACCGGTAAGTGAAGCATTCAGCCCAATTAACACCCCCGCTTCCAATATCTGGTAAACGATTTGGATTTGTATGTCCTGGTTCTTATCGGCGTGTCTTTTCGTTTGTTTGTTTTGTAATTTCTCCCCAAAGAAGACTGGCTGTAGTGGATATGTACTTTTAATAATCTTTGGGAATATGTCGTGTGAGGCCCTTAATATTGCCAGAAAGCCACCAAAAGAGTCTTTGTTTTTGTAAGCCATCTGCTGCCGAAATTGAACTTCGGTGTAGGGAAAATTGTGAAACACATTCACTTACATCTAAACCACAAATATGTACGATCAGCATGACCCAGTTAGTTAAATATAAATGCAATCTCTCTCTCTTTCTTTCTGTCTGTCTCTCTTTCCATATATATATATATATATATATATATATATATATATATATATATATATATATATATATATTACGGGTAGTATGAAGTCGAGCATTGCCATGTTACAAAAGCGCATCTTTACTAGGATGTTGACGTTGTTTGGATTTGATTGTGGGTCTCAAATATTGTCTCACGAAGGCAAACGTATATTCACGCCTTGTGTAATAATGTGAACGTTAGACCCCTGATGTGCTTGCTCCCGCTGTGCAGTTCTTCTTGTAATATAAAATATATTATTATCATGTTGGAGTAGCTTTCACTTGTTTTGATTATCTTGGTGTACAATTCTGAAGAGTGTACACAATAAGGCAACAACATAAACTAGAAAGATACTGGCCAGAATGGAAAGACTTTTCGTAAAAAACACAGGACGGGTGGTGATCCTGTAGATAAAGCACACACCAGGGACAAAATCAATACCGTCGCAGGGTACATTTGGTCAGTGGGTATAGTCTGGATTTTCGCATGATCAAATGGTCTCTAGCTTTAGCCAGTTGAACTATAGGACGGAATAGACCGGAGAATATGTTGTACATGCAGAAGAAGAATAAATACTTATGTTTAAAAGCTTGACAAGACTCAAGGACAAGGCAGCATACTCTGTTAACAGCATTGGTAGGCATGCAACCAGAAATGTGTGATAGAAGAAATTATGTACTCAAAGGAGAATAGCTAAAAAAAAAAAAAAAAAGCTGTTTTTACGAAGCTCAAAAGCCCGGCTCTCTAGTAGCGTAGTTGGCTAAACCGGATTGCGCGGTGACTGAGTGAGGAACTCCTTGTGGTCCAGGTTCACTCCCGGGGGTTGGCAGAAAAGCCACATTTCTCCCAGATTTACGGTATTTATCATGAAATCAAGGCCGAAAGGTTGCGATATCCATAATACCGAACCTAAAGGTAAACAACTCATGGCTTGTGGATACTAAAACAAACAAAACAAACAAACAAAAGCTCAAACAACGCTAATTTAGCTATTTTTGTCTATGTTTCTTTTTGTTAGATAATCGTGGCTCCATGTTGTTCTTGACTGTTCATAAGCTCCGTTGCCATGTCCGTTGAGTTAACTACTCACACTCTGTATTTATACTCTATTGATATAGACTTTGGCCGAAACGTTTGGTTGTATTTGTGAGCGTCTATGTCATTGCCTCCCATGTTTCGCCAGTTCACTTGATCAAAATTTCAGTTCATGGTTTTTGTCCAGTTGATACCAAGTTCTCGGGTCATTTCTTTCTCATCATCAGTTATCAGTTCTCGTTGTGCCTAGTGGCACTTGAGGCTTCAGAGAGGACTCTCCATGCTTTCCTGTCCTGCACAATCTTCAGTGCAGTTTTCCATGTCAAAGATGCCGCACTCATGTCACTTTCCATCGTTCGTCTCCATGTTGTTTTTGGGCGCCCCTGTTTTCTCTTTCCCTCTGGTGTTCATGTGAGAGCTGTTTTGGCGGGTATTTCTTTCTCATAATATGTCCGAAAAATATTGAATGTCTACGTCTAATTATTTTAATTAGTTTGCGACCTTGTCTTTCTCGATGAGGACAGCTTCCCCTTCGTTTGTTTTTTCTATTTTTCCATGATACTCCTTAAGCGGCGTCTATGGCTTAGGCATTGCGAGTCTGACTCGTAATTCCAGCGTACCGCGATCGAAACTCACGGCTGTCTACGTGGATTGTCATCGGGGTACGAGTGTCACAGGTCGATCCAGCCTAAAATGGGTACCAGAATGTATGTCCTCGGGAAGTAATGCTGACAACATTACCCACCCAGCACCGATTGGTCTGTAAACATATTAGTGCTATTCACCCATGCCCAATGCACCTAAAGGCGTAACAAATTATCTTCACTATGAAATTCGTTGCATTCTTCTTAGAAACCACAACATGTAATCAAGCAAACCAAAGCATACTTTAGTATTACTTGATTACATGCAGTCGATAGGAGACCCGCTTTCAAATCCAGCTGCGACTCGCTGCAGCCCACTGCAGTGTATAAAACCGGGCGGCTCCCGGGGTTTACCCAGCGTCCAGGAAATGGGAGCCAGAGTTGCCACTCTTCGGTAAATGGAGCAACGTTGCTGTAGCTACGAAGTTACGTGCGGATGGCGTGTTCAGTCCTCTGATAAAGTAGCCGCTTCAACAAACCTCTGCTGATTGTTCCCATGAGAGGTTCGTTACACTGTCCGATGTCTTTGCATCGAAGACGGCTTCAATATGCTTTGAAGAATTTAAGTGTTCACTGTATTTATTTACCACGTTTAAACAGCATCTTGTCTTTGAACTATTTTTGCCTTATCAAACTACACGGCGGATTGATCTAAAAAAAAAAAAATTAATAGCAGACAGTTTGGTATCACAAAGGAGGGTCATATAAAGACTTGGACCGTCATGGCTTGTGCAGTCCCCTCAAACTTTAGTTTCAAATTTTTATGTCTGACTCTGCCAAAAAAAAAAAAAAAAAAACTGGCGAGATAGAGCTAAATATGCCTGACAATTAATTGTGCAATGTATTGTTTGTGTCAGCATTAATTAAAAAATAATCTTGGCTAGGAATCAATCCCAGTTCTGTCGCATGAAATCCCAGGGTTCCCAACTGTTCGGCCAGTCACTCGTGGTCCAGGAGTAGTTAACGATTATTTAACATACTACCCCTGTCTACGACTTTCTGTGCTAACTTATGCTACTTCTCGCGTGCGGCATGGTCGCATATTTCTCTTGAGTGAGTCCGGTGTCTCTTGGGTCATTTTGTCTCTGCTACATTTCTGCCAGACGTAATGGTAATCAGAAGTAGAAACAGTCGACCCCATGTGGGATGCAATTTTTCGATATTTGAAGCCCCACCCTGGCTTTTGCCGGGGGCCCTGAATATAACCGGTCTATAAATATGGTCTAGGGGCTGAAAGGGGTTTCTGGGACCTCTCCACGGGTGATCCTCATCCGCATGGTGGCACTTTGTGTCACCGGGTGTTTATCGCTTGTGTGATGTCCTGGTGGGGTACAACAAGACAGACAGACAGACAGACAGACAGACAGACAGACAGACAGACAGACAGACAGACAGACAGACAGACAGACAGACAGACAGACAGACAGACAGACAGACAGACAGACAGACAGACAGACAGACAGACAGACAGACAGACAGACAGACAGACAGACAGACAGACAGACAGACAGACAGACAGACAGACAGACAGACAGACAGACAGACAGACAGACAGACAGACAGACAGACAGACAGACAGACAGACAGACAGACAGACAGACAGACAGACAGACAGACAGATAGATAGATAGATAGATAGATAGATAGATAGATAGATAGATAGATAGATAGATAGATAGATAGATAGATAGATAGATAGATAGATAGATAGATAGATAGATAGATAGATAGATAGATAGATAGATAGATAGATAGATAGATAGATAGATAGATAGATAGATAGATAGATAGATAGATAGATAGATAGATAGATAGATAGATAGATAGAGAGAGAGAGAGAGAGAGAGAGAACTGGATATCTATTATTCTAAACAGAGACAGATAACAACTAACTCCAGCCAGCCAGCTTACCAACCAACAGACCAACAACCAACCAACCAACCAACCAACCAACCAACCAACCAACCAACCAACCAACTAACCAAACAACTAACTAACTAACTAACTAACTAACTAACTAACTAACTAACTAACTAACTAACTAACTAACTAACTAACTAACTAACTAACTAACTAACTAACTAACTAACTAACTAACTAACTAACTAACTAACTAACTAACTAACTAACTAACTAACTAACTAACTAACTAACTAACTAACTAACTAACTAACTAACTAACTAACTAACTAACTAACTAACTAACTAACTAACTAACTAACTAACTAGCTAACTAACTAACTAACTAACTTCAATAGCTGTAGCTACAACCTCTAGAAATATCCGAATAACCGATATTCGCAAATTAAACAACGCTTTCTGAAACTGAGTTCACAATCTTTAGAGCGCGAGGCAAACGTCTCAACCGTTCACTGCGGAGACAAAAGCGAATACGAAATACATAGATTATTCAACATTACGATACAGAGACAATGTTTAAGGTGGTGGAAAGAGAATTGGAAGTGATTCAGTAATGGACAGTGGGAGCGTAAAGATATGCCCACTCTTAAACAGCCCCAAGTGAATCGATTCGATTCACTGAATGCGTCGCATTATAGAAATCAAATTGGTTTCCATCATAGTTTTGTGAATCTGTGCAAACAGCAAGGTTCGAGAGAAGAAACACATGCAATTACCCCCTTAGCTGTTAGGGAGAATTCATATAGAAATTTTCCTGCTGTAGAGTGCATGTGTAATTACGTTCTTATCTTTTGAGGAGAATTCACATAAATTTTAACGAATATAGAGCACACATGCAATATATACCTTATCTGTTTAAGATAATGGACACATACAGTGTTACTAATGTAGAGCACAAATGCACATATATACCCTGTCTATTTAAGAGAATTACCACATACACTTTTACTAATGCAGAGTTGGAAACAAAAATTGTTGCTCACCCATTTATAGGTCGTTTGGCAGAGCAACAACAGCGGTTTTTTTTTTTTTTGAAAGAGGGGGGGGGGGGGGGAGCTGTTTGTGAGATCATTAGGCAATTTAGCGTTTAGCAGTTTGTCATTACTATTGAACAGTTGGCTCTGGATACCAATGTAGAAATCAAAACAAAACGGCCAGATGAATATATATATAATCCCCCCCCCCCCTCCACTAATCCACCCATCTGACCGAAATTCAGACCAGTACCAGTACTAACCAAAACAAAAACAAAAAACAGTCACTTCTGTCTGTGCAGGTCGGTGTAGCCAGAGGAGTTAGCGCTGCATGTTGTCGCCGCGGACTGTTTAGTGTAATTGAGCTCCCCCCCCCCCCCCCCCGAATAAAAAATTTCTATCACCTAACCAGTGATGGAACCCATAGTAATAGTCCGTTCTATACTCACAAATAGCAGAAATAAAAACCCCCACCCGTCATCTGCCCTCTCTGAAGAAACGAATGTTAAATGACCTTGGCATCCGTGTCCACCCAAAGTAAACTGGTCAGTCTTAGTTAACAGCTTCTGTCATCAACGAATAGTTTATGATCGAGTGAAGCGTCGCAGAGAGGATAAATGGGACTTTACCGAAATCGGATGTCTTTGGGCGAAAGGTGCAGATATCGCAGCCTAGCTGTAAACCACAAAACAACATGCCAACATCCCTCTTGAGGGAAAAAGAAAAATTAGCACCAGTGGGTAATCGAACACCGGTCAACCACGTGAATTGCGGAATACGTACAACTATACTACCTAAAACTGAAGAGTTTGGGTCCGATATCGCAGCCTAGCTGCTGTTGGCCCTGCAACGCCCTGAAACATTTAGAAGGCTGCTAAACACCGCCTCCCCACCCCTACCCCCACCCACCATATTTGTATGTTTGTTGGCGCCTGTTGTTTTTCAAGTGTTGCAACATTTTCTCATTTCCCTCCGTATTTTTGTATTGCAGACAACAGTAACGACTGCCAATTTCTCATAATGGTAATTCGTAAATAAAAAAAAAAAGGACGAAATATTTGCATACCAAATAAATAAATAAATAAATAAATAAATAAATAAATAAATAAAATACAACAATTCTTCTTCCTCTTTTAACTCTTTGATGCAAAGGAAAAAAAAAGGGGAGGAGGTGGGGAGAGGGGGTGGGGAGAGGGGGTATCTAAAAAGAGTTATACGGAACAGGTTCTTGGTAATCTCGCCGCATCGAGTAAAGATTCTTGATAATGTTGTAGGTTCATCTGATGTTATCTTTTCACTCGGTTCTAGATGTACCCTAGACCCCACTGGGGCGCCATGCTAATCTGTGCACTTACCAGGCTGGTTGTCAAATGAGCTTAGCGCACTGGTTTGCCCAAAGGTCAATAATATAACTTAGACGGCTCTGCCTGACCTCCCTCGTCTCTTCTGGCTCTGGTATGATATACAAACCATTCTTTCTCTAAAATGGTAAACAATTGTATTCAGTGGGTTTGTATGTTTGTTCTATCGGTTGTATGCCGATTTGTCTCTTCTGATCTCACCTGATTTGAAATTTTCTTGTCAAATATAGAAATAATAAAGACACAATAATCGTACATGAAAATTCAACAGAGATAGGGTTCGATAACATTACAATTTTAAAGAAAGCTCGCATTTATTTGCAGTTATATGTTTCTACTAAGGATGTTTACGTTCATCAGTTTACTATTGCCTTCTAAGCAATACGGCGTTCATACTATTATCAAAATAAATTCATGGAGGTTTGTTGAATAAATTTGGTTCGAAAAAAACAACATATTTTTTTAGCAATTTTAATTTTTTTAAATACTTTCTTTTGTGAATGAAGAAATTACATTGAACTCTGACAAGTTAAAAAAAAAAAAATATATATAGACACACACGGGTGTGCGTGAGTAATTTAAATACAAGACAGAAATCATATTTTTCCTGTTTCCTTCGCAGGGAAGAAACGACATCATCTTGTAGGCCCTCTGTAATACGTCTCATGTATCAGGTTTGCCATAAAAGCTTTCGATCGCATGTCAATTCCTCAGTTGATATAGAAAACGTTTGTGGCAGAGAAAAATAATTTATTTCTCTGGTCTACCCAATAAACGTCAAACGATGAGAATACCACGGACAGATAAAAAGAGCAATGAAAATATCTTGAAGAAGCTGACACACAAAGATAACTGACTGCCCGCATCATAAGGAAACAATATACCTTCTAACGTCATGTAATGCAAAGGCGACAACCGGAGTGCATGGTGACGCTAGAAAGTTGGAGGAGAAAAGAGGCAGACCAAGAGAGAGAAGATGCTGGAGAGGTTGACATCATGGCATACAAAAATTATCATCTGTGTCAGAATCGATTGAAAGTAAACGAGATGGAAAGTTGTGGACAGAAATGTCCATTAACCCCACGCGGCATGGACTGTGAGAAGAAGATAGAACCTCGGCGTCTGTTGCTTAAAGGTTAGGAATACCGCCTCATTGTTCCTACATATCAGAGTTCGATTCGGCTGCATACTAAGGTTAGGAATACCGCCTCATTGTTCCTACATATTAGAGTTCGATTCGGCTGCATACTAAGGTTAGGAATACCGTCTTATTGTTCCTACATATCAGAGTTCGATTCGGCTGCATACTAAGGTTAAGAATACCGCCTCATTGTTCCTACATATCAGAGTTCGATTCGGCTGCATACTATAGCAAACCACCTTGTATCGATTTCGACCATGGATTCAGGAAAGGGAAAGCAATGGCAAACTAGTGAACTAGAGTTGCCCAGCAAAATCGCACTAAACCTAAAATTGCCTAGTGAAGTCATACTGAACGTATAATTTGCATAGTGAAATCACACTGAACGTATAATTGCATAGTGAAATCACACTGAACGTATAATTGCGTAGTGAAATCACACTGAACGTATAGTTGCATAGTGAAATCACACTGAACGTATAATTGCGTAGTGAAATCATACTGAACGTATAGTTGCATAGTGAAATCACACTGAACGTATAATTGCATAGTGAAATCACACTGAACGTATAGTTGCATAGTGAAATCACACTGAACGTATAATTGCATAGTGAAATCACACTGAACGTATAGTTGCATAGTGAAATCACACTGAACGTATAATTGCATAGTGAAATCACACTGAACGTATAATTACATAGTGAAATCACACCGAACGTAAAAGTGCAAGATAAAAGAGCAAACAGTCAACGAATACTGCAGCTGGTAAAAACAAAAACAATATCCAGCAAGCTTAAAAACAAGGAATATTTGGTAAGCTGCTTGACAGAGTTAGGGCTATCGAGAAACCAGGAAATGTGAGACCACGTACTTTAACGATTAAAATCTATACTATGCTGAAAGCGTCTTTTCGGAAGCTGCCGCTCTTAAACGTGAAAGCACTTTAGAGTGAAGGTGAAATGAGAAAGAATCATTTTAGAGTTTACGTGACATTGTAGCTACTACCTAATGGCTTGTACGCTGTAAATGGAAAATCGTTTAAAGAAATGTTGATAATACGACAGACAAGACAGTCTGCAAGTGTTTTGTCTCTGGGTGATAAATAAATGTCTCTGTTATTACCCCAGACGGAATATAACCAAAAGCGGTAAAATTACTAGTTACAGAAGTACCTGATTGGAACAGAACAAACAAACATAGACTAGACAGGCAGGATAAGTAAAAGTTTCACACAGTGTAAAAAAAAAAAAAAAACGGTAGACGGTGAAGAAAAGCGTAAAGGCGGGATTATTAGTTAACGTTGGCACAAATGGATGCTTTGTAATTGCAAAGAGGGAAGGGGATAAAAGCAGAATTCTATGGACAGATAAACCCAACAAGGCGCCATAGTCTAGGGACTCGTGTACCTTGAAACCATACCACCCTTGCCACTTAAGAAAGTTTGTAAAATATCTAAACCACGAATGCAAATTATCTTTTAAAGTAATTGTTTATAACTTTCTGGTTTTTATTAAAGTAAAGGCCCTTTTTCACGTCTTTAGGCATATAGGGCTAGACCTATATTTTATTGATCAATCTGGACAAGATGGGTGATATGGTCAACATCACACCGATCTCCTTTACTTCCCGGGACTGCACCCGGTACCCACTCAAGGCTGGGTCGACATGGGAGCCAAGGTCATTTTGTAAAAGAAAGTCTGGCTCAGCCAGGGAGTGAACCCACGACCTTCCGCTCCGCCATGGCGATTCCCTATCTCCAATTTTTTAATATAGATATTATATTCAGCTGCTGTTTAACACATTTTTTGGGTGATTATTTTGTTATCATTACGTATTTCAACATGGCTATGGTCCCATCCTAAAATTTGAAACGGGGCTTAGGGGCCCTATGTTTTTCTAGTGCCGGCACCCTTGATATCTAACACCATATCTCATGGGATCTAAAAATAACATTTGTTTTGTTTGAGAATGAAGTCTGACAATAGCACTAACAAACACACGTCTAAAACATCTCAAAGCGTTGCCAAATTTACCTATTTAATGTGACTGCATAAGACATCGTTATTCACAAGTGTAAATATCTCAACCCCGAGTAAATGTACATATATTTAAAAAAAAAAAAACATTCATTTTTCCAAACATTACACATGTGAAAAAATATTTTCGCTAAAGTCGCATACGTGTTGTAGTCGTAGTTCCAGTTTCCTTCCTAAAACATGCAAATATTCGTTGCCCCTGGACAAATGCTTGCAAATGAGAGACGTAACAAGTGCGGACACATTTACAAATTTAGGCTGATAACTAAAGGATAATGATCTACAAACCCTACACAAAATTACCCAGCAAATTTGCGGAAACAGAAACAATTATCACAGCATACCCATCAGAGATAACCAAGGCAGACTGCTCACCACAGAACAAAAACAAGACATGCAGTGGACTAAACACTTCTCCGACCTCTTGAACAGACCTGATCCTGAAAATCCCCCAGATATTCAACCAGCCTCTTAGGACATTGACATTATTAATGAACCACCAAGCAAACAAGAAATCCTTAAAGCTATCCACACTTTAAAGAACAACAAAGCACCAGGCAAAGACGAACTGCCAGCAGAACTTCTCAAAGTAGATCCCAACACAACTGCTAGCATTCTAGAACCATTGTTCAAGGATATTTGGGAAAAAGAAGTGTTGCCTGATGACTGGACTGAAAGAACAATAGTCCAAATCCCCAAAAAAGGAGACTTAACAGACTGCAATAATTGGAGAGGAATTACTCTACTCTCAGTACCAAGGAAAATATTTTGTAAACTCATCATAACGCGGCTTGAAAAAGGAGTAGATAAATTCGGAGTGGAACTAGCAGGATTCAGAAAGGGCAAAGGAACAACTAAACACATCTTCGCCATACGTAACATTTTAGAACAATGCAATGAATGGCAGAGACGTATATATATTAATTTTGTTGACTTTGAGAAAGCTTTTGACAGCGTCCATAGAGACGGTCTGTGGAAAATTTTACGACATTATGGAATTCCAGAAAAAAATAGTCAACATAATTGCTCTCTTCTTTAAAGACTTTTCCTGCAGTATAAAAAAATTACAATACCTCTTTCCCAGTAAAGACAGGTGTAAGACAGGGATGTGTTATGTCATCTCTCCTCTTCAACCTTGTGATTGATTGGATACTAAAGAACACAGTAGACAGGACATTAAGAGGCATACGATGGACTCCATTCACCATGCTTGAGGACCTTGATTTTGCAGATGATTTAGCACTCCTATCACATAAACATGAACATATACAAGAGAAAAGTAACAGACTACACTGCAGAGCAGAAATGATGGGACTGAGAATAAATACAAAGAAAAGCTGTCCACCTTCCACCACACATGTCTACGTAGAATTATCAAAATATATAAGGTGATGGGTAGGTGATGGGGTACAATCTCAAACACTAAACTACTTCAAGCCACAAACGAGGAAACTTTAGGCAGTATGATTACCAAGAGAAGATGGAAATGGCTTGGCCACGTTATGGGAATGACTTATGATATACCTGCCAAAACAACTCTCACATGGACACCAGAGGGAAAGAGAAAACAGGGGCGCACAAAAACAACATGGAGACGAACGATGGAAAGTGACCTGAGTGCAGCATCTCTGACATGGAAAACTGCACTGAAGATTGCACAGGACAGGAAGGCATGGAAAGTCCTCTCTGAAGCCTCATGTGCCACTAGGCATAACGAGAACTGATGATGATGAACTATAGATTAATGCTCATCCTTCCATCTATCCATCCTTACGTCCCTTCTGCCGTCCGCCCGTTCGTCTGTCTGTTTGTCTAAACCACCCATCCCGCTGTCCATTCAGTCTGTCTATCTATCTGTCTGTACAGGAAATAAACCTCTTTTGTTTCCGTTAAATAAGTATCAGAGGGGATGTAATATTCGTTGATGAGCTCTGTCAAGAACACTATTAAGACTGATGTTAATTTCTGTAAGGCTGTTCTTAATGCCATCACTCCATCTTGTCCGAGCTATTCCACTCGCACTATACCCGTTGTAACGTTTTAGTGTGGCTCGCTGTGTCAGATAGTACCAGGACATTCTTGTTAGGTGTCTAAACAACTTCATTTGTTGTTCTTTGATGACCTGTAAGACTGGCTTTATTCCTAGCATTCGCCTGATTTCTTGATTTCGTATTCTGTCTTTACTTGAAACACCTGCAGCTCTTCTAAGGCATTTCATCTCTGTTGTCACAATTTTACGTTCATTGGAGGATGTAAGTGTCCACGTTTGGCACTGATAGCATTGTGTTGGCCAAAAAATACTTCTGATAGGATTCACTTTAGTACTCCGGGGTATCTGCTTGTGTGTCAACAGGGTAGATAGTTGCCCCATAACTTGATTAGCTTTGGAATTTATTCTTTGCTAAATGTATATTACTAATGATGTAAAACCTAGGTATTACAGATATTTATAAACGTTGAACGGTACTGGACATTTGTCCAAAAATGCCCTTGGTTCCCAGGTCAACTCGCCTTAAATTGGTACAGTGTAAAAGTCATAGAAAGTCAGGTGACCTTGAACATCATCCACCAAATGTTGATTGGTCTATAAAATAGGGGTCTAGCCCTATATGTCCAGTATGATTGAAGGCATGAAAAATAGGTCTTATTCCTTCTTTATAGACAATAATTATGCTAATGTTCCACATCCGCGGTTCTCAATCTGTGGGTCCCGACCTTTTTGGGGTCTAACGACCCTCTCACAGGGGTCGTCAAAGACCATAGCAAAACACATATTCATTGATGTTATGAAATAGGGACGAAAATAATAGTATGATTGTTGGTCGCAACAGCATGAGGAACTGTATTAAAGTGTCGCTGCATTATTAAGGCTGGCTGGAACCATTGCTCTATGTAGTCATGTATTAGTAAGGCTTTTGAATGGCAACTTTCCGTCTTTTCAGACGATAGTGTTATATTGCGCTATGAGGAGGTGCGAGGCGTCCGAGGCTTAGACGTTGCGAGTCCGACTCGTAATTCCAACGTACCGCGATCGAAACCCACTGCTGGCTGCGTGGATTTTTATCATGGTATGGGTCGTCGCAGGGCGACCCAGCCTAAAATGGGTACCAGGATGTATGTCGTGGGGAAGTAAAGACAGTCGGCGTAATGCTGACCACATAACCCACCTAGTGCCGGTAGGTCTGTAAAAATATGGGTGCTCTTCCCATATGCTCGATACGCCTAAAGGCGTAAAAAGGGATCTTTACTTTGCTTTTTATATAGCATGTGTTATTCTGGTATTTAGTCCTGTCATATAGCATGTGTTATTCTGGTATTTAGTCCTGTCATATAGCATGTGTGATTCTGGTATTTAGTCCTGTCATATAGCATGTGTGATTCTGGTATTTAGTCCTGACATATAGCATTCCTATCCCCCCTCTGTTTATTTATAGGAATGACGTATACACACCGGAACCTACCAATCAAATACCTTTCTTAAATGTTTGTGTATTCTAGACAAAGCAATAAGGTCTTACTGTGTTCGTAAATTGTTGCTGTGATTGTTATTCGACATTTGCTTCGTTAATATAAATTTCTGTAACCTATGGTGCCATTTCAATGGGTTGAAATGAATACTGTACGTATTCCATAGTCGTGGATTTCAAGCTGTACGATAGACATGGCCAATGAGACACCTTTTTTTTGGGGGTGCCTAGTTGACCATGTATCTTAGTGCACTTGTATTCATGGCGAGGCGCAGACGCCGTCTGGAGGTGACAGGTTCAATTCCCGGCACGGTAACTATAGCTTTCGATTTTTATGTTGTCTAGTGTGTTCTTCTATCTTTCTACTTCTTTCTATGAGTGCCGTTCACAATACTTTCTGTTACTTGATTAATTAATGACATATAGCATGTGTTATTCTGGTATTTAGTCAGGGCACATAGCATGTGTGATTCTAGTATTTAGTCCTGTCATATAGCATGTGTGATTCTAGTATTTAGTCATGACATATAGCATGTGTGATTCTGGTATTTAGTCCTGTCATATAGCATGTGTGATTCTGGTATTTAGTCATGTCATATAGCATGTGTGATTCTAGTATTTAGTCATGACATATAGCATGTGTGATTCTGGTATTTAGTCCTGTCATATAGCATGTGTGATTCTGGTATTTAGTCATGACATATAGCATGTGTGACTCTGGTATTTAGTGATAATATATAGCATGTGTGATTCTGGTATTTAGTCATGACATATAGCATGTGTGATTCTGGTATTTAGTCATGTCATATAGCATGTGTGATTCTGGTATTTAGTGATGATATATAGCATGTGTGATGCTGGTATTTAGTGATGATATATAGCATGTGTGATTCTGGTATTTAGTGATGATATATAAACATGTGTGATGCTGGTATTTAGGCATGCTATATAGCATGTGTGATTCTGGTATTTAGGCATGATATATAGCATGTGTGATGCTGGTATTTAGTCATGACATATAGCATGTGTGATTCTGGTATTTAGGCATGATATATAGCATGTGTGATTCTGGTATTTAGTGATGATATATAGCATGTGTGATGCTGGTATTTAGTGATGATATATAGCATGTGTGATTCTGGTATTTAGGCATGATATATAGCATGTGTGATGCTGGTATTTAGGCATGCCATATAGCATGTGTGATTCTGGTATTTAGGCATGATATATAGCATGTGTGATGCTGGTATTTAGGCATGACATATAGCATGTGTGATTCTGGTATTTAGGCATGATATATAGCATGTGTGAATCTGGTATTTAGGCATGATATATAAACATGTGTGATGCTGGTATTTAGGCATGACATATAGCATGTGTGATTCTGGTATTTAGGCATGATATATAGCATGTGTGATTCTGGTATTTAGGCATGATATATAAACATGTGTGATGCTGGTATTTAGGCATGACATATAGCATGTGTGATGCTGGTATTTAGTGATGATATATAGCATGTGTGATGCTGGTATTTAGGCATGCCATATAGCATGTGTGATTCTGGTATTTAGGCATGATATATAGCATGTGTGATGCTGGTATTTAGTCATGACATATAGCATGTGTGATTCTGGTAATTAGTGATGATATATAGCATGTGTGATTCTGGTAATTAGTGATGATATATAGCATGTGTGATGCTGGTATTTAGGCATGACATATAGCATGTGTGATTCTGGTAATTAGTGATGACATATAGCATTTGTGATTCTGGTAATTAGTGATGATATTTAAACATGTATGATGCTGGTATTTAGGCATGACATATAGCATGTGTGATGCTGGTATTTAGGCATGACATATAGCATGTGTGATTCTGGTATTTAGGCATGATATATAGCATGTGTGATTCTGGTATTTAGGCATGATATATAAACATGTGTGATGCTGGTATTTAGGCATGACATATAGCATGTGTGATTCTGGTATTTAGTGATGATATATAAACATGTGTGATGCTGGTATTTAGGCATGCCATATAGCATGTGTGATTCTGGTATTTAGGCATGATATATAGCATGTGTGATGCTGGTATTTAGTCATGACATATAGCATGTGTGATTCTGGTAATTAGTGATGATATATAGCATGTGTGATTCTGGTAATTAGTGATGATATATAGCATGTGTGATGCTGGTATTTAGGCATGACATATAGCATGTGTGATTCTGGTAATTAGTGATGACATATAGCATTTGTGATTCTGGTAATTAGTGATGATATTTAAACATGTATGATGCTGGTATTTAGGCATGACATATAGCATGTGTGATGCTGGTATTTAGGCATGACATATAGCATGTGTGATTATTTAATTTAGTCCTGACATATCGCATGTGCGATTCTGGTAAAAAGTCCTGGTATACAGTATGTGGGATTCTTGTATGAAGTTCTCCTATACATTATTCATTAATTTTATGTATAACTTTGAAAAAGGTACCCATACATTAGAGGCGTCTGCGTCATGTTGACTACAGCACACACCCAGTGCTTAATAACTTATAACTATAAAGGTCTAGTACGATGTGTCCTCCTCCTCCTCCTCTTCTGCTGCTTCTTCTTCTTCTTCTTCTTCTTCTTCTTCTTCTTCTTCTTCTTCTTCTTCTTCTTCTTCTTCTTCTTCTTCTTCTTCTTCTTCTTCTTCTTCTTCTTCTTCTTCTTCATCGCGTTCACAGGCTGTAAACTCTAGCGGAAAGTTCTGGTTCCTTGCCTATCAGGCAGATGCACTCCGACTTCAAAGGAAGCTACAAATTAGTCGTCTCTTACGACATGCTTTTGTAGTTAAGGTGGATCTACACTCAGAGAAAAGCAAAATGGACAAATAATCAATCCGCTGCTGATGACATTGGCACTGGAATTCCCCGATGGCTGCCGAAGATGAGGGCGGAACACTTATGGTAAAGTTAAAGGTAAAGTCAGGAGATGTGAACCAGCGTCATCGCACACGGTTATTAATCATAAGTGCTCTGCCACCAGTACGGACAGCTGATAAAAAACTGTCCGCATGTGTCGCCGTCCGCACGCAACTCTGAAGTTACAGCGACGTTCATCCATTTATCCCATAATGTTAACTCTGGTACCCATTTCCTAAAGGCTAGGCGAACCCCAGGAAACGCTCGGTTTCGAATACCGGCTGTGGACTGCAGTGAGTCGAATTTAAAAGCGAGTCTTCTATCGACTGCGCTAACACGTCCCTAAACTTATGAAAATGTCCCAAGTACTGCGATGTCAGCTTTTAAATCAGCTCAACTCAAACCAGACCATAACCGAACTGTCCCGAAACCCTGCTGCCTATTATTGACTACTACATATCCCATAGACCACTTTTCAATGTTTGTATTGACCCCGGAATTGAGCTTACTAGCTGTTGACCTCACCTCGGACTGCTCATGAATAATTATCAGCCTTAATTTTGTCTTGTGGTTACTTTACGCGTCTGCTTCTTTGGATCCGCTTTCTCGTGTCCGGTCTCATTTATTCGCGGTTTTTGTCTGGCAGATTTATCTCCTGTTTCGGAAAACATGTCACAGTGAAATAAATGTACTCCTGCCCATCTGCACGCGGACCAGCCCGGACTAGCGGTGAATTACGAATGCATTAACTGTATATGACCGGTAGTAAACTCAGTCAACTCCTATTGTACTCACTATTTGGTGGTGATGTGGTAAACCTCTCACCTTATATTTCATAGCTTGTGGGCTTTGTTTCTGTCTGAGTCCTTAGGTTTGCAAGTGCTCCTGTTTCCTAGATTCTTCAGTGTCGTCGATGGGGCTTCAGAGTTTCGTGCTTTGTCCAACGCTCTCAGAGTGGGAACAGTTGTTATTCGGATAGAGTGCAATAATGTAGCTCCTCCCGCCGGTAAACATAGTTTAGAAGAAAGGGCTTTTGTTTAGTAGGAAAAAGGAAGAACGGACGGGGTGCGGGGGGGGGGGGGGGGGGTTAAATTTCTACGATGATTGCCCTTTTTGTATGCATCTGTCAGTCTGTTAGTTACGTGTCCTTTACATGAAATTGCATAACCGACCCCATTTTTGGCTGCTTGTGATTTCACTATGCAGTTTTACGTTCAATAATTCGCAATTGCTTGCCTGAACGCCAGGTCTCAATATCACTGTTAAAACAAACCCAAGGTGGTCTGTTGCCAAAACCCTGGCGGTTGGGATCAAACCCAGCACCCCAACCCCTAAGTCACGGACGCCGACACTCTCTCTCTTTTTTAATATTATGAATTAATCAAGTAACAGAAAGTATTGTGAACGGCACTCATAGAAAGAGGTAGAAAGATAGAAGAACACACTATACAAAATAAAAATCGAAAGCTATAGTTACCGTGCCGGGAATTGAACCTGTCACCTCCAGACGGCGTCTAATAGTGCAGTAAGTTAGTTGCATATCCTTTACATGACATTGCAGAACCAACCCCTGTATGTTTTGGCTGTTGTTGTTTTTCTAGGCAAATTTTACGTTCGGTAATTTGCCATCACTTACTAAACGGTCAGCTGGCAGTACCACTGTCAAAACCAGAGTAAGACAAACCGTCCTCAGATAGGATCGAACCTGAAACCACGGTATTACTAAGAGCGTTCGCAACGCCTAAGCCACAGGGTAATGTTAAAACAGATGAATCGTTGCGTGAGTATGATACTGATCACATCATACATCAGGTACCGAATGGTCTACAAATATTCAGGACAAGAATCATAGGTTAATAAAAAATTAAGGCATGAAAATGAGGGCTTTTGCGTCTTGTTCTTTCTTTTTTGTTTGGACTAAAAAAACCAAATAACACAAACCCTATATCTCAGTCAACACATGAAGTACATCCCTTTAAGAAATGGATTGCACATTTTTGACCTCCAAGACACTTAACAGCAAAAGAGGAAGTTGTCTATATATTAAACCCTGATCACGCTGTTGAGGACAAGTCAGCCCGTTTGTGACTATCCTTCTCGTAGTTTACTTATCTTTTGTTCACTCGTGTGTATTGACCAAGGAAACTGTTGACCTCATGGACTGCTCATGAATAATTATCAGACTTATTTTTAACTTGTGGCTTCTTAACGTGTCAGTGATTTATGTTCCCTTTGGGTCAAATCAAGAGCAGGAGCAGAAGATGCTAATTAAAACACCATCATATGGCCACTGTCGTTTAAAAAAATACACAACCGCATTAAACCATTGCAGGCAGCGGCAGGCAGCGGCAGGAGGTTGCGACAGTCTGCAGGGCCCCTGCTCCAGATTCGACCCAAAAGGGACAGACATAACTACTCGCGTCTGCTTCTTGCCATACGATTTCTCGTGTCCAGCCTCATTTATTAGCGGCTTCTGTTTGACGAAATTTAAATATATAATCTTGACCAATCGGGTTAAGGGAATAGGGTCAGATGAAAAAAAAAAATGCACAGTGAATGTAAAATTGGAAGGACGGGGGGTGAGCTACAAGATCAAGGCTGCAAGGTCAAGACGACAGTACCAGTTCATTGGGGGACTATGCTGGACTATGAGATAAAGGACAGAAGAACGTAACCTTTAAAAAGGACCCGATTCCAGTCCTGGAAGAAAGAGATTAACGTACTTTCTGTCCTTTTCAGGATGAAATTCTTCGTTATTTGAAGCCCCACTCTGGCTCTTGCCAGGGGCCGCGATATAGCCTGGCCATACATATGGCCTAAAGGCTGACCGCGGTTTCTGGGACCTCTCCACGGTGATCCTCACATACACGGTGGCACATTGTGTCATCGGGTGTTTATCGCCTGTGTGATGTCATGGTGGGGTAGAAAGTCAGTCAGTCAGTCCTTGAAGAGATTGGCCCAGCGATGTTATTCCTCTAATTGTGCACACAAACGGATGTTTTATCAGTGCTATGCTCCAAAATATTCAACCAATCAGGTGTTCTGTGCTTAGTGAAGGCTGGCTGCAAAGGATCTCCAACAATCTCTGTCTGTCTTGCTAGTACAATATCTCAGACTGTTCATCCGTTTCTTGATCTTGTTCCCCCACTTGTATCGTTGTCTACTTCTTGCTATTTTACCCTCGACTCCCCCCTCCCTCGTGCGGTTTTTTAAGAAGAGTGTTGTGAGGCCGAAATACTTGAGTAGTCTGTCTTTTATTTCTTTCAGTAAAACTTACGTGATTTGCGCTACCTTCAGAACCTGTGTATTGTATTAGCGCTAAGATAATCAATGTGTTCTAAAATGAGGTGATAGGGGCTCATCTCATATTACATGTGACTATATTTTGAAGATAAATGTTCAACTGTTGCTTGAAAAGAAAATTGTAAACTAATGTTTAAGAGCGTCAGGGCAGACATCAATGACTAAGGGTTCACCCAGGGCTTTATTGGCAGCTTTACTTCACAGAAAATTTCCTGGATTGACATGGGGGCACTGAAGAAGGAGTCTTTATAAGTTAAGAATATTATGAAAATAAAAAAACACATTGCGGCATTTGAAGAGGATATATGATTTATCATCAAACCATATTGAGAAAAAAAAAAAAAAAAGGAAAGACATGCTCCGTTTACAATGGCAAGAATCGCTTCAGAGCTCCCTGGTATTTAGCGTCCTTTAAATAATTTCTCCAATGTATTGCAGGTGTATTAGAGTTTAAAAAAAGACAGACATATTGGCTGGTGCAACACCACTAGGAGTTGTTTGAATGCATGATAAGTATGCACAAAATACGATCAAGACCCTTTGGGAGCAAGAGAACAATGCGGAGGTGCGAACAGATCATTTGCTATGTGGCGATAACGTTGTGGCGGGAAGTGACCTGGGGATCTTACACACACTACAATCAGACTAAAGGCACAGCGGACTTGTTATCAAATACTGGTATCATCGATGGTGGAACTCTTCTTCGCTGGCTGAGGAAAACAGGGACAAGGCGGTAAAGGAGTATCCTGAGGGAGCTGCGTGGTCTCGAGGCATGGTGCCTCGAGTGCTGGGTTCAATCCCCTGTAAGGGCTGAGATTTTTTCACGTGGACTTGGACTTCTAGTAATTCCCCCCTGCTCTTTGGGTAGTGAGATCGGACACCCGTGTGCATTTTTGCACACGTTAAAAGTCTCTTTTAGGCAGTTGGAAATGAAAATGAGTAGCCCAACAGCACTGCACGGGCAAAAGTAGCTGTTAAAAATCTACCCAAAGTATTTCAGTTTAACAGATCCTGTGCACTGTGCTGAGCTTCTTCGGACTCAGACTTGAGTTAGAAGAAGAACGGAGCACGTATGGGTTACTACCTGTGTGCCATGATGTTGATCAGTTGTTAAAACCTTCAAACATTCAGGATTATTCCGAGTGCTATGTTATCTGTTCTTTAGTAATCTTAGCTGATCAAAGCAGTGAGAAGAAGTCGAATGATACAATGTGGCACATTAGCAAAGAGGTGAATAATTATCCACAAGCGGGAAGAAGTGAATAGTAAGGTTAGTTAGTTAGTTGCGTATCCTTTACAGGACGTTGCAGAACCAACCCCAACAGCCCCTGGCTGTTGTGTGGTTTTTCTAGGCAAATTTACGTCCAGTAGTTTGCCATTGCTTTCTTGATACCACTGTCAAAACCAACGTAAGGCGCTTAGCAGCACGCAGTTGGGATCAAACCCAGCATCCCGGCATTACGAAGCGTTCGCATCTACTTATCACAGATCCGACGAATAGTAAGGACAAGAGTCAAATCAGTGCAAAGATCGATATACAAAGACAATTGAATCAACTGGAGAATATAAAATGTTTAAACAATGCGAATTTAAATAAACTTTCGAATTATGGAAACGACTGAAAAGTTATAATCGTTGCAGTCAATTCCTGACTAAGCGCTTAAAGATTTGGCCAAGTTAATAAAAACAAACAAGAGGAAAGGGAAGGAAAACAAATGGGCTTGTACGACGTGTCACGGAAGTCGTGCAATGAACTGCGTATTTTGCAATACATTCGCAAAGATTAACTTAAAATGTAGATGTATGTCAAACAATGAAAAACTTGGCACTTGCAACCAATTCCATCTAATAAGTAAATTAATTAGTTATTAAGAAATTAATCATTCGTTGAGACAAAATACATCGGAAATCTGTTTCTCATCATTGGGTATGCTTTTATAAGCTAAAACACTGGAGCAGCTAATTCCCCTCTACAAGAATCAACCAAGTATTACTGCATTATGATGCAATTAAAGAACGACGTAGAACACACACACACACACACACACACACACACACACACACACACACACAAAAGATATCTAATTAATGAATGAAGAATGAGATTTAGTTGCATGTATATAATTGAAAAATATTTTTCTGTTAATCGTCCATATTTTCAAATGTATTGAAGCGTAAATGTTTTTTTTTTAAAATTAACTAACCCAGAGTATTTTTTTATGAACCGTTCCTTTTCAGTCTATATTTAATCCTCTGCTGGGCGATTATGTGTGATAGTTCGCATCAATTTGATACGATAGTTTTGCATATAACTACACATACATTTACGGATGTGCCCGTTATAGGGAGCTCACCGTAGCAAAGTGGTTACGCCATTTGTCTCGTCCTCTTAAGGTCGTGGGTTCCTTCCACAGCAGCTGCATCGGTCTGTTAGAGATCGCATTTTTCTAAGATGTATGGGATCGTCAGCAGAGCTACGTAGTTTGTGCTTTGTGCGATGTGGAGAGAGGTAGGGACATATGGCATAAAACCAATGCGGGGGAACTTAGACCTTGTTTTAGCGCTTAAAAATAAAAATAAAAACATTACTGTTTTTTAAATCATCATCACATGCTGATTAGCAAATAATTATTTTATTTTAAAAAAAATATGATAATACAAACATAAAGAAAAATAAACGTCTAAAAAAAAAGGGGGGGGGGGGGGGGGGTAGATAGCTTACTCGGGTCCTAAAAGAGCTGAACTTTAAAAAAAAAAGATCTTTACTCTCAGGTCGACCCAGCCGTGCGTGGGTACCGAATAAGTCCTTGGAGGTAAAGGCGGCCGTCGTGATGCTGACCACATCACCCACCC
The DNA here is from genome assembly GCA_905116865.2 of Candidula unifasciata. Lineage (NCBI taxonomy): Eukaryota > Metazoa > Mollusca > Gastropoda > Stylommatophora > Geomitridae > Candidula > Candidula unifasciata. Next base: position 50,077 of record CAJHNH020003128.1, on the reverse strand, counting down.
AGTGCCGATTGGTCTATAAAATATAAGTCTAGCCCTATATTCCCAATACGGCTGAAGAGGTGGGAAAGCGTCCTTTTACTATTTGCATGCATAAGAAAAACTCCATAGGGGAGCATATACAGCAAGAGTCCACCACTCATCAGTAGAAGATCCCTCGTCAACAATGGTTTCGGCCAATTACCTCCTAGACAACTTCAGAGGGTGGGCCGACCTGGGTCATGACCCGCAGGCCTGGATCTTCCCCTGCTGCACTTTACCGGATGTTATCAGACATGTCACGACTTGAAGCCTGTTATGAATATGGTGCTATCATCTCTTCGGTATAGAGCAGCAGTTCAACCTTTTTCGTGTGAGGCGCCTCCTTTGAATCTACAGTAACACTCCACCCCAACCCCTCCCATCCACAACCACCACCCCAACACCCCCCATCCACAACCACCACCCCAACACCTCCCATCCACAACCACCACCCCAACACCTCCCATCCACAACCACCACCCCAACACCTCCCATCCACAACCACCACACCCCTCACTCCAGATTACAAAAAAAAAAAAAAAGGTGGGGGAAAAAAAAACCCCAGAACAGATTGTGATGAAAAGGAGGACAAACAAGAAAAATCCCAAGCAGTATTAACAAGTACTTGGTAGGTAAAAAATACGGGGGGGGGGGGGGGGGGGGGGTCATCCACGCAAATTAGAGAAGCTAAAATGAGATAACATAAGGTTGTTTTGCCTTTTAATAGCTTTAACAATATTTTTACTAATGATTAAACGGGGAACAAAAAATGTTATTATAACAGATCATTACAAGCCAGGGCAGTGCGCGGTCTCGAGGCATGGCGTCCGCCTCGAGTGCTGGAGGTCCCGGGTTCAAGCCCTGGTGAAGGCTGAGATTTTTATGTGACGTGTACTTGTAGTTAATTTTCCTTAGTCTCTGGGTAGTAAGATCGGACGCCCGTGTGTATTGTTGCGCACTTCAAAAACCTTATGGCAGTTGGAAATAGACAAAAAGAGTAGCCTAACGGCGCTGCCCGGAAAAATTCTAGAGTTTAAAATCTACTCAAAGTATTTCAGGATCCTCGCGGGTGCTACGGAGTTCGTGCACTGCAATGAGATTCTTCAGACCCAGGTTTTAGTCAGAAGTCGAACGGAGCACTTATGGGTTAAGACTCTTGTGCCATGATGTTGATCCGTCGTCTAAAACCATTACAAGTACAAATGCACTCAGTTTCAAAATTGCTTTACACACACACAAACACACACACACACACACAAACACACACACACAAACACGCGCACACTCTATCCCTCTCCCACCTCTCACAGCAATGTTTTAATAAAAGGGAACTCTCCTTCCAACAGTAACATTTCCTCCGCCTCCTTTCTCAGCAGTAAGCACTCGACTCGACCCAGGAGATAAAGTGAGGTTAGATTTTCATGTATTTTTTTTCAATTTAATCTGTGGTCCTATTCACGTTTTTTAGCCCAATCTACACACCACCTGACATTTCAATCATACTTTCTCAGACTCTTCTACGTCGAAGGGGTGTCACGTTGTCTTCCCTGGAGTTACATCAGCGACTAAACGACGACACAGCTTTTAACGACCCAGCACATCTAGAACTGGCCCTTGCCATAACCCCTCTACCCACAGCCTCAGCCTAGTTCACACGAGAAACTCTCTTCGAAAAAAATCAGTACAACGTGACACCCCTCTGAACTAGATCAGACTGAGAAAGTGTGTAGAAGGGCCGAATAACGTGAACAGGTCCGATTTGGTATTTCTACATTTTAGTATTAGGCAGAGAATAATTTAAAAAAAAAAATACAACTACATGAGTGTATAATATGCCAATAATTATGATTTTGTTTTTTAATGGGAACTGAAAAATCATTCTTCTTCCATTTCCTATAGTAAAATTCGTTTAGTGTACTTCCTGTTTGGTATTTGTTCAAGGATAGCTAGGTGCCACTGTATATATATATAATTAAAGATTCACAATGAAGTCAACTTTGTTGCCTTTGCACTGTTACCTTTACCCCAGAGAATGTGAGATTCAAAGTACAACTCAGTGCGAGCCAGAAATCTAGCCCCCCAAAACCATTAGCAGGCGTGACCTTGAGTGCACTGTAAAACCAAAGAGAGGCCCGCTAGGGACAATTTGGCAGGAGACAGACAGTACAGGAGGGGTGGAAACAATTGGTAGAGGGATGAGGTACGCGATAAAGGTTGGCTATCTATAAAAACACGTACAGTTGATATATGAACACGTTTTTTTAGTAAACGTGTGACAATGCACTCAAAAGCTTTTTTCTTCGTCTTCAGCATTCTGAGCCCTTGAGGTGCATTGCTGCAGATATCACCCGCCTCCACTCATCTCTCTGGTTGGCCTTCTCATTCCAGCTGGTAACACCAAGTGTCTGCAGGTCTTTCTGGACATTATCTCTTCATCGCCTTTTTCGTCTGCCTCGTGGTCTACGTCCATTCATCTCCCTTGTGTACACAGTTATTACCTCTCTGTCATCTGACATTCTCTCAGTATGCCCCAGCCGTTTCAACATATTAGCGCTCATGATGCCACTTATCCATGGTGCTTAAAACAGATTATGAATTTCGTTGGGAGTCGCCGTGGTGTAGCGGCTAGACGCCCGCGTGCAAATCAGAAGATCGTGAGTTCGGGTCCTGACGGAACCGGATTTGTTTCAAAAATGACCTTGACTCCTAGGTCGACCCAGCCTTGAGTGGGTACTAGGTGCAGTTCTGGGAAGTAAAGGCGGCCGGTGTGATGCTGACCACATCACCAACAACGTGCCGATGGTTTATACCTATATGCCCAATACGCCCAATGCGTGGAAAAGAGTCCTTTACTTTTATGAGTTTCGTTGCTGCTTCCCATTCTCCATTCCCCGCTGTTTACATCTTTGATAGGTCCTAAGTTTCATCGAAATACTCTGTTTTCAAAAAAAAAAAAAAAAAAAAAATTAGCTAAGGAATAATAAATTACCAAAAAAAAAGTGATGAAAGAGAAGACGCAGTAGATTAAATCTTGCTCGAAGAAACAACATACCACCACCACCACCCCAACACCCCCCATCCACAACCACCACCCCCTTCACTCCAGATTTAAAAAAAAAAGGTGAGGGGGGGGGGGGGAACAGAAGAGATTGTGATGAAAAGGATGACAAACAAGAAAAATCCCAAGCAGTATTAACAAGTACTTGGTAGGTAAAAAATGGAGGGGGGGGGGGGGGGGGGGGGGGGGTCATCCTCGCAAATTAGAGAAGCTAAAATGAGATAACATAAGGTTGTTTTGCCTTTTAAAAGCTTTAACAATATTTTTACTAATGATTAAACGGGGAACAAAATTTTTATTATAACAGATCATTACAAGTCAGGTGTGTGCGCGGTCTCGAGGCATGGCATCCGCCTCGAGTGCTGGAGGTCCCGGGTCCAAGCCCTGGTGAAGGCTGAGATTTTTATGTGACGTGTACTTGTAGTTAATTTCCCATAGTCTCTGGGTAGTAAGATCGGACGCCCGTGTGTATTGTTGCACACTTTAAAAACCTTATGGCAGTTGGAAATAGACAAAAAGAGTAGCCTAACGGCGCTGCCAGGAAAAATTCTGGAGTTTAAAATCTACTCAAAGTATTTCAGGATCCTCGCGGGTGCTACGGAGTCCGTGCACTGCAATGAGATTCTTCAGACCCAGGTTTTAGTCAGAAGTAGAACGAAGCACTTATGTGTTAATACTCTTGCGCCATGATGTTAATCCGTCGTCTAAAACCATTACAAGTACAAATTCCCTCAGGTTCAAAATTTCTTTACACACACACACACACACAAACACACACACACACACACACACACACACACACACACACACACACACACACACACACACACAAACACGCGCACACTCTATCCCTCTCCCACCTCTCACAGCAATGTTTTAATAAAAGGGAACTCTCCTTCCAACAGTAACATTTCCTCCGCCTCCTTTCTCAGCAGTAAGCACTCGACTCAACCCAGGAGATAAAGTTAGGTTAGATTTTTATGTATTTTATTCAATTTAATCTGTGGTCCTGTTCATGTTTTTTAGCCCAATCTACACACCACCTGACATTTCAATCATACTTTCTCAGACTCTTCTACGTCGAAGGGGTGTCACGTTGTCTTCCCTGGAGTTACATCAGCGACTAAACGACGACACAGCTTTTAACGACCCAGAACATCTAGAACTGGCCCTTACCATAACCCCTCTACCCACAGCCTCAGCCTAGTTCACATGAGAAACTCTCTTCGAAAAAAATCAGTACAACGTGACACCCCTCTGAACTAGATCAGACTGAGAAAGTGTGTAGAAGGGCCGGGAAACGTGAACAGGTCCGATTTTGTATTTCTACATTTTAGTATTAGGCAGAGAATAATGTTTTTTTTTTTTAAAAATACAACCACATGAGTGTATAATATGCCAATAATTATGATTTTGTTGTTTTAATGGCAACTGAAAAATTATTCTTCTTCCATTTCCTATAGAAAAATTCGTTTAGTGTACTTCCTGTTTGGTATTTGTTCAAGGATAGCGAGGTGCCACTGTATATGTATATATTTAAAGATTCACAAGGAAGTCAACTTTGTTGCCTTTGCACTGTTACCTTTACCCCAGAGAATGTGAGATTAAAAATACAACTCAGTGCGAGCCAGAAATCTAGCCCCCCAAAACCATTAGCAGGCGTGACCTTGAGTGCACTGTAAAACCAAAGAGAGGCCCGCTAGGGACAATTTGGCAGGAGACAGACAGTACAAGAGGGGTGGAAACAATTGGTAGAGGGATGAGGTACGCGATAAAGGTTGGCTATCTATAAAAACACGTACAGTTGATATATGAACACGATTTTTAGTAAACGTGTGACAATGCACTCAAGAGCTTTTTTCTTCGTCTTCAGCATTCTGAGCCCTTGAGGTGCATTGTTGCAGATATCACCCGCCTCCACTCATCTCTCTGGTTGGCCTTCTCTTTCCAGCTGGTAACACCAAGTGTCTGCAGGTCTTTCTGGACATTATCTCTTCATCGCCTTTTTCGTCTGTCTCGTGGTCTACGAACATTCATTTCCCTTGTGTACACAGTTATTACCTCTCTGTCATCTGGCATTCTCTCAGTATGCCCCAGCCGTTTCAACTTATTAGCGCTCATGATGCCAGTTATTAATGGTGCTTAAAACAGATTATGAATTTCGTTGAGAGTCGCCGTGGTGTATCGGCTAGACGCCCGCCTGCAAATCAGAAGGTCGTGGGTTCGGGTCCTGACGGAACCGGATTTGTTTCAAAAATGACCTTGACTCCTAGGTCGACCCAGCCTTGAGTGGGTACTAGGTGCAGTTCTGGGAAGTAAAGGCGGCCGGTGTGATGCTGACCACATCACCAACAACGTGTTGATGGTTTATACCTATATGCCCAATACGCCCAATGCGTGGAAAGGAGTCCTTTACTTTTATGTGTTTCGTTGCTGCTTCCCATTCTCCATTCCCCGCTGTTTACATCTTTGATAGGTCCTAAGATTCATCAAAATACTCTGTTTTCAAAAAAAAACTAATAAGCTAGAGATAATTAAAAAAAAAAAAAAGTGATGAAAGAGAAGACGCAGTAGATTAGATCTTGCTGGAAGAAACAACATACCAAATCTTGCTCGAAGAAACAATATACAAAATCTTGCTCGAATAAACAACATACCAGATCTTGCTGGAAGAAACAACATACCAAATCTTGCTCGAAGAAATAACATACCAGATCTTGCTCGAAGAAACAACATACCAAATCTTGCTCGAAGAAACAACATACCAAATCTCGCTCGAAGAAACAACATACCAAATCTCGCTCGAAGAAACAACATACCAAATCTTGCTCGAAGAAACAACATACCAAATCTCGCTCGAAGAAACAACATACCAAATCTTGCTCGAAGAAGTAACAATATACCAAAACTTGCTTGAAGAAACAACATACCAAATTTTGCTCGAAGAAACAACATACCAGATCTTGCTCGAATAAACAACATACCAAATCTTGCTCGAAGAAACAACTTACCAGATCTTGCTCGAAGAAACAACATACCAAATCTTGCTCGAAGAAACAACATACCAAATCTTGCTCGAAGAAACAACATACCAAATCTTCGAAGAAACTCGAAGAAACAACATACCAAATCTTGCTCGAAGAAACAAACAATACCAAATTTTTTGCTCGAAGAAACAACATACCAGATCTTGCTCGAATAAACAACATACCAAATCTTGCTCGAAGAAACAACTTACCAGATCTTGCTCGAAGAAACAACATACCAAATCTTGCTCGAAGAAACAACATACCAAATCTTGCTCGAAGAAACAACATACCAAATCTTGCTCGAAGAAACAACATACCAAATCTTGCTCGAAGAAACAACATACCAAATCTTGCTCGAAGAAACAACATACCAAATCTTGCTCGAAGAAACAACATACCAAATCTTGCTAGAAGAAACAACATACCAAATCTTACTCGAAGAAACAACATACCAAAGCTCGCATCTGATGTCTCTTAAAAACCTCAAGCTGAAAGGCGAATTAGTCTTTCAGTGTATGAATTCTCTGGGCTGTTGCAGTGACCATTTGCTCGCAGCCAGCCTTCACCCCGTCCGCCTTATTGTAAAGCAGCCTCACGCCCAGAAGGCCGGCAGCAGACAATCTATCAGCCCCACCCTCCCCAACCCCATAGCGAAAAACAAAATGCACGAGTCTTGTAATAATAACAGAGGAATAAAGATTCGTATGTATGAAATTACTAGACAACAGATACAGATAAAGGGTGAGAGTGAGAGAGAGAGAGAGAGAGAGAGAGAGAGAGAGAGAGAGAGAGAGAGAGAGAGAGAGAGAGAGACAGACAGACAGAGACAGAGAAAGAGACAGAGAAAGAGAGAGAGTCAGAGAGAAAGAGAGACAGAGAGAGAGAGATATGACTGGGGAAGCTCAAATAGCCAGGTTAACCATTAATAGATTAAGCAGCATACAGCTCTTTCCTTTTCAGACCTTTTTACTCTAGTGGAGCTTAGAACCTCATCAAGGTCATACTATCCTTTGCTATCACATGCAGCCAACACATTGCCTTTTAAAATTCGCTGTCTAGTTCTCTTTTTAATTTGTGTGTGTCCTTATTTCTTCGACCCTGTGGGTTTCAGAGCAAATCCATTTTAGTTTTATTATTGTCAGGTTTTATCAAAGTGTGTCCTATCCAAAACCAGCGTCTTTTACTCTTCTTTGAAAACACTGGAATGTGTTTAGTTCTTTGCTAATGCTATTCTATAATACAATTTAATTCCCAATTTTTTTACACAGGTTAAGGAAAATTTTAAAGATAAGAACTATTGACATTGTCGAAACATGAGATCACAGACATCATGGAGTCAAAGTTGTAACTGGCATGTCTGTTTCAGGCCAGGTAACACCCCTTCCCCTCTTAAAAAAAAAAAAAAATTAGAAGAAGCTACAGCGGCAGAAAAATAATAATAGTAGTAGTAGTAGTAGTAGTAGTAGTAGTAGTAATAATAATAATAATAATAATAATAATAATAATAATAATAATATTAATAGTAGGAAGAAGAGGAAGAAGAAGAAGAAGAAGAAGAAGAAGAAGAAGAAAAAGCAAGGGGGAATAGGGGAAAAGGTATACAAGAAGAGAGAAAGAAGAAGAGAAGAAGCTAAAGAAGATGAGCTAATCAAAAATGATCACAAGTTCGGAATACAGACCCTTCATACTTTTGACAGTTTCAAACACTAATTTTAAAAACAGTAATTGAAGAAGAAGAAACAGAAAAAGAAGAATTAGACTGGGTAACCAAAGCCAGGCCAATAGCTGTGTCTGCATGACCGGACATCATTGCCATTCTAGCTGGCCTCCCATCACTTAAACAAAATCTGAATCAACCTTGACGTCAGCAAGGGCAACTCCCTGTCGGTTTTCCCCAGTACTATAACATTCTTTGTTCCGTGCATTGAAGTCCCCACAAACGAGGAGCCTGTTGTCAGGGATTCCCTCCAGGTCTTTCAGCGTTTCCCTGCTTTCTTCTGTCATCATTTCCTCCTTTTCTTCTCTTCACTCACTCTCTCTCTATCTCTCTCTCTCTCTCCCTCTCTCCCTCTCTCTGTCGCTCTCTCTTCTCTGCTCACTGAATATGACGTTAAGTACAGAGCATGTGCTCCGTAGCTCCGGGGACTATTCTTATAAAATAAAAAATCCATACAGGAAGAAGAAGTATAAAGAGTTAAAAAAAAAAAAGGGGGGGGGGGGGGGGGGGGAATACAAATTTAAAAATAAGAATAATAATTTAAAAAAAATGTAATAACATCAGTCACGGATGAGCACTGTCACACAAGGTAATCATCCGTGACCACAACTGTATGTTTAAAGCTAATGACGCCTCAAGCCAGATTATATAATATAATTAGAAAAGTTTGACTTAATTACCGGGATATAATTGAGAAATGGATTGCAGTCTTTCTTCCCCCTCGCAGAAAAGGATAAATGTGTAAATAGTGATTTCTTTCAGTCCCAACCAGCGCGCCGTTTTTTATATGTATTTCCTCTGAGTCCCGAATACCAAACGATAAAAACAAGGCTTGTTACTCTAATACCTCTTAAGTATTTGTACTGCCTTACATGCTAAAGTTCTCATCGTTGTTTATGTACATTTAGACCATCGCTACCTTTGGATTTTCTAGTTTATAGTACTTAGAGAGCAGAAGGAAGATAAATAAATAAGATAGCAAAGGAACCGTCCTTGAAAAAGCAGGCCATCAGGCGGCTAAAAAAGGACCAAGCTTGAAATTTTTGTTTGATTTTATACGATACGATAGAGAGTTAAGTGAGGCATAAAATATTGATGAGAAACACAAGTGTAAAATTATATAATGAATTGTAGAATTGTGGTTTACTAACTGTCTTGTCTTGGGTTTGCTGTTTACTAATGTACTCTCTTGTTTCTCACTTACTAACAAACCGACTTAAGATTTGATTCACTTTTGCATAATCGTCCTTTAATACTGTTCACGTCACGCAGGGCTTAAAGTTTGGTCCACAGTATCATTCTGTCCAGTGTAATCCTTTCGTTATCATAAATGGAATCCATGCAAAATATTTTGCGCCTTTAAAAATGTTCATTTAAGGTAGTGGCTCTGAACCTTCCTAATGCCGCGACCCTTTAATACAGTTCCCTCATGCTGTGGCGACCCCCAAACAATTACTTTTCCTTATAATTTCAATGAATTGTTTTTTTTTTCGATGGTTTTTTGTGTGGCGACCCATGTGAAAGAGTCATTCGATCTAAAAAAAAAAAAAAGGGGTCGCGACCGGCAGTTTGAGAACCGCTGGTCTAAGGGTTTCCTCTGTCTGTTTGCTTCCCACCTCAGTAATTTCACTAACGACTGTTGAGCCAAGCAGCGCAAATGTCTTTTCCCTGACATCCTGAGCGGCTTTTACCAGCAACCGTCATGCGTGTGCCCTCTCTGTTCAAATCCACCCAGTTCCACCATTCTTCTAATTGTTTTCTCGCCATTATTGCCTGTATTTAACACTGTATGCGGTGTATGCAGCGGTGTCTTTGAACCTGAAGTGTTCAGACTATATGTTTAGTGCTTTCGAAACGGACTATGCAGGTAAGGTTTTTTTTTTTGCCTAACTTTACCCAGAATTCAAAGCAGTGTCCATGGCTTGAGAGCTCTAACCGTTCGGCCAGCTGTTTCTCTCCATCTGGATTAGGATTTGAGGTTTTGAACAACAGATCAACATCATGGCACACGGGTAGTAAGTGCTCCATTTTTTTAAAAACTCAAGTCTATGTCCTTCTTCCTCAACACAGTGCACGAGATATGTAGCACCGGCGAGGATCCTGAAATACTTTAGATATATTTTTACCTCAAAATTTTGCTCTGACAGCGCTGTTGGGCTACTCTTTTCGATGTTCAGTTGCTAAGGGATTTGTTACATGTCCAACATTGCACACGGCGTCCGATCTCACTACCCAAAGAACAGGGGCAATTACTAGAAGTCCAAGTCCACGTGAAAAAATCCCAGCCCTTACCGTGGATTGAACCCAGAGCCTCTAGCACTCGAGGCATCATGTCTCGAGACCATGCAGCTCCCTTGGAATATTCCTATACCGCCTTGTCCCTGTTTTCCACGGCGCTGCGAAGAAGAGCTCCACCACCGATGATACCGGTATTTGATAACATGTCCGCTGTGCCTTTAGTCTGATTGTAGTGTGTGTAAGATCCCCAGGTCACTTCCCGCCACACCGTTATCACCACATAGCAAATGATCTGTTCGCGCCTCCGCATTGTTCTCTTGCTCCCAAAGGGTCTTGACCGTATTTTGTGCATACTTATCATGCATTCAAACAACTCCTAGTGGTGTTGCACCAGCCAATATGTATGCTTTAAAAAAAATTATAATACACCTGCAATACCCAAGAGAAAATATAAAGGACGCTAAATACCAGGGAACTCTGAAGCGATGCTTGGCCATTGTGAAAAGAATATGCCGTTCGTCATTTTTCTCAGTATGGTTTGATGATAAATCATATATCCCCTTCAAATGCCGCAATGTCTTTTGTTATTTTCATAATATTCTTAACTTCTAAAGACTCCTTCTCCAGTGCCCCCATGTCAATCCAGAAAATTTTCTGTGAAGTGAAGCTGCCAATAAAGCCCTGGGTGAACGAACACCTCCGTAACCTTGTGCCTAGGTGACAGGGTCAGAAACTACCAATCAGAATTGAGCTAGTGTGTATATGGGCGGGGCGTGGGTAGATTAACGTAACGTGTACCCAAAAGTCATAGCCGCATGGCTGACATATAAATTCACAATTGCACTGCTCTAACCTTCGAGATCGCCGTCTAACTTTAATAACAATTTAGCTTGTGGTTCTATTTCAGGGTCTATCTTTATTATTTCACAGCCAAAGTTCCCCTAATCTGATTTATGGCGGAAAGATGGGGCGACATAAAGTAATTGTGATCTGGCAGATGGGTTAAGGTATTTCTAGTGAGAGATTGTTTCCCCTTCACGAGATCCACGTCCGCCTGAATAAAACAGTTCATCATTTTTGTCATGTACTTTTCTTTGGGCACTCGCAAAAAGTCAATGTGAGGTCGCTGGGTCGACCTAAGAATAGAGACATAAACTGACCGGGGAAAAGCTGAAGCCGTAGAAACCTTATAATAAACAAACTGACAGATATTTATGGACACATAGAAAGAAGGAGACAACATGAGGACACATTGGACAACGTAAAAGTCGAAAGTTAAGTTACCAGGCTGGAAATCGAACAAATTCTGACACAAAATAAACATTATTTTTTATAAAAGTACATCTCTCTCTCTCTCTCTCTCTCTCTCTCTCTCTCTCTCTCTCTCTCTCTCTCTCTCTCTCTCTCTCTCTCTCTCTCTCTATCTCTATCTCTATGTATATCTCTCTCTCTCTCTTTCTCTCTCTCTTTCTCTCTCACTCCGTCTCTCTATCTCTCGGTCTTTCTTTGTCTCTTGCCCCATCTCTCTCTATCTCTCTCTCCCCCTTTTCCCATTGTAGTTTCTTTTACTTTACGAATGCATTTTTTACGTAGCTTCTCTGACATCAACGCTGGAGCTAGACAGTTTGTGCTTTGTGCAAATCTCCTGGCGCAAAAAAAAAAAAAAAATGGGACTGAATATAAATTAAGAAAAAGGCAGAATAAACAAGTAATAATATGACACGACTGTGATGAAAACTCTAGCCACATGCAAATACAGGTTGCTTTAAAAAGTCCCTGGACTAATCGACTCATGTTTTAATTAGTTATTAGGACACGTATATTGTACTTTTATAAGTTGATAGTGACCTTGACGAATCGACATGGCAGACGTGACCTTCACAGTTACTCTCGAACAGAAATTACACAAATTTATTCGTGTCTTATGCATGTAGTATAGTTAGTTTAGTTTATACAAAGGAACACCATCATGACACAAGGGTAGTAACCCATAAGTGCCCCGTTCTACTTCTAACCCTTCTAACTCAAGCCTGGCTGTCCACAACCTTCTGTCTCATGTACTTTCAAGATGATCATCCGTGCCATGATGTCAAACATGTTCAGCATCTTTCATCTCACCTTCCCTCTGCCTCTCCTTCCCTCCAACTTTTATAGACTGTCTTATTAACACACGTATCATCAGTCCTCCAAGCTATCTTACGCTCTAAACAGGACAAGACCAGAGTTAGTCGAGCAGTGAACTTCAGCCTGCTATAGATCCCTAGCGAGATACGAGATATAGTAGATACAGAACCAATTCTAAATTACAAAGAAAAACAGCAAATCAAATTGTTTGCCGATCTGGAGTAAATGCCTTCTGATGCTATACCATTCAAGGCATAACCCAAAAGAAGAGAGGGACGTAGAGCAAGAGGTAGACCAAGAACATCATGAAAGGATAACATCATATAAACTCTACAGTACCACAATGTGTCTTTGGTCGAAACAGCCAGAAATGCCCGAAGCAGGATCTTTATCTCCCTGGACACTCGAAACGGTAGAAGAGACGTCAAGAAGAAGAAGAAGACGGATCTTTAGAAATGAAAAAGCAGAGTTTACGAATGCTTCAGGAAACCTTATGCAGCTCCATCTTTCAGAGTTTTAAAATGCCAAAGACACTATAAAACAATCTATGAAGTTGAGCTGGAGAGAAGACAAAAATTGCAGACCAGTCATCTTGTAAGTCGAGGAGGAGGCGGGGCGGGGGAGATGATACAAAACATAACGGTCATTATACATTATTTGTGTTTACAGAGTGTCACTGTCAAGGCAAGGAATAGACTCCATAAGTGTAGCAACATGGTTGTGAATCCTGGACAATTGGTAGGCAGGCCAAACAATTTCTTGAGGCCTCAGAGATGTGGTTTTAGAGAAGAATGCTTAGAATACCTTGGACAGCCAAAAAGAGCAACCAAGAGATTTTGAAAGAGGCGGGAGACCGAAGACAACTTATCGCAGACATCAGAGGGAGACAGTCATCATTTTTCGGCCATGTTATGAGAAGAGGGAAAATAGAACATGTTGTGACCACTGGAAAGATCTGTGGAAGGAGGGATAGAGGAAAACAACGAGAGGAGATTCTTGACAGTCGTGTTGCATGGTATGGAGGTGTTTCGGCACAGGAGCTGATACATGCTGCAGGAGATCGCAGATTATAGAGAGACATTATCGCCCACACCAGTAGGCAAGGCACCTGATGATGAAGAGTATAGCAACTGATGACCGCATAGCTTTTCTATGTGGTACATGATAATTATGATGCTGCTGACATTTTCAGGGATAGGGGGCGCTGAGCGATTTTTTTTTTAAAACTGAGAAGGGGGCGGTGGGCCAATAATGTTTGAAAAACACTGAGCTTAATGTCCTTCAAGACACGCATACTCCGTGCAGATTGGCAAGCACAATTTCAGAGATCATGTCAGAGATCAGGAAGTAAGCAGTCAGATAGACTGGCCGGTTCTGAACCGCTTGATTGTGAACTGGTGTGTGACAAGCAGGATGTTGTGAGGGCTCTTTGGGAGCGATTGAACAGGCTCGTGGCACAGACAGATTATTACCGTGTGGGGAGAATGGCGCTGCGAGGAGTTACAAGGGGATCTGACAGACGCTCAACACTCAGAGGAAAGGCGAGACGGATATACAATAAGACAGTTACTGGCGCCATCGGAATTGGAATTCTTCACTTGCTGCTTTAGATGAGGACAGAGCGCTTATGGGTGTGCCCCGAGTGCTGTGATGTTGATTCTTAATTCAACGTTCAACATTCCACATTACAAGGGCTAATGTGGGATAGTGTATCGACCTTTTCCCTTCAGCATTTCAGTATCCCTGCCTCTCATAGCAAATTATTGCTCCAGAAGTATCATGTTTATCTTTAAACGAAGAATATTATAAGAAATAACACCTTATGTTGACAGTATGACTTGTGATGAGTTATTCAGTAGTGAGAGAAAGCGCCCTTGCATGAGATAGTTTCAGCGAAGACACACCAATTGTTCCACATGGTTGTTCACTAGTCTTCATAATTTGTCAGACAATGTCGTTTAAACTCCCCGCCCTCCCCCCTTTTTAATCCCCACAAATCTCTTTTGACTATTTGTCCTCCAGTGTAAGAAAATGTTCAGACAAATGAAAGCCTAAATATACCATATTGTTATTCCATAGCCTACCATTACTGAAATGTTACAGACTGAATGGGTAATTGCGTTACAGGGACTAACCCAGTATCATTTGATTCTTTTAGCAAATCAGACTGATGGACAAAGTTACACAACCGTAAAATACCAGACTACATAAACGAGCCTGAGGAATAAATAAATCTTCATGCCCTCTCTAGCATAAAGACTCTTGGTTGATCGGTCTTGAAGATTTTAATATAAAATGTAGAAGACACTTGGTCGAACCAAATATCCGACATGATGTCGCCCTTTGGGTCATTGGAGCAACAGTGACAGAGAAGAAGCCAAATCAGTGACCTGTATTCTTCTTTCTTTGGTTTGTGTCCCAACTTCGATGATGATTCATGGTGAAGAAGTTAATTCTGCTTGGTCAGTATTTACTGTAAGAATATCTGCAAACATCTTTTCCCGATGGAACCTATGTTCTCAAACAAAATATGCCAAGCCTTCCTATTTTTCTTTCTGCTATCTGGTGCAGTTTTTCTATATTATCCCCATCTTATTAATTTCTGGCTCTATTTTCCCCAAATATTTTTTAATTTAAAAAAAATCTCGGGCAAGGCATATGTGGCTTAGGCGCTGCAAACGCGTTTCGTAATGCCGGGGTGCCGGGTTCGATCCCAGCTGTGGACGATTTACCGTCTTTGCATTGGTTTCGACAGTGGTATCAAGAGCCCGTCGTTGAGGAAGCAATGGCAAACTACTGAATATAAAATGTGCATTGAAAAACGACAACAGCCTAAAAGTGCTGGGGTTGGTTCTGCAACGTCCTGTAAAGAATACGCAACGTCTTGTTAAGGATATGGAACTAATTTTTCTTGTGCAAGGACGTTCTGGTTTAGTATAACCTTTCTTTGTCTGGTGCATCTTTATCGAAGCAACTTACAAATGTGAGTCATGGACTCAATCACTCATTGAAGAAAAGCAAAATCAAAGCCTTTTATACCGAAATTCTACATAAATATTCTTAGAATGTCATTGACCTACAAGAAGAAGAAACACCGACATTCTAAATAATCTAAACAACGAGGAAAACTGGCTCACAAACAGCATCCTGTCTCGAAAGCTGAAGTAATATGGCCATGTTAAAGTCATGGTTTGCCGAGAGAGAACTGTGATGAAGGGTACAATTTCCGAAAAACGAGGCAGAGGCAGGCATCCCCTTGAAGGTGGCTACAAGACAATGAAGATGCATGGCCTTTGAAAGCCCACAGACACACACACACACACACACACACACACACGCACGAACGCCCGCACGCACGCACACACACACACGCACGCAAGCACGCAAACACGTACTGTCAATTGCTGCCTTTTTTATACCACTTTTGCAGTGCAGACGGGTGAGGGGGGGGGGGGGGGGAACAGCGGGAGGGGGGTCTTTGAGCCTGAGGATTTACGGCCGCGTGGCTAGTGCTGTCGCCAAGAATTTGCACGTAAGGGTTTTATTTTGCCCCCGACACACATACAAAAAAATGTCCCTGCCTAACCGAGGATTCGAACCCAGGTCTTCCGTTTGAGAGCACAGCGTTCTAACCGTCCCGCCAGCTGCTCTTGAAGAAAGCACACCAGGCTGAAATTGGCCTGGAAAATATAGACTTTCAGGCGTGCCATAACAGGAGCAACGTTCTGTAAAAGACCTACTGATTGACAATGATGATGTCCGATCCAGTGCCAGTTGCTTTTTGGTAATGCTGTTATATCATTTAATTATGTCTGCCCTTCACAAGCACCACCTAATAAAGCGCACATTTGTCGATTTTCGGAAATAGCCGCAGCATTGTAATGTCTTAAGGGGGAAAAAAAGGGGGGGGGGGTGGGGGAGAGAGAGAGAGATGTGCGGCTGTCTGTCTGCCTTAACGTAGATGTTTTTAGCTGTGAATGAATAGTCTGGCAGGTTTCATAAAGAAGAGAGTTTGTGTTATATATTCTTTTACATAATTGTATCATAGTCTCAGTGTGTTGTATGCTGATGAAAGCTTTCTAGCCAAAACGTTCGTTTTGTCGTTCATACTTGTGATTGACTGGAAAGCTGACGAGTTCTACATCTCGTTAGGATTTGAATATTTGACTACAAAGAAGACCGTTAGAGAGATGTGGGGGTTGCCAGGGTCAGCTACAGACATTGACGCGCGTAACTTAAATCGATGGTGATTTAACCAACAAATCCTAAGTCTTATACTGCTTGCGTAGTCAGATAAGTTTACCAGTCTTCTAGGATAAGCACAAAAGTAAGAGTTTCCGTCTGAGCATTGATCGCTTTAACATCTTTGATGTTAGATGTGAGAGGAAGGGGCAGTATATATTATGTATACAAAAGTGTTCAGTTGGAGTAGATCATAAGATAGACCAAGAAAACTGTGGAGTTCTAGTATCGATTCGCTATGTGCCTAGAGAATGAGCTTCTCTCTCTCTTTATATATATATATATATATATATATATATATATATATATATATATATATATATATATGACTATACTGCTATCAAATATGTATCTTCATTAAAACTACATATCAGAAGCCTCATTGAAAGGCAAAAAAGTATCATAACATGCACAGTTCAAGGTCATTGTACTTGCCATAATGCCGGTAATCCTCAGCCCACGACCTCCTCTGTCGTTCACCGCCATAAAAGTAGCCATACACGCAGTAAAACAGTTTCGAAATGATACCCACAGTACAACAGTACCATGAGTTATACTATGACCGTAATGATACCCACAGTGCAACAGTACTATGAGTTATACTATAACCGTAATGATACCCACATGCAACAATACAATGATTTATACTATAACCGTAATTTTACCCACACTGCAACAATACTATGAGTTATACTATGACCGTAATGATACCCGCAGTGCAACAATACAATGATTTATGCTATAACCGTAATGATAACCACAGTGTAACAATACCATGAGTTATTGTTGTTCTCAGCCGCAACATTCTTGTCGTTTTCGCCTCTTTATTTTTGGGAACTATTGTGAAAAAACGCAGTTCACTCCGTCGCCCTAATTGATGTATTACTCCGCGAATCGTTTTTGGCATAGTATTGTTCGCTGGCTGGAAGCCCAATAATTGAGTTAGGGTGTGGTGATATTGTCTGTGCTGATAATTTATGTTATCAAAAGGAAAGTTATTGATGCATTCCAAAAATTTTATAACATTTGCCGTGGTCTTATTGCAGTTTCTATGATTTATAACTTAACAACATGCACTCTGTTTGTACAGTGATCGGTATTTGTTTTTCTGTTGTCAAGTAATGTTCTTAGTAATAGTAATACATTTTACCCCACTAGGACATCACACACGCTACTCAAATGTAAATACTCGAATTATCTTCTAACTTGAATTGCTACAGCAAAACAGACAATTGGCATATAGTTATACATTCCAGACATTCTATAATAGACATTAGGAATGCCTGTGTCCATCAATAATTTTGAATAAAATATATAAATAGATATAAATAATATTTCTCCAAGGCAACAAACAGCAGCTGATCACTGCTGATTACTCTGTTAAAATATAGGGCTAGACGCATACACCAGATGGGCCAATGGCTTGAAAAAGGCCCTTAAACAGTTCTGTAGACAAATAGTTTCATATGGCCACACCATTTTCAGCAAAAGACATCGTTTTGCGACCATCTTACGCTGTTAAAAAAATCAATCAAGAAAAAGACTAGTTGAAACACTTCGGCTAGATTAAACGCTGCGTTGGTTTATGGTGGGGGAAAAATGTAAAGACATAGCTGCCACTCGAAAAGGTATTCGTTGACCAGCACACAGGTGGATAGAGAAAATTTAAGACATCTCGTGTATGAAAATACATGAGCTAAGAAAAACACACGAGGTAAGAAAATACACAAGGTAAGGAAATACACGAGGTAGGGAAATACATGAGGTAAGAAAATACATGAGGTAAGGAAATACACGAGGTAAGAAAATAGATGAGGTAAGAGAATACACGATATAAGAAAATACACGAGGCAAGAGAATACATCAGATAAGAAAATACATGAGGTAAGGAAACTGGTAACGGACAAGAATGCTCTCCACCGGCCTGTAATGGGCAAGGCCTTCCTAACGATTATCACATGAAGAGGCCGTATATACAAATTATGTAATCATTCACATTTCTAAAAAAGTCTAGGACCCTCCTCCAGAACGACCCTCCTCCAGAACCACCCTCCTCCAGAACAGCCATCCTCCAGAACGACCCTCCTCCAGAACCACCCTCCTCCAGAACGACCCTCCTCCAGAACCACCCTGCTCCAGAACAACCCTCCTCCAGAACAGCCCTCCTCCAGAACGACCCTCCTCCAGAACCACCCTCCTCCAGAACGACCCTCCTCCAGAACGACCCTCCTCTAGAACGACCCTTCACCAGAACGACCCTTCACCAGAACCACCCTCCTCCAGAACCACCCTTCTCCAGAACGACCCTCCTCCAGAACCACCCTGCTCCAGAACAACCCTCCTCCAGAACAGCCCTCCTCCAGAACGACACTCCTCCAGAACCACCCTCCTCCAGAACGACCCTCCTCCAGAACGACCCTCCTCTAGAACGACCCTTCACCAGAACGACCCTTCACCAGAACCACCCTCCTCCAGATCGACCCTCCTCCAGAACGACCCTCTTCTAGAACGACCGTCCTCCAGAACAGCCCTCCTCCAGAACGACCCTCCTCCAGATCGACCCTCCTCCAGAACGACCCTCCCCCAGAACAACCCTCCTCCAGAACACATTTACTCTATACTCGCCAGTTATTTATTGCGAAATCTTAATAATTCTCTGGATTAAAGTACACCTCTTTGTGTACGTGGCTCTGAGAGTTGTGAACACAGTTTCACACTTACAACATAGCATGGTTAGAAGTTATCTGCAGGTAATTTGATAGCAGGCCACTTTGCGTTGATCTTGACAATGGTACAAGAGTCGCAACATTCAGAAAGCAGTGGTAAATTATTCAACTAAATATAGACTACTAAAGCTGCACAAGGTTCAACACATCCTTCGGTTTGTTTGTGATGTCCCTAAGAGGATCTGCAACTGACTTTTTTGGATTTGGAGTCGCCGTAGTATTGTCACCAGCACAGCAACCTTCCGCTCTGTTGGCAATAAGTTACGGTCTATACTCGGTGTGTGATTTGGTCAATATCACGGCGGTCGCCATTTACCTGGCAGCCAAGTCTTTAAAAAAAAAAAAAAATTGTCCCCGTCAAGACCCAAATCCGCAACCTTTAAAAGACTTTAAGAGAGAGAGAGAGAGAGAGAGAGAGAGAGAGAGAGAGAGAGAGAGAGAGAGAGAGAGAGAGAGAGAGAGAGAGAGGAGTGAGAGAGAAGAGAGAGAGAGAAGAGAGAGAAAGAGAGAGAAAGAGAGAGAATACATGGCATCGACCTGACTGCTTCGATATACCAGCTAAGGGATTATGTGTATTTGTATGGTTTTGTTTGATTTGTGTATGTGCTGATGAAGGCTCCATAGCCGCAACGTTCACTTTTTGTTTGTATGTTTTTATATATATTGAGAAGCTTGCGATTATACTTTTCGTTCGGTTTATATATTTTCTTAAAAAAAAAAAAAAAAAAAAAAAAAAAAAACGCGGAGTATTGAGCACTGAGATAATCCGATATTAAAAGTAGCAGTCATAGACAGAGAATTAGGGTGCTATGAACTTTAAAAAAAAAAAATCAAAAATGATTTGTATAAACATTTCTAGCTCTTTTGTTGTTTCTAGTTTAATGTGACATAGCGTGTTAAAACAGATTTCTAAAGTTTATAAACATTGTTCCAGACATATATTTCGATGACATTTTTCTGTCACTTTTGAAAATGTCGTGTGGCAAGCGTATTTTGATTTAAACCCTGATTTACTCTAACCTTTAACACTATAGTGATCTAAATGTGGATATGAATAGTGATGGCAGTAAGGAGATAGTCCCATAGTTGCTGAGGAAACCCTATTAAAACAAACCAGGTTTAAGAGAAGAAAACTAGACAAAATTGCTGTAAGCTTTTTTTTTATGGCAGGTAAAGATGACAGCACTCAAATTAATGCATAGTGTGGCAATCGCAAGATGTGTAAAGGCATAATATGTCACACTAGCCGGAGAGGCACATGATGGTGACAACGGATGACCTTGACCCTTCTGATTCTCATTCATAAGAAAACAGTATTGTCAAAATACTTTACAGTTCAATACAAAATGTTTCTTCACATATGAGAGTGATTATTGATCCGTCTGTAGTTGACTAGTACAGTGTCTGTTTCCAAGATGACCCATGGGAATGGGACCAGATGTCTTTAACAGCACAATACTTGACCCAGACAAACCAGCGCCTCTGGCTTTTTAAGAAAACCATGTTAACTACACGGAAGGGAACTGAAAACATTATCAGAAGGCAATGCCCATCTAATCTATCATTGCATTAAACTTAGTCTGACGTTTGAACAACGGATCAACATCATGGCACACGGGTAGTAACCCGTAAGTGCTCCGTTCTTCTTCTAACTCAAGTCTAAAAGAGGAGCACAGGGTACAGGTTCTGTAGCACCGGTGGGGATCCTTAAGTACTTTGGGTATATTTTTTTTTAACTTCAATTTTTTTTTGCTGGGTATTGCATTAAAAAAATTGTTGGAGACTGATTAAACCAATTGTACTATCATTTTTGGAAGTCCCCGTGGCGGAGCGGTTGGACGTTTTGCGCGGATCGGAAGGTCGTGGGTTCGCTCCCTGGCGGAGCCTGATATTTTCAAAAATGACCTTGGCTCCTAGGTCAACCCAGCCTTGAGTGGGTACCATGTTCAGTACCGGGAAGTAGAGGCGGCCGGCGTGATGCTGACCACATCACCCATATTATGCTGATTGGTCTATAAACCCAGGTTTAGATCTATATGCCCTATACGCGGCGTGGAAAAGGGTCCTTTACTTTTTTTAAACTATCATTATCAGCATCATCGATGTCATCATTATTATCATCACCAACATCATCATCATCATGATCAACAACAACAGCATTTATTTAATAATAGTGGACGTCGATTCGTGGAGACCGAATACCTGCCCACCTTATACACTGGGAAGCACTGTTCTAAACACAAATTTATGCAAGCTAACAATTTACTATCCCTAATGCCCTCTGATTACACCAGCTATACTACCACCAACATCGTCCTCATCATTATCATCATTATCATCATCATTATCAGCATCAACATTCCTTTAATTACTGTGGACGTCGACCAGTGGAATCCTAATACTTGCTTAGATAATACATTGGAAACAGTTTCCTAACCAAGTTTTGATGCAGCCTGTTAATTTACTATTCTTAATGCACCCTGAAGAAGAGCGGTTGGTCAAACAGTTAAGAATGTTAGCCTTCGTGTGAGGGACCTAAGCTAGATCCCTCGCTAAGCTTATGAATTGTTTCTCTGTTGGGGACACAGGTTAGGTCCTTACCTGTACAGTACGTAGAGATTGTACTAGTCATGCAACCCTAAATCAACAGCCCTAAAGTCCCCCTCTCCTCCTATTTTCCTCCAACCCCTTTTCCCAATGCTAGATCTATGTATCGGATTGTTTTGGATTCTAATTGACGCGTAGTCGGATTGTTATGAAATGAGCTTGCCTCATAGGTCGACGCAACCTACATTTGACACAGGAAATGTCAGGAGAGGTAAATGCAGCCGGAGTTACCCTGACCGCATCACCTATGTAGAGCCGAATGTTCTATAAATACCATAAGTCCGAACATTGAGAACATGAGAATAGCAGAGGAAGTGGTATTGAAATATAAATATTTAGGCAATAAGAACTTTAAAATAAAGTTTTAAGCTTTCTCAGCTAACAATGTCTGTCATACCACCCCCTCCACCAATCATATCTCCCTTTGCGAAAGATTGAAAATCCTGACCTGGCGAAATTATTAAAATTAAAATAGTTAGGAAATGAGAACTTTAAAATAAAGTTTTAAGCTCTCTCAGTTAACAGTGTCTGTCACCAACCTCCCCCCCCCCTCCCCCAATCATATCATCCTCTCTGAAGGATAGGAGAGTCATCGCCTGTCATAATATTGTAATTAAATTGAGCTTGGCATCCATGTCCACCCAGACTGAAATGGGTAGCATTAATCTATACTGAGAAGTAAATGTGACCAGTGTAACAGCTACCAAATCACCCATCAAGTACCAGTACTACTGCTACCACTACCACCACCACATTCACACACACACACACACACACACAAAAAAACTCACTACTGTCTGTGCAAGTCAGTGTAGCAAAAAACTCTGTCACCTAACCAGTGATGGGACCCACAATAATATTCCGTGAATTAAAAAAAAAAGTACACTATACTCACAAATAGCAGAGGAAAAACCCCGCACCCGTAATCTCTCTCTCCGAAGGAACGATTTTTAATTGACCTTGGCATCCGTGTCCACCCAAACTAAACTGGACTGTAAGCCGTCTTAGTTAACAGTTTATGTCATCGCCGAATAGCTTTTGATAGAGTGAAGCGTATCGGGAAGGATAATTGAGACTTTACTGAAATCGGATGTCTTTGGGTGAAAGGCGCAAATATCGCAGCCTAGCTGTAAACCCCAACACAACCGCCCTTTTAAGGGAAACAGAAAAATTAGCACCTAGCGAGGAATCTAACACCTGTCACTCGCGTGAAGGGGCGGAATACTTACAACTATACTACTAAGACTGAAGAGTTTGGGTCAGATATCGCAGCAAGGCTGTAAACCACAACACAACGTACAAACCTCCCTCTCAAGGGCGAACAAAGATTACCCGTGACATGACAATTGAGCGTCACGTTGCCGCTATCACAGGCTTGCTGTAAACCCTAAAGCCGAGCCGAACGAGTCGTAAATATCGCAACCTAGTTTTTAACAACAACACAACTTGCCAGCCGGCCAGTTAGGGCACCAAAAAAATATATCACCCAGCGGGGAATCGAACGCCGGTCACCCGCGTGACAGGCGGTATACTTTCAACTAGGCTACCAAAGAAATGAAATTATATATATAATGCGAAGTTTAGTGTTTTACACACAGTCAAAGGTGGCTAATTAGCTAAAAACAAATCCGGTCCAGCAACAAAACAAATAATGAAATGATCGATGCTGGAACTACGTCGTTCGTGGTTTCAACGATTTTCTAACATACAAACACGCGTTGAGTCTAAAATGAAAATTTGAAAGCGATCAATGAAAAATGTAAGAGATTAGACACGACAACACCGAAAAATTAATATTTTCAATAATATAGATTTAGGCACAGTTTCCTATCTTGGAAACTCATCCACCCATTTATGGGGGAAAAAAATATCATCCACGTACAACCTACTGTGAGCAATTGTGACAATACGCGCGGTGACTTCAGAATGTCTTTCCTCAACCTACTTTTATTTGTATGTATTTTGAAGTATACAGACAAATAGGGATTTGGATACATCCTTAATCTAAGTAAGACGACCACATCAAACCTTTAATTCTCCTGTACCGTTGGTCATATCAAACACTAAAACTTTTTCCCAGATGTTAAGTGTTAAGGTACAGAGATAAGACTGCACAAGCAGACTTACTGACTGGAGATTTGCACACCATTTGTTGGTGTCAGATATTTATTCCCCCTGCCAGACCTTCAGGAACAGATAACAAGGGCTAATTGCCATTATCTCCCCCTGAGGTTACCTAAACTGGAGTGCCGGTCAGATCGTCAATATTGACACAGTGAGCTGAAAGTGTTGGCAGAAGAATTGACAAAGTCGGATTTTATTGTGATGACAGGTGAAGTAGACTGGAGGTGTGACTTGGCCTATCAGCTTAATTGACCAGGAGATCCTAGCGTGGGAATTTAAACAAGTGTTGTACAGCCCTGACTGACAGCGAATAAACTTGCCCACAGGGGAGGAGCTGTGACATCCTTGAATGAGAATGATTTTAGGCGTAATGTAGGAGGAGCTTGATAAAAGTTATAAAGGGGTGAACTCTAGGTCTGGTAAATGAGATCCTGTCCAGCACATGCCATCTGTTGGGCTTAACCTAAGCTTGAGACAGAACTTTTGGCATTGTGGTTTCATTTTTCCAGGTAAGATCGAAATTAGGTTCAAATCTATATTTTATGATAGAGATCTAACTGTCTTTTTACTCAAGTGTGTGTCTTCATCACTTTGTAGTACTCCTAGGCGGACATTTCTTCATTCTCGTAGGGCACTGTCACATTGCTTTATATCCTATTTGATAGTGTCATGAATGTTTTTTTCGTGCACATGTGTTTCAATGGTGTAAAACTTAAATGTTGATGTTACCATTAAAATTTAATGAACTATCATGTTTTTGAAATCACAAGCGTGAAGATAACTTTGGCAATCTTGTCACGTGTGGTTAATGTGAATCTGTATTACATACAGCTAACACAGTGAAATGTGTTTAACTCTCGGGAGGCTAATGCGGAGATTGATCCCGGAGAGTAAATCCACGAGATTTGTTATTTGATTCGCCCCAGAACTATTGTTAGCATTCTGGGCGCGTCTATTGTTCCAAGCATAGATTCCAGAACTGGTTCTGTCTGACTGATTGTCATTTTGAGTCTGTACGAGAGATGGCACCTGACGTAGAAGACTTGACTATCATTACAGGACGTGTAGAGGAAGGCAGAAGATGTAACAGTTGGAATGTGAGACATAAGCCCTTCCAAATTGGACAGGAGTGAATGTGAGCATGAGGGAGAGATGAAATGTTTTATTTAAATAAACATGCTTGATGTTAGTATATAATATACATGCTTAGTGTACATCTAGAGCAGATACTACAAATATGCGCTTGTTTCTTCATTCTCCAGTTCCCACATTGGGCAGGGACTAGTAGGCATCCATTATTTGCCGACCGTCGAGTGTAACGACCTGCAGAAAGCAGTGAGGACGACAAACTGGAAAAGATAGGCAGGGTCTCAAGCCGAGAACTGTCCAAAGGTTTTTACTTTCCAATACCTTTATGATTTCATCATTCACATCATTTCAACTCTACTAGCCTAAACAAGTTCATTTTAATTTCGATTTATTCAAATAAATCATGTTTGATGTTGTTACCACATAGTTGAGTAAATTGTGTACTTAGGTTCAAGTGTCTTTGTGCATATTAGTTTACTTCAGCTAACAAATATTTAAATCACTTGATGGGGGCTTTTAAGTAATGCCAGGAGAGGAGAATAGTCGCAGGGGTTAACTGTGTATCGAGATAATATCGCAGTGGGTGTATCCTTATATCTATCTATCCCTTCTCCTACTCCTGTGGATACAAGTACAGCAACTTTCATTTCATGGAACGAGCCACTCGCTGTTTTCTTGGCTATCCAGGACTGTCTAGGATCAACATAGCTTAGATAATAGTCCAGTTTCTCACGTGGGTGGGCATTGTTATGGTTCAAACCCACACCCTCACTATATCAGTGTATTTACCCACGTGGGCGCGCGACAGCAATATCAGTTATAACCACGGTCTGGTTTTTTTGTGCCAGTTAGGTTGGCTAAGAAATGTTAATTGTACCAAAACTAGTGACTTCGACTGGTACTCTTGTTACACAGTGTTAAAATAATCGCTATACAGTCCTGTCACAAATCCAGCCCCTGAACGAATTTACCAACAAAACAATCTAATCGAGTGATTCCCAAAACTGTGCGCCGCGGCGCCCCGGGGAGCCGCGACCTTTTTGAGCAGCGACTTTTTCACAGGGGCGCCACGAAATATTCGAAGATATTTTTTTGTTACTATTTTTTATTTCTTTCATAAGAATAGTCATACTTTTCCTTAGGTTAGGGTGCCATGGAACAATTAAAAATTGAAAAGAAAAGGTGCGCAACTAAGAAAAGTTTAGGAAACACAGCTCTAATCCCATCATAGCTAAATGCAGTACTGATTGCTACTTTATCTGCTTCTCGTTTATCTGTATTTAATAAATGAAGTAATTTGTTTTGCAATAACAATTAATTATGTTAGACAGCAAGCACAAAGACAGCTTGACATAAAACAGGCAACTAATGAGAGATTTGTTATCGATCCAGAAAGCGAAGCAATTAATTGATTAATTTAGGGACTATGTGATTAGGTGATAAAGTCGATATACTCAGCTTATCAAATGTCACAAATGTCACAATCTAATTCTGCTGAATGGGGGTGGAATGGAGGCAGGGGCGTAGACGGATTGAAAAATCGGGCGGAGCAAGCATGTAAAAAATGATGTCATTATAGTATCGCCAACATCGCCATCATGGGAGTCGCCGTGGCGGAGCGGCTAGACGCTCGCCGCGGATTGGAAGGTCGTGGGTTCGCTTCCTGGCGGAACCAGACTTATGTCAAAAATGACCTTGGCTCCCAGGTCGACCCAGCCTTGAGTGGGTACTGTCCCGGGAAGTAAAGGCGGCCAGCATGATGCTGACCACATCACCCATCTTGTGCCGATTGGTATGTAAAATATAGGTCTAGCCCTATATGTCCTATACGCCTAAAGGCGTGGAAAAGGATCCTTTTCTTTATTTACAACATCGTCATCATTATCATCATCGTCGTCGCCGTCATCGTCATCCTTATCATCAACATCAACGTTTCTTTAAGCTGAGCAGCCGAGAAGAAACATTAAAAACAAATAATGTAAACAATAGTCATGAAATTCCAGGCTATAATCGTGGAAGATTTTTCTTAACACAGGCGGGTCTTGATAGTCACACTCTGCATCGCCATGGGTTGTGAGTCCCATGCCTTCTCATTGCATAATATAACATTATTGTTCCGAATAACTGAAAAGTGCCAACAGTATCTAGAACTAACTTTTATCTGCCAAAACTGCTTATCACTGCTTGCATTTCCCACTGTTGCAAACTGGAGAGAAATAAGGAGACAGCGTGGTATTTGAACCTGAGAATATACAACCGCATGTTTAGTGCTGTGTTGGTGCTGTCATCTGGACCCCCCGCCCCTTCCCCATTCTTTTTTAAGGAATTGTTTGAGTCCTCGCCCTCTGGAACAACCTCCGCCCTCACCACACCCATTACCCTTGCCGCTTGAGTTCTTCTTCTTTACACATGTATCATTTCAAATATATATAAATTTATTTCTGCCATTCAGCACAATAGCTATTTAGATATAAAGTACTTAAAGCTCAGGACACTTGAGCGCTCAGTCCCCAATGGTTTCTTTGAGTCGGCACCCCCTGCATAACTGAAAAAAAAACAATTGAAAGTGCCGATGAAATTTTTTTTTAGTAATTGACTTATTTGGGTGGGGCGGGGGCGGGGGGTGGGGCGGAGGAACAGGTTAATGCACTGGTCATAGCTAGCCAAAAAACCTTACAAACTAGCGATCCAATCATCACCGGGCGGATAGTTTATAATTTATTGTGGCCTGAAATATTGACATCTTAAAAGATCTGAACATCAAGGAAGATTGGTAACAAACAGCATCCTTTCTCGAAAGCTGAAATATTTTGGTCATATCAAGCGCCACGACGGATTGGAAAAAAATTATAGCAGAAGGCATGGTACCAGGAAGGAGGGGCAGGGGCTGACCGACACGAGGATGGGCACAGGATATAAGTGACTCCATGAGTGTGAAAGTGCATGACGCGGGAGAACTGGCGAGATACCGAGTTTCTTTCAGGCAGACCGTGATGAGAGCGACGTTCTGCAAAGAACCTGCTACATGAAGATGATGACTGTGGCCTGAAATTCCATGAAAATCTTGGGCAGTAAAGACAACCGTCGTGATTTCAACCATGTCACCAATCAAGTGATAGTCTCAAAAGACGGTTCGTTGCGTATTTTACAGGACGTTGCAGAGCCAAACCTACAGTTTTTCAGCCTTTGTGATTTTCTAAGCAAATGTAACGTTTAGTAGTTTGCCATTGCTTTTTTTTTACGGCCAGCCCTCGGTACCACAGTCGAAACCAACGCAAGACAAACTGTCCGCAGATGGGATCGAACCCGGGACCCCGGCTTTAGAAAGTGCGTTCGCAACGCCTAAGCCACAGAGTGCCTTTTCTACGCCTTTAGGCGCATTGGGAATATGGGGTTTGACCTATGTTTTTATAGACCAATCGGCACTTGGTGGATGATGTGGTCACCTTTACTTCCCAGGACTGCACCTAGTACCCACTAAAGGCTGGGTCGACCTGGAAACAAACTACCTATATGTCCATAAAATATGTGTCTTGTCATTACTTTACCCTTCACGCCAACTGCGTGAAAAGCCATCTTTGTCCGGTCCATAGCTCATGTTACTTTGTTACTGTTGGGGACCCTAATATAACGGTTGAACAAAGGGCTGGGATTTTTACATAGACTTGGACTTCTAGTAATTTCCCCTGGTCTCTCGGTAGTGAGATCGGACGTCGTTATGCATTGTTACGCACGTAAAAAAATCCTTTGGCAGTTGGAAATCGAAAAAAGTAGCCTAACGGCGCTGCCCCGGCAAAATTTGGAGTTCAAAATCTAGGCAAGGTATTTCAGGATCCTCGCCTGAGCTACAGAGCCTGTGCACTGTGCTGAGCGTCTTCGGAATCAGTCTTGAGATAGAAGAAGAACGGAGCCTTTATGGGTTACTACCCGTGGGCCATGATGATGATCCGTTGTTTAAACCTGAAACCTCAAACCTCAGACGGTAATCCTGCTGACCCAGTGCAGTGCTAGTACCTTCGCTAAGTACTGTACAGAATAATCTCAGTGAAATACAATGCACGAAAAGCGGTTTTTATACTTCATAAAATTAAAAATTAAAACTTTTTGGCCAATGCAGACAGTTTGAATTTGGTCATTATTAACAGTGGACTTTTGTACTTCGCAGAACAAATCTAGTTTCTTTACAAAGCCTCGTACAACAAGCGCCAGGCATATTTCGTGCAAAAACTTACCACAAGATATTGAACGTATCGGCTCCTTGTAAGTAAAGGGTTTCACAAACTGTCAGCCTAAAGTAAAGGACCCATTACCACGACATCAGGCATGTTTGGTATATAGTGCTAGGTCTATATCACGGCCATCTTTAGATACAGATGGGCGCGGCCTATATTTTATCGACCAACTGAGTTGGTGTGTGGCCAACATCACACTGGCTGCCTTTACTTCTTAGATCTTCACCTTGTACCCATTTAAGCCTGGGTTGTCCTAGGAGTCAAAGTTATTTTTGAAAAATGTCCCGCTCCGTTCGGATTTGAACCTATGAACTTCGGATCCACAGGCGAGCATCTAGCCACTACACCACAGTGGCTCCCTGTCTGCCTAGAACTATTTTGAAACGATGCTAGAAAAGTGGTTCGATTAAAAAAAAAAGGCATTGATTCCGAGTTGGGCGCTGGATAACATTGGTAGAATCAAAAGTGTTTAAAAGTCCTGTACGATCGGTCAGCTGATTGTCTTTTTTGGGGCTACTAACTGAAAGTTTACCATACCATCCTGAAATTAGGCAATTTCAATCTGGATTGAAGACCAGATATCCAGTTCAACCTCTAAAGAAGTTATAATTAATGCACCCCTAACGGCTAAACCAGTCAGGTTTAACCTGTGGTCCTATGCGGGTAGGGAAGTTTGGTGCTTTACTGGAGAAATAAAATTGTCAGGTTCAACCAGCATACGCGAGGGGGAAGTTTTAGGTTATACAGGAAACTGTGACTAGGTTGTGACTAGGTTGTGACTAGGTTGTGACTAGGTGCGCCATATAAAATAACTAAGCATTGCACATCACCAAGAGTCCTGAAAAGGACTCCTGCAGTGCTGATACGATCGCAGGAGACAAGACTCAAATACTGTCCCGACAGGCGACAAAGTTGTCTACCGGCGAGCCAGAGGGCGACTGTTGAGGAAGTTAAGATTGCTAACTTGATATTCTTCCTACCGCATAAGCTCAATAGGATTATAAGCATGGATACTGGTTCTGTACTTTTTCTGTTATGCCATAAATAGTTAGTCGTTTTGACAATTTCCAGGTGTCATTCCCTGCTGCCGCTTACTTTTTTCGAATCCTCTGAAACGTTTGTGTTTATTCTGCACATTAGGAAGGAAAAGACAACTCTGCAAACTATATCATATCTTGTCATCCCTTTATGTGATGCAATTTTTTCGTTATTTGAAGCCCTACTCTGGCTCTTGCCAGGGGTCACAATATAATAGCCCAGCCATAAATATGGCCTAATGGCTGAACGCGGTTTCTGGGACCTCTCCACGGTGATCCTCACCCACATGGTGGCACTTGTGTCATCAGGTGTTTATCGTTTGTGTGATGTCCTAGTGGGGTAAAAGAAGATAGATAGAGACAGAGCTCTGCAACAAAGTCCCCATTCTCTTTATGCTACATATTGGATGGGAACACAGTTTATAAAAGTTAGTTGCGCATCCTTTACAGGACGTTGCAGAACCAACCCTAGCATTTTTTTTTGGGCTGTTGTAGTTTTTCTAGGCAAGTTTACGTCCAGTAGTTTGCTATTGCTTTCTGGGCAGTCAAGTACTCGATACCACGGTCGAAACCAACACAGGACCCAAGGCCCGCAGCTGGGATCGAACTCGGCACCCCGTTATTAAATATATATCATGGGCACTGTTTTCGAAAGTAGAGACTGCTGGGTGACCATATCGTCAGTCGATTATCGACTCATCTTTAAATACAAGGTTAGAGTAATATGACAGGTGCAACCTATAACATAGGAAAGGACAGGAAAACTCTAAACACAGCCACGATGTAGATGGAACCTAATCATAAGTTTAAAAAAATAACTCCATCAACCTCACTGTTTTGGAAAGTGTAGCCGAGTTGTACATTGGTGACTTCATGTGCCTTCACAAGCCTGGGACAAATATAAGCATCATACATTCAATGCCACACGGGCGTAACAGGATCATTAACTTATTTACAGTATTCCAAAAATGTCTCTTGGCGTTGAAAAACAGTTCTTTTTCTTATGATGATTATTATTATAATCTTTTTCGCAGCTTTCACTGGCTGTAAACTCCGACGGAAAGTTCTCGTTGTTCGTCCAACTCTGTACTTTAGTCCTGTTCCAGAACCTGAGTGTTGCGTGCACCTGCGTTTCACAAATCTGACACAAGTGTATGCAGACTGTTGCTCCTTGCCTCTCAGGCAAATGCACTCCGACCTCGAAGGAAGCTCCCCATAAGTCAACTCTTTTGCCTTGCTTTTGGGTAGGCAGTGGGTCTATTCTTGTTTTCCCCATAATGGAACCCTGGAATATACTCCGGAAATTAATATAATGAAATGTTCCACATTAAAATTCCTACGCTAAAGGCATATTGCTATCATCTGTAAAGTGCTCTTCAGCTGAACGAGCACAGACAGTTATATTTCTAATCTATTTACGTGGTTGCGTTAACCATTACTGGATAACTAGGCGACGCCTAGACCTAGTTATTGAACTGTTGTAAATGACGCCAGAACAAGACAGCGATAATCAACTTAGCAGCTTACGCCACTGGGTAGTTATTACATATTTTGGCTGGAGGTACAGTGAAATTCCTCGGGGCGGATATTGTGTACTGGAAATGGAAGTACAATTATCTATCATATATAAAAGCTGTTCAGCACAGAAAATGGATGGAATGTGTTAGATGAAAGAGAAGCTGACGCAGACCTAAAATAGAAGTACAATGGTAAACAATGTTTGTACTTGATACAGCCCTAACACACAGGTTCGCTGTCTTCTACCTGAAACTGAAGTATAAGTTTGTATTATTCGATAGTGCCCCGATTACTGCTCTATATTAGAAAATACACTGTTTGTATATAAGAAAGCGTTTTCTTTCTAAAACATAAATATAGTTCAAGTAATTAAGGAAGCTCTCTGTTCTTGAAACGGAGATACACAACGCTGGCTGTAAACTCTGTCAGCTCTAATTATGTGTATCCTTAACTCCTAACTTCCGCATCAGTAATTGTTCAAAGTAATAGTGTCATGGTCTGAACTAGTTAAAATAGCAATACTATGGCACAAAAAAAAAAACAGAAGTATCCGTTGTAAGAGAATAAGTTAAAGCTTCACCTGGGTAGGGTGCTCAGAGTCACAGAGTGTGTTTAAGTAACTCCAATAAACAAATGAAAAGTTTCTTGGTAAAGGCAGAGGTGAGACAGCAGTTAATACTTAAAATGAATATATAGTGCTAGTAGCAATGAAAGCTGTCTAAACTTGAAATGAAATACAATTCTTAAACTAAAGAAAACTTGTACTTCTTGCAACTGAAGTACCGTGTTAGTTGGTACCCAACTTGGAGCTACATTGCCTGCACCCAGGAAAGCTTTATTATTGAAATGAAATCGAATACTTGTACTCAGAACAACTACCAACATATAAAACATAATTACAGTGTCTAGACCCAGGAAAGCTTTCCATATTTATATGTATAGTGCTTGTTGCGAGATAAAACTGGCCTTTCGTGATATGAAGGCACAGTATTTGCACGTTAATGAGGCGGTGTGATGTTGATCTCGTTACCCATTGAGTAGCGAGTGATCTATAACCTGATGTCCCCCCCCCCCTCCTTTTGTCCCCCAGACTGGAAAAATAAATGTATTTACTTTAGTGAATATACTTTTGAATATTCTAGGCTGGGTTCCTCAGACGAATCTTCACTTTATTGAAATGAAATGCAATTCTAAAACTAAAGAAAAAACATACTTAATAAAACTTAAGTATCGTTTAATTTGTTACCCAACTTAGAACTACAGTGCACCTATCAACCACTTAGCGAAAAGCTGGCCGAACTTGTATCTGTGTGCCACCAGCTCATGAGGGTGTTCGAGACACTAGGGCTGCAATGGCTGGTCCAGTACTGGACAGAAGTGATGTTGTCGATGCCATGCGCAAGACAAATAGGGCAAAGGACATGACTCCGTATCGATGTCTAGGATGGCGGACATGGGGTGCAGTCTGGAGCAGTAAGAAATCAACGATCCACCAAGAGGACAAGACGTTTCATTGCAAGAAGAACCTATAGATCGAATCGGAGTACTGTGATGATAATCCTCAACAATCCTTTACTTTACAGTACCTAATAATATATCGGCGTCTGTGGCGTAGGCGTTGCGAACGCGCTTCGTAATGTCAGTGTTCCGGGTTCAGTCCCACCTGCGGGCCTTGTGCCTTGCGTTGGTTTCGACAGTGGTTTTGAGAAAGCCGACCGTTCAGACAGCAATGGCAAACAACTGGACGTAAACTTACCTAGAAAAACCACAACAGCCAAAAAATGCTGGGATTGGTTCTGCAAGGTTCTGTAAAGGATACGCAACTAACTAACCTAATTATCTAAGTATTGTTTATTGTTCGTTTTTGATATCATCTTCATCGCCCATTGAACATGACAATAAGAGCTCAGATTTTTCGCTGAGTATATCTCCAAGTATTTTTAGGCTAACAACTCCCATTCTGTTCTGGTCGATGTAACGACAGGTGCCTCCCACATGGTTTTCCTGTCTCGCTGCTCTAATTGGTACACCCAGGGTATGCAGTCTAGTCAGTGAAAAATTACTTTCCACGAAACTGAGAGCTTCACAGCTTTCAGTCTCACGCATGGCATTGATGATGTCTTTCCTTTCTATCCTATCTATGGATGGCCCAACCGTGATAGTCGCACTGCAAACAGGTATATGTAGAAAAACTAGAGTTTTGTAAAATAATTGAACTATTATAATAATATTTTAAAACTGCTCATGAATTATTGAATTAATTTAATTTTCACCATTTTAATTCACACAACAGAAAGAGACGGAACTGCTGCAGCTAAATATCTCCCCTACTCTCTACCACCAAGCACAGGCCATGCTGGAGGTGCTGCGACACTACAACTGGTCCCATTTTTGTGTGGTCTACACGCCAATGCCGGGCTATGACGCATTTCTCACCGCGGTTCGCATCCTCGTTAACGACAACAACAGCAACGTCGGCAAGAACGGTTTCAGGTATGTCAACAGTTGTACATTTTCATGGTGTTGGTTAAAGTCTACGTGTTCACTAAACGCAAACGGACACTTAAACAATTGGGCGAGGTTGCTGAGAGGGCCTCTCTGTACACAACGGAACGTCGTGGGGGCCGGGCCTCGGTGAGCTGGTGCAGGTGTCTAGTGGAAAAGAGTTTCTTATCCCTTAAAGTCCATCGTGTCCGAATTGTCTGCCAGTGTGCCTCTGCCATCTGCCAACAAAGTCCAACATGTGTCCGGTAAACCAATCGTAAGCGTGCCTCTCGGTCGTCCAGGTATGCAGACTGCTTTAATTATGCTACCGCAACGACTTCTTATCTCACAGTACCTTTTGCAAGGTCACCAATTCGTCTTGTCCCTGTCCGAATAACATCCGGCAATACGTACAGCAGGAGAAAGCAACCCTGAGCTTCATGAACTCAGGTGGGCCCACTCTCTGAAAATGTCTAGGAGCTCGTGGGCCGAAACATTTTGTCGACGAGAGATTACTTCTACTGATGATTGGTAGACTCCTGCTGTACATGCTCCCCTGTGGAGTTTATTCTTACGTGTTAACTGAGACTGATTCGGTTTGTAATAAGTATTTGACCCCACAATTCATGGAACATAGCCGGACCCTAAGGGTTCAGGCACCGTGCCTCCTCCTCATTTTCGGGGGTTGTGGGGAGGGGATGAAGGGGTAGGGGGTGTTAGACCTGCTCTAAATTATTTCGGGAACAAAGCCACCCCCAACCCTTCCCACCATACACAAGTAAGCCTTTGTTATAAATGTTTGTCAATAAATTTCCTGTTATTTTAAATATATTGTCTTTTTATTCACAATTTATTAGACAATGATAATGCTAATAATAATAATAATAATAATAATAATAATAATAATAATAATAGATATATAATTATAATTATTAAACAAGTAACAAGGTTTAAGTAGCCAAATCCTTGTTTAATTGTGTAGAAGTAATAATAATGATAACCATTGTTAATAAAATGGCGCAATAGTAATAACAATTATAACACTTGTTATTACACAAGGCTTGAGATTCCCATCTACCCCTAAATAATAATTAGGACTGAGAGCGGGGTGGGGCGAGGCCTTAGAAAATGGTTACAACTGTATATATATATATATGGGAGTTGTCGTGGCCGAACGGCTAGGAAGGTTGTGCGTTCGCTCCCTGGAGAAGCCGGACTCTTTTTTTCAAAAATGACCTTGGCCACCGGGTCGACTTAGCCTTGAGTGGGTATCGGGTGCACTACCAGAAAGTAAAGGCGGCCGGCGTGATGCTGACCAATCCAACTATTTTGTGCCGATTGGTCTATAAAAATATTGATCTAGTCCTATTTGCCCTATACGCCTAATGGCGTGGAAAGGGTCCTAACATTTCACATGATGACCTTACTTATCATCACATTATTTGAGTATATTTCCAGAGCAAAGATACTAGATCTGTATCATCAATATATTACTATATACATTTCCATCTTCCCAATCAATTAAATACACATTTTCTATATCATCAAAAAACAAATCATTCGGTTTCTTTTAATTATTAATAATCGATATGGTTCTATGTCATCGATAAATCAGTCGACTAGTTTCTCTTTCGCTAATGAATCAGTCGTCCTGTTTCTGTTTCCTCTGTTAATCAGTAGATAGATGAATTAGTAGGTAAAGTAAGTAAAGATCCCGTTTCCACCGTTTAGGCGTATAGGGCATATAAGGATAGACCTATTTTTTAAGGACCTATCGGCACAAGATGGGTGATGTGGTCAGCATCACGCTGACAAACTTTACTTCCTGGGACTGCGCACGGTACCCACTCAAGGCTGCGTCGACCTGGGAGACAAATGTATTATTTGACCCCCAGAAAATGACTCTCTACCTACTGTTCGGGAAAAGCAGTAATATATCCGGTAAAGTGGTGGAATCGGGGCTTGCTGCATTGACGGCGTTGACGGCGCTGACGGCGTTGAGGTTACCGACGGCGTTGAGGGCACTGACAGCGTTGAGGGTACTGACGGCGTTGAGGGCACTGACAGCGTTGAGGGTACTGACAGCGTTGAGGGTACTGACAGCGTTGAGGGTACTGACGGTGTTGAGTGTACCGACGGTCAATTCTTGGGATAACTGGTTGCTGATCTGTAGAAAATGATGTGAGTGGAGTGTATATCTTGTCATCCTTCAATAGGATGCAATTTTTCGTTATTTGAAGCCCTACTCTGGCTCTGGTTGGTTGGTTGATTGGTTGAGAAGAAAACAAAAATGACAAGCTTTGTCCTTTTTTAACCGCCTGATAGCCTGTTTTTCAAGGACGGGTTATTTGCTGTCTGAGTTTAAGTTTGTTTCTTTTGTGACGATGATTTTCGCCTGAGTTTTAATTCCTTGCTGTGTTGGTTTCAGTAGGGAGTGGATGCTTTTACTAGTCCTGAAAAGGACTAGTAGGATATGCCTGGGGCGGCCTCGATCGGGTATGGGTGGGAGTGAGACTGGTTGTTTGTTCAGTCATGCCTGGCTGGTCTATATGGTTGGCAGTGCTTCCTCGCGTCAGTAAGCTGGCTTGTTCCACAGGAACTTTGTGTCATGGCGGCTTGGTAGGTTTTGATTGGCTGCTGGCTTTGTCAGGTCACGGTGGGTTGTCTGGTTGGTCAGTATTTGCGGTGACGTCGGTTTGGCGTACCCTGACTCCTTTGTTCCCATCTTAACTGGGCCAGCTGTTTTTGGGCTGCTTCCACCTCGTCAAGGAGTCCGTTAATTTTTGTGTAGAAGGCTTGCTTTACCTCGGCGGGAAGAAAATTGAATTTATCCCGCTCCACGTGATCATAAATGATGACATAGTGGTCCCTCCCCCTCCCCCGAGCTCTATCCTGTGCGGTTGTATCTGGTTGTTAATACTTTGTATCATTTCTAGAAGGTCGGTCTCGTTTTCCACCTTACTGGCTGCCGCCTTTTTTCCTTCTTCAAGGGTTGTGGCCACATCAGCAGCTGGGGTCGCCTCTGTAACTTCGGATATGGTTACTCTATCTGACTGGATTGTGTTTTCCTCATCGGTATTTGTCTCTGTACTTTTGTCGGCCCTGCTGATGCTTGGTTTTACGGCTGGTGTTTGCTTCTTTTTGCGAGTAGGAGTTCTCTTTCTTGCTTTGCTTCAAGGGTTGCGGCTTCTGCTGTTTTGACTAGCAGGGCGACTTCTCTGTATGTGGATTCTCTGGCTTCGTTTAATAAGGCCGTCTCTGTCGTTCTTTCTTCTCGCTCGGCTTGCCGGTAGGCTGCTGCCTGGTCCTTTTCTGTCTTCAGCTGTGTCAGAAGGCCTTGGAGTTTTTGGTTTGCTTCATTGATTTCTGCTAGCAGCTTGGTGTGTTGCGCAGCTTCTGCTACCCTGTCTTGTTTCTGGGCTTTGATTTCGTCGAGTGTTTGGGAGATTAGTCCCAGCATCTCGAGTCTTTCAGCGGTGGCCTTCTCCCTGTCTGCTGTCAGCTTCTAGACTGCGATTTTGAGTTCTGCCATTTCCTGGTTTATTGCGTTGTTGTTTGCGACTGGGATCACCTTCTCTGTTCTTCTCTCTCTTCTCGGTATTGCAGCTTGTAGTTTGCACTTTTTAATGTAGGTGCAGTTATGGGGCCCTCCACAGTTTTAGCATCGTCTGCTGCTGTTAGGCTTTTTAAAGTCAGGGTCCATCTTGGCCAGTGGGAACTCCTTAAAATCGTGCGGCTTGGAGCAGTAGCGGCATGCTGGGCTGCTGCCGCAATTTGCGGCTGTGTGCCACGCCTTATTACAGCGTGAGCACTGTACAACGTCTGCACTGTGGGTTCCCGGTCGCTGCTGCTGCTGCCTGTGTGGGCGATTGTAGGTGTGATCCTGCGCCACGAATGGGGCGACTTCTGAGTGTGATGCTGCCTGGACAGGGGCTACATCCAGGGCTGGCGGCGTCTGGGTGGGCGAGGCTGGTGCCTCGACCGGGGCGTCAATCAGTTCTGGCATCGTCTGCACCGTAGGGGCTGGTGCGATGACAGGTGCTACCTCGTTGGCTGACGTTGGTCTAGTATCACGGTCCTGGCTCGGCTTCTTCTGGCTGGTTTTGATACGGGCCATAATTGACGTGACTGTGGCTGGCAAGAGCTGTACTGATCAGGCTGCTGTCGAAAGCTCGATCCCTGCAGACTCGGCAAGGCTTGTTAAGTGCTCTGAAAAGAACACCAAGCGTACTTTCTCCACAGTTTACGAGACAATCGTTTGCATATGGTGCTACAACTGGCTGCTGAAACCCCACCCGCAACGCCGAATGTACGATAACCAGTCAAGTCTGACTCAGCCGAATGTCAAGCGAATCGTTGTCGAGTATCTGGTTATCGAGAATCGGGGCACGAATGGATAGTCAGCGATCGAGCGGAAGACGAGAGGTGCGTAAGACTGGGCTGTCTGCGCTGCGACTGATGTACTCTGGCTTTTGCTAGGAGCCTCAATATAGCCCGGCCATAAATATGATCTAATGGCTAAACGCAGTTTCTGGGACCTCTCCAGGGGTAATCCTCATCCACATGGTGGCACTTTGTGTCATCGGGTGTTTATCGCTTGTGTGACGTCTTGGTGGGGTAAAAGAAGATAGATAGATAATGGAACCTTCTTGATTGCCTCTGTCGAGTTTCCTATAGCCTCGCAGATGTATGTGTAGATTTGCCTTACATCAGCAGGTAATGGTTCCAATGGTTTGGTTCCATCAACTACTTCGGCTACACCAAACGACAGCTATTATTCGGCTTCATTAAATGACAGGTCTTGGTCCGTTTCATTAAATAGTAGGTCTCGTTCGGCTTCATCAAATGCCAGGTGTTGCTCTGCTTCTTGTAATGTTTCGTTTGGTGTTGTATTTTATTTTTCAGTTGTAGTTGTTCTTCAATCACAATACTTTTGAGGAAACAGTTCCAAATCCAATTCCAGTTGTCCAACAGAAATTCCGAATTTGATCCTTTTTCAGCCGCCCGGAGGCCTGCTATACGAAGGAAGGTTCCTTGGCTATCTTATTTGGTTTTCTATTATTTGGGTTGTGAAGTCACACCTGATTTTCCGGTTCTTTGCTTCCTAAGTCTGGTGTGGTGCTTGGGGATTTAGGGTCTGGTTTGGTCCATTTCTCTTGGTATCAGTAGCTGTGGGCTTTGGCTGATTGTTGCTGGTGCTTGGTTTACCTCGTGCTGATCGCTGCGCAGACGTTGTAGATTTTGCATGCCAGCAGGTATTGCAGGCTGTTGCAGGCAGCACCAGACATTGCATGCCAGCAGGTATTGCAGGCTGTTGCAAGCAGCACCAGACATTGCAGATAATGCATGCCAGCAGGTATTGCAGGCTGTTGCAGGGAGCACCAGATATTGCATGCCAGCAGATATTGCAGGCTGTTGCAGGCAGCACCAGACGTTGTAGATATTGCATGCCAGCAGGTATTGCAGGCTGTTGCAGGCAGCACCAGACATTGCAGATATTGCATGCCAGCTGGTATTGCAGGCTGTTGCAGGGAGCACCAGATATTGCATGCCAGCAGATATTGCAGGCTGTTGCAGGCAGCACCAGACGTTGTAGATACTGCATGCCAGCAGGTATTGCAGGCTGCTGCAGGCAGCACCAGACGTTGTAGATATTGAATGCCAGCAGGTATTGCAGGCTGTTGCAGGCAGCACCAGATATTGCATGCCAGCAGGTATTTCAGGCTGTTGCAAGCAGCACCAGACGTTGTAGATATTGCATGCCAGCAGGTATTGCAGGCTGTTGCAGGCAGCACCAGATATTGCATGCCAGCAGGTATTTCAGGCTGTTGCAAGCAGCACCAGACGTTGTAGATATTGCATGCCAGCAGGTATTGCAGGCTGTTGCAGGCAGCACCAGATATTGCATGCCAGCAGGTATTGCAGGCTCTTGCAGGCTGTTGCAGGCTGTTGCAGGCCACGACAGCACCATTAGCACCGTCGGCGCCAGATTCGACCACTTGACTCCCCTTTATAACTATAGGCAGACGAGATGTTAACCACATCACATCTAAGTACTGATATGTCAATAAAATATAGTGTTAGCGTTATACCCCCTGTACCTCGGAAGGTATGGAAAGGGATCGTTTACTAGTCCCGGGAAGTAGAGGTGGCTGGCGTGATGCTGACCACATCACCTATCTTGTGCCGATTGGTCTTCAAAAATATAGGTCTAGTCCTATTTGCCCTATACGCCTAAAGGCGTGAAAAAGGGTCCTCTGCTTTACTTTACTTTACTATACTTACTGCCTACTGATTTGTTTGCCGATAATCACACGCAAGGTAACAAAAGGAAGAGACTGACCAACAACTGAACAACACGGAGCTCGTCACTAGAGACATAATTATAGGGAAAAACCGAGCCTGTCCTTAGAGGAACATAAACAACAGTCGCTGTATTCGGAGATTCAATCCAAGACCATCATGTCATAACCCACTGACCCGCGCGACAAGGACTGTAAGAAGATCTATTGAATCAATCAACCCGGAGCCATGACCTCTAGTAATATTATATGTTCGTAGCTGGAGATTAATCTCCCTGGTCGTTTTTACGCCTCAGAAAGTGTGTTATAATATTCTGACAATCATGGTTTACTTGCGTGGATTTTTATCGTGGTATGGGACGTCGCAGGTCGACCCAGCCTCAAATGGGTACCAGGATGGCTGTCCTAAGAAAGTAAAGACGGCCGGCGTAATGCTGACCACATTACCCACCTAGTACCGATTGGTCTGTAAAAATATGGGACGCTCTGCCCATATGCCCGATGCGCCTTAGGCGTAATAAGGGATCTTTACTTTTCTTTTACATGGTTTACTTGTTTTATAAAGCGGGATCGACCCCAAGAGGCCGGACGATTCGCAATAAAGAATCTGCCACTGTGTGGGACAGAATGTGTAGTACGATTATCGTCGTCATCATCATCGTCATCAAGGGCCTTGCCGTGCTGTCCTGGTGGGGTTAAACGTCAGTCAGTCATAATGATTTGAAGGGAACAGTAATGGCGGGTATGGTTCGTAGAAGAAGAGGCAAAAGTCCACATCGTATAAGTTTATGAGGCAGAAACAGTGAAACCTAGTGGTTTTCTTGCATTCCTTGACGGATAAGATCGACGTTCTGCAAATTACTAGTTACGTGATAATGATGAAGACGATGGTTCTGTATGCTCAATGCGGAAATGCAGTAGCTAGCACGCTTAAACTTTGTACTGACAAAAACTCCTCTACTAAGAAATGTCGGTCAAAATCCCAACAGGTAACAGAAGTGTGGAGCATAACAGGATCAACAAAGGATCGACTGTAGAAAAAAAGGAGAGGAAAGTCAGATGGGGGCGGAGGGGAAAGGGGGGGGGGGAAGAACGGCCCCGACATGACGAAATGTTATGCCCCAACTGAACACCTGACATAGGTGGGTAACAGATGAGCCGAAGCAATAAACGGAGTGCGAAGAAACAAAATGGCAAAAGTGATGTTTTCAATGTAAAAGTGAATCGAAGGCTAGGTGGTGACTAAGGCTTTTGGCAAGATGAGAGAAGCCAGTTCACTCTCAGCCAAAACGTAGTTAGCCTTCCCATGGCAGGCTGGCTGTTGATCGAGCCCAGTTAGTGGCCATCATTATGAATGAACTGTCATTAGACTAAATGGACGGAAAGCCAGTCTATCCATAACAATGTAGACCAACCTGATGCATTATTGGAAGATCCCTGCGATCAAAAAGGGAAAGTAATGGAGCATTTCCCACGCCTTCAGGCGTTTTGGGAAGATAGGGCTAGACCTATATTTTATAGACCAATCGGCACTTGGTGGGTGATGAGTCAACACTATGCCTGCCGTATTTACTTCCCAGGATTTTAATTGGTACCAATTTAAGGCCGGGTCGACCTGGGAGCCAAAATCCTTTAAAAAAATGTCAGGCTCCGTTAGGACTTGAACCCACGACCTTCGAATCCACAGTCGAGGGTCTGGTCGCTACGCAAAGGCGGTTACCTTCTTTTCCCATGATTACCATTTAATATTTAAATTAAATGATCGCGCTTCGCTTTTATCAAAAGATTTTGTTTAATCTACCCAGCACAAGGTATTGTATTATTTGTTCCTTTTCTTTCGTAAATAGACACGGTCGATGCTTCTACAACAGTGGTCTCCAACCTGGATTGTGTGTGTGTCTGTGTGTCTGTATGTGTGTCTGTGTGTGTCTGTGTGTATGTGTCTGTGTGTGTGTCTGTGTGTGTGTCTGTGTGTGTCTATGTGGGGGAGGGGGTGGGGCATGGGAAGAATTTAGAGAGCGTCAAGCAGTTTTGAAACTGAGTGCTGCGCACACTTGTAAAAATCCTGATTTTTAGCTTTAACAGTCGTGAAAACAAAAGTGTTGCAGGCTTAATGTGCAGAGTGTTCTTTGTTGTGCCTTGTCCAATACCACACCACAATTAGCAGATATCAACAAGGCAACACAGTGCCAACCATCGCAATATTTGGACACTAAATTACCAGTTGTTGGTGATTGTTTTTCTGTTATTTAATACTCTGAATTATGTGCATGTTTTTTTTTTAAAAACTTTTGTTAACAATACTTGAGATTTTATCTTTTTTTGTTCTCTTCTTTTTAAAAATAATTTGAGGAAAGGGGTGTTATAAAAAAAAAAAAAGGGGGGGGGGGGGGGGGTGTCTTGCCATAAACACACCACACACAAAAAAGAGGGTGGTGGTGGGGGGGTGGGGGGGGGGGGGCCCTGAAAAAAAAATGGTTGGAGGTTACAGCTCTACAAAAGTATGGATCCAACTCCATATATCTAATGAGCTGATGAAATGGAAATCATGCATTCATGTTATTTCCCACACACTAAATAAACGTTTACTAGTAGCCGTGACAATTAAAATTAACAATCCAAGTTGTGCAAACAAAATCAACATGTTGTAAATGTTATTCCTCTGTGGTAACCATACTAATCTTGAATTTCCGGTAAAATGCTGCCAAATACGTCAAGCATATTATTTGCGTATTTTATTAGTTTTGACCACATTATTTAAGTGTTTTAATCTGTAATCTATATACAGTAATAAAATGCTTATTTTCCATGTCTAGATTATTTTTATCTGATCTATTTTAGCATACCACTTGGTAAACAAATTATCGTTGAATAAAGCCTTTTGACTATCGCGTGGGGTGTTTTCAGTTCGAGATCACTGTTTTTACGGAAATCCCTGGGGGGAGAGAGAAAGAGATTTAGCGAGCGAGAGAGAGAGAGAGAGAGCGAGAGAGAGAGATTGAGCGAGAGGCGAGAGGAAAGAGGAGGAGCGAGAGAGAGAGAAAGGAGGAGAGAGAGGGAGAAAGGAGGATTGAGAGGAGGAGAGAGGAGGGGGATGAGAGGAGAGAGAGAGGAGGAGGCGAGAGAGGAGGAGAAAGAGGAGGAGGAGGAGAGAGAGAGAGGAGGAGAGCAGGAGAGGAGAGGAGAGGAGGAGGAGGAGGAGGAGAGAGAGGAGGAGGAGAGGAGGAGAGAGGAAGAGAGAAGAGGAGGAGCGAGGAGAGAGGAGGAGAGAGAGAGAAAACGAGAGAGAGAAGAGAGAGAGAGAAAGAGATTGAGCGAGAGAGAGAAAACGAGAAAGAGAGAGAGATTGAGCGAGAGAGAGAAAACGAGAGAGAGAGAGAGAGAAAGAGATTGAGCGAGAGATAGAAAACGAGAGAAAGAGAGAGAGAGAGAGAGAGAGAGAGAGAGAGAGAGAGAGAGAGAGAGAGATTGAGCGAGAGAAGGAACGAACGAACGAACGAACAAACTTTATTTTCAAAGGGTTACAAATTGGGCACGCAGGCCCGTCTGACATTCGGCCCTTCTAAGCACTCGTTTTTCAGAGTACCAATGCCTGTTATCTAAAATGCATGTTATAGATATAGAATAAAAATATACATTATAGAATATAATACATACATCATGTGTACACAATCTTACACACTCACACACACACACACATATATGGGTTCCAGGGGAGGCAGCTACAGCGACACGCACTTCCACTTAATGGCAACATGAGATCATGAACATCTTGAAAACCCTTCGAGGTATAGGAGGAGGAAGAGAGAGGAGGAGGATTAAGGGAGGAGGAGAGGAGGAGGAGAGAGAGATTGAGAGAGAGAGAGGAGGAGGAGGAGAGGAGGGAGAGAGAGAGGAGGAGAGGAGGAGGAGAGAGGAGAGAGAGGAGGAGAGAGGAGAGGAGGAGAGAGAAAATGAGAGAAAAGAGAGAGAGGAGGAGAGCAGGGAGAGAGGAGAGAGAGAGGAGAGAGAGAGGAGAGAGAGAGAGAGTTTCAAACGATAACCCTGTGCTGTGAATTCGATTCTCTTGAATGGAACTAAAAACCCGTAACATCCCCCAGAATTCACCAATGTCGGTAATGT
Source organism: Candidula unifasciata (assembly GCA_905116865.2). Taxonomy (NCBI): domain Eukaryota; kingdom Metazoa; phylum Mollusca; class Gastropoda; order Stylommatophora; family Geomitridae; genus Candidula; species Candidula unifasciata. Next base: position 5,410 of record CAJHNH020003128.1, on the reverse strand, counting down.
TAAACGATAATATCTCACACCACACTGAAAAACACAAACGAAGGAGTACACACCAAAGAAGTGCGGTAAAGTAAGTGAAGATCCGAGAAAGAAAGAGATCACGCTTTTAGGCGCATCAGGCATATGGGAAGAGCACAGAGGAGAGGAGAGAGAGAGAGAGAGAGGTTTATTTTTCCAGACAATTCGGCACTAGGTCTGTAATAAGGTCAGCGTTACGCCGGCCGTCTTTACTTCCCTAGAACAGCCATCCTGGTACCCCTTTTAGGCTGGCCAACCTGCGACGCCCCATACCGCGATAAAATCCACCCTTTTAGTAGCGGGTTTCGATCGCGGTACCTTGGAATTACGAGTCGGACTCCCAACGTCTAAGTCACGGACGCCGCTACACCGAAAGGAGGAAACAGTTAAAGTTAGTTGCGTATCCTTTAAAGGACGTTGCAGAACCAACCTCAGCCTTTTTTGGCTGTTGTGGTTTTTCTAGGCAAATTTTACGTTTAGTAAAATGCCATTTCCACTCAACAGTCAGCTCTCGAAACTAGCGCAAGACATTATACTTCCAAATCGCCCGCAGCTGGAATCGAACCAGGAACCTCGACATTACAAAGCGCTTGCGTAACGCCGACCCAAGAGAGTGAAATTTTGAAAAGGTAATTTCAAATACAGAAATAAGATACGAAAACAGCTAACGTTCAGAACATGCGAACATAATTGGGATCAATGTTTTACCTGTGCTTTCTTCATATAATTTGAAGATAATTGATTCCACAAGACATGCTAAATAGGCTTTCCATTATTAACCTGTTTTTCTGACAAATTCAAAGTTTATCTAACCGCCATCATTTGCTAATTGATTCTTTTTCCTGTGTCCGGGGAAACAAGTTTTCGGTTTCAGATTGTCGATATGGCTGTGAAAAACACAGCCTGGGCGTTTATTTTCGGCCATCGTGTGGACGGTATTTAACGGAGTACAACGAGTTCTTGTACATAATTGTGGGGAAAGGTTCCAGGGGAGGCAGCTACAGCGACACGCACTTCCACTTAATGGTAACATGAGATCATGAACATCTTGAAAACCTATATAGAAGGCTCTCTGGGTTATTAAAATTAAACGGCCATTACTGCCCCTATTGATTACTTTTGCCTGTAGGCAGGGGTGGGTTTTAAAAAAAAGGGGTGGGGGGGGGGGGGTGGGGCGTGGGAAGTTTCTGTGGGGCAGCTTGGCTAGTGCTGTCACCAAGGTCTGTACAGGTTAGGATGTTATTTTTGCCTCTGACAGAAAACAAGTTCCCAGCCTTACCAAGGTTTCCAACCCGTGTCTACGACATGGGAGCCCATGCGTTCTTAACCACTCGGTTAGACGAAAAAGTCACCGAAGGCAGATAAACAACTAGCAAGATTTACATGTGTATGAGAGCTGTGAATTGCGTTAAATGTCTTAATATTTTTCTCGTTACACTTTGAGAAACTGATATATCGACAAGTAGGCTAATGAAAGACGTAGAAACGAGAAAAACCTAATATTTTTGGCTACCAAAAAAAAAAAAAAAAAACATGACACTATATGAAAAACAACAACCAATATTTTTGGCTACCAAAAAAAAAAAAAAAAACATGACACTATATGAAAAACAACAACCAATATTTTTGGCTACAAAAAAAAAAAAAAAACATGACACTATATGAAAAACAACAACCAATATTTTTGGCTACAAAAAAAAAAAAAAAAAAAAAAAAAACCATGACACTATATGAAAAACAACAACCAATATTTTTGGCTACAAAAAAAAAAACAAAAACATGACACTATATGAAAAACAACAACCATACTTGACGGAAACGTCAATGGCAGGCGAGAAAGTGACAATCAAGGATGTATCTGTACTAGTCAATCAGAATAAACCACCGAAAAATATTTGGAAGATGCATTACAGTTACGGGTAATTGTAACAACAACATGTAGTCATCAATGGACTAGTTCAATAGTGATTTGCAAATGTCATACACATGTTGTATTCCTGGGACGTGGGACCCAATGACTTGAGTCCAAAGCATTGAATCTAATCGTTATACCGTTCATTCACCCCCTCCCCCGACACACACACAAATATATATATATTAAGAAGAATATATATATTAGGGCTGTACCGAATATTCGCTTCGTATTCGCTTCAGGGCCGAATAGTGGACCTAATAACTATTCGGTATTCGGCCGAATAGTTGCGGTCGGGCCCAATACGAATAGTGATTACCTTACACCCGTTTCTGGACTAGTGGGAAATAAACATATCAAGATATCCCACCTTGGTTCATACTGTCAAGCGTTACTTTGTGCACCACATACGAGTGTACTAAGTGAACAACGTCTGTTTAGCACAGCTGGAAATACCCCCAGTGAGACAAGAAGCTGGCTTAATTCTGCCAACACGGAACGATTGTGTGTGTGTGTGTGTGTTTTTTTTAAAGCTAATGCTTTCTTGCTTGCTACATAAATCCAGTTTTAACATATGGCTGTGAGTCCTGGACAATCGGTAGGCAGGCCAAAAAATTTCTTGAGGCCTCATAGATGTGGTTTTACAGAACAATGCTTAAAATACCTTGGACGGCCAGAAAAAAAGCAACCAAGAGGTTTTAAAAGAGGCGGGAGCCCGAAGACAACTACTAACAGACATCAGGAGACAGTCATCATTTTTCGGCCAAGTTATAAGATGAGGGAAAATGGAAAATGTGGTGACCACTGGAAAGATCTATGGAAGGATGGATAGAGGAAGACAACGAGAGAAGATTCTTGACAGTCTTGTTGCATGGCATGGAGGTGTGTCGGCACACGAACTAATACATGCTGCAGGAGATCGCAGATTGTGGCAAGGCATAATCGCTCATGCCAGTCGGCTAAGCACCTGATGATGATGATTTACTTTTTGTATTCGTATTCGGCCGAATAGTTGGTCCAGCTATTCGTATTCGGCCGAATAGTTGGTCCAGCTATTCGTATTCGGCCGAATAGTGAAAATCACTATTCGGTACAGCCCTAATATATATATATATATATATATATATATATATATATATTATATATATATATATATATATATATATATATATATAAGAGTTTATCTACTCTTCTACAAATTCTTAGGTGTACGAGTAATAATTCGTATTTAGGGGGCGCTAAGTGGTCCTGAGGCATGGTGTCCGCCTCGAGTGCTAGACTCCCCGGATTCATGCCTCGGTAAAGGCTAGTTTTTTGGGGTCACGTTGAGTTTTAGTAATTACCCCCTGGTTTCTGGGTAGTAAGACCGGACGCCCGTGCGTATTGTTACTCGCGTAATAAATACATCGGCAATTGAAAATCGAAAAGAGTAGCCTAACGGCGCTGCCCAGGCAAAATTTAGAGTTAACAATCTACCCAAAATAATTTAGGATTCTCGCCTGTGCAACGAAGTGCGTGCACTGCACCGGGATTCTTTAGACTCAGACTTGAGTTAGAAGAAGAACGGACTACTTATGGGTTACACACGTGTGCCATCATGTTGATCCCCTGAATAAACAAACAAACAAAGAAACATAATTCGTATTTAGAAATTTACTCTTCTTAACAAAAGTTTGAAGAAGTGCGTTTGACTATGCCATTGGAATTTTAAATTTTATTAACAATCGAAATTAAAACTAGTCAATCATCGAACTAATGAAACGACAAAATATTTAGTTAATGACGTTTCATTCCATTTTTTTCCATTTGTTCAGCTGAAGTTTATGCTTTTTAAATATATAGTTTTGCTGTTTGCAAAAACACCTTACATATCTAAAAATGTGCTTGCTGTTCATCCCAAGGCTAAGAAAATTTGATTGAATTTAACTCCTTCCGTCATTCCCTATTAAAACACTGTCTTAAAAGAATCAGCTCAGAAAATGGCACTAGTTATCAATCAAGATAAGACAGAATTCATGGTAATAACTAGACAGGGAAAGGATATAAACTCCGGCCACATACGAGTCGATAATATGAAAATCAAACGAACTTAAACATATTAGTACTTGGGCGCAAATTTCAACTGCTCCAACATGCTGAGAGAAAAAATACAATCTAGAATACAATCTGGAAATAAATTATACTATGCCCTTAAACATCTGCTAACGTCAAAGTGTCAGTTTAGCAACACCAAGATCAAAATATATAAAACGTTGATTAGACCAGTCCTGTTATATGGCTCTGAAACTTGGAGCACAACTAAAAGAGATGAAGCCTTACTGCAGGTTTAAGAAAACAGAGTCTTACGACGAATCTTTGGACCCTTCAAAGATGCAAACAGCGGGGAATGGAGAGTGAGAATCAACAACGAAATTAATAATCTGTTTAAATCACCACTGATCACTGGCATCATGAGAGCTTATAGACTGAAATGGTTGGGACATATTGAAAGAATGTCAGATGACAGAGAAGTAAAAACTATATACACCAGGGAGATGAATGGTCGTAGACCACAGGCAGACCAAGAAGACGATGGAGAGATAATATCCAGACAGACCTGCAAATACTTGGTGTCACCAAATGGAAAGAGAAGGCCAGCCAGAGAGATGAATGAAGGCGGGTGATATCTACAGCAATAAACCTCAAGAGCTCGGAACGCTTGTCACATATCACTCCGGTCACGTGCCTAATGTAAGGATTTCTCCTTCAGAACCAACAACACTCAGAAATAATTATGTTGAGTCGTTTGGCTCGTATTGGTCTAAGGGATTCCCCGTGGCCAATATACGCTCAACTTATTTCTGGAGTAGGGCAACTCAAGTATTGGCACTACAAAATATTTCTGTATATGAATACAATATTCCTAGGCACACTTGGCTGGACACCCCCACTACTTACTAAAGAAAGCCCCCAGGTTATGATAATTCATTATCATAACCATGTTAACACATATATTTAAGATTCATACGCACACAAATGCTAGACACTTAAAAAGGTGAAATAGAGACACCTAAGTCCGCCATGAAAATGAATGCATGTAATCAATACAACATATACATATATAAAATAGTGAAGTAGATACCAGATCTCAATAGCTGGATTCCAGAATACAATGTCCAGATCACCGAGATAACTACACAGTCAGAAGGTCCTGGAGATGACACATTGTCATCATTGGGAAACATGGGAAAGGTGAGGAATATAGCAAAACATGGCATCAAACTGTCACTTATCCTCTTTCTATCGGTGATGCTTCCCTCAGTTCCTGATGATTCCACTGTCTTTGGTGACTCTGCCTCAACTGGATCAGATGGTGGAGAAGTACCTCACCATAAAGGACACAGCAACTGGATAGGCACACAGCAACTGGATAGGCACACAGCACCTTCTCCCACGAGTACTTCGCAGCACTGTCCCTTAGCTACACACAATGCTCTGGCA
>CAJHNH020003127.1:0-81846 GCA_905116865.2 Candidula unifasciata | reverse complement strand
TTTATATAAACGGCCACCTGTCACCTACGGCTCCCCTCATACAATCACCTATACAGACATCCACATAAACCCGCCACACAACTCTATAGTCGCCCGCGGGTCCCCTGCCCCCCGCTGCTCACCTAAATAGTGTTCCTGCCCGCCCCCGTTTTATATAACGCCACCTGTCACCTGCAGTTATGAAGATTTCCTATACCTTTTCCCTAAAACCAATCACTTGTGTTGTCATCAGCACCACGTCGCCTTCCTAGGTTTTCTTTATCGCAAGTCTAAAACGGCTCCCTCATACAATCACCTATACAGAACATCCACATAAACCCGCACCAACTCTATTAGTCGCCCCGGGTCCCCTGCCCCCCCCCCCCCCCGCTGCTCACCTAAATAGTGTTCCTGCCTGCCCCCGTTTTATATATAACGCCACCTGTCACCTGCAGTTATGAAGATTTCCTATACCTTTCCCTAAAACCAATCACTTGTGCTGTCATCAGCCGCCCGATCGATATTTACTAAGGACAAAGAGGGCGGCTTACCCGATCGATATTTACTAAGGATATATAAAGCCGCCAGAAAGAACCAATCACTTTTGGCCGCCATCTTTTACTAAGGATAAAGAAGGCGGCTTAATCGAAATGCGGCCCGTATTACGCTACTACACTACTCATATTTCGCGAGATAGTGTCGGTGTCTACGATATGAAGACGATAACGTAAAGCATAACAACTATATTGTCAGACACTTGTAGCACTGTAAGTTGCACCTGGCAAGTGCAGCCGTTACTAGTGCCCTAATGATAACCTCTGTGGAAAGACGTACTAGTGGTGGTGCAACATGGATGCAGATAAAATCGCTTAATGGCAGAAAAACCAAAAAAGACAACTCTAATCGTGCCAGACAGCAATGGATTATTGGGAAAAGGGGGGGGGGGGGGTCGTCAAAAAAGAAGATTTCTTGAAATGAGCAAAGGAGATTCAAAATGACAAATACTTGGATGGCTTAGTCGTGGCCATGTTGATGGGGTGAGACACGATCACTGACAGTGTGCATAATTTGTGTGATTGTTTGAGATGCCAAATCAATCAATCCTTATCTCGCGTAAAGGCACATAAGGCAGCGACAAACTGTTGTCCCTCGATTCGGTTTTGAGTCATCCACTCTATCCAGTTTTGTCCTTTGCCTAGACTTGAGTTCAGCCTTAAAGGTCGCCTCCAAGTGCCTCTCGACTTGCCTCTTCCTCATTGTCCATGTGGTGTCCATTGCCTGTCTCTCTTTCTTCATTCTGAGGACGTGTTCAATACAAGCCCTTCTTCGTTTTGTGATTTCTAAACGTACATCTTCTAAGTCTGTCATTCATTGTAATCTACAATTGCTGATTTTATGTGAGCCCCAACAATCTTCTAAGATGTATTCTCTCAGAAGCTCTAAGCTTGCTCTCTATCTTTCTGTCCGTTTTCTACGTTTCTGCTCCATAGAGGAGAACTGTCCTAACGCAAGTTTTGTATATCTTGAGTTTAGTTTTAGTGCTGTAGGTGTTTGATCTCCAGACACTATGAAATCTGCTATAAGCAGCATTTGCTTCTGCAATTTTCTGCTTGATTTCAATAACTACATTTCCATCCGAAGAAATATTGCTTCCAAGGTAAGTGAAGTCAGTTACTGTTTTCAAAATATACTTTATCTATTACTATAGGTTTTTCACTTCTCGGATTTATCTCCAACAGTTTTGTTTTATTGACTTCATCGTTGTCATCCATTGTATAGTAGACAGGCGGGAAATTGGTGTTCATGTCTTAACTGTCAAATACAAGACACAAATGACCCCAACACATTTTTTTTTTTCAAATTTGAACATAGGATCAGCATCGTGTCACATAAGTAGAAACCCATAAGTGCTCCGTTCTTCTTCTTACTCAAGTCTAAGTCCGAAGAAGCTCAGCACAGTGCACAGGCTCCGTAACACTGGCGAGGATCCTGAAATACTTCTGGTAGATTTACTAACTCAAAATTTTGCCCGGGCAGCGCCATTAGGCTACTCTTTTTGATTTCCAACTGTCAAGGGATTTTTTTTACGTGCGCGTAATTGCACACGAGCGGCTCATCGCACTACCTAGAGACCAAGGGGAATTACTAGAAGTCCACGTTAAAAGATTCCAGTCCTTACAGTTGATTACACTCGGAACCTCTAGCACGATGCCTCGAGACCACGTATCCCCCCTTCCGCCCCCCCCCCCCTCGAACATATACTTGTATACAGTGCCAGTCATGCCGACCTTGTGTGCATAGGAAATCCCCTGTGTGTGTCTTACATATTTGTAGTTATTCGGCATGATTCTTCCCTTGTCTCACTCTCTCCCTCTCACGATATAAATACTTATATAAATATGTAGTCATGTGTGCTGCACCAGCAAGCAAGCGGGTGGCAGGTAGTGAGAGTTTATTTGTGTGTGTGTGTGTGTGTGTGTGTGTGTTTTAACTACTGCGCGTATGAATATGCGTGCTGAATTTTAGTAATACAGTGAGATGGTATTTTGGCTACGGGACACCAGCAGCACACATACATCTCCTTGTAGGGAGTCGGCAGTCCGAAACCCAAGTTCAAGGTGTCTCCTTCGTGCCAAAGAACTGCATGGCTGTTGGGTGAACAGTTGTTAACGAAGACAGTCAGGTCGTTGTAGGGGCGACGCTTGCTGGTGGATGTAATGTCCTAAATCCCTTCCCCAGCTAATAGCTAGGGTACTGCTGGGGTGACAGTTTATTAACCCTCACATAATGCTTCAGGTCCAAATGAACACTAGGCACTGCCACTGTTTTGAGCCGATGCATAAATGTCTGCTTCTGCCAGACTGTGGCCGTTGCTTTTTTGCTCCATTTGTGGACTTGAAGTATATAGTTTCGTTGCCCAGCTTTCGAGTTGAGTGCATGGCGTGACACTGTGAGCTGCGGATTTCATTTGGATTGTTTTTCGAATGACCAACGTGGTGGTGTGATTTGTAGATTTAGAAAATGGCGCGATTCCGGTTGTCGCAATATTGGTGGGGCCATTATTGGAATAAAATTGATCGCGTGTGCAACTGCTGATCTTTTGGTGACTTCTGCTACCATCAATAATGAACTGCATTTCTAATGTCGGACTGTTTGTGTTAGCGCTTTGGATGGCTACCATATGCTTTTAATGCGAGTGTATGCTAGATTTGCTGAGGCAGCAGTTTGTCAGTCTTTCCACAAGGGGCTGTAATAAACATTCTGTGTGTTTTTCGTTGGCACAGGAGCGGAGTAAAAATGGGGTGACCCGTTTGCTATGAAGCTGAAACTAAAATTACAAGATTACCAGATTACCATATACAGTGCTGTAATGTAACATGTTGTGACCACTCGAAAGATCTGTGGAAGGAGGAATAGAGGTAGACTACGAAAACAGATTCTTGACAGTCTTGTTGCATGGCATGGAGGTCTGTCAGCACACAAACTGATACATGCTGCAGGAGATAGCTGATTGCGGAGAGGCATAATCGCCAACGCCAGTCGACAGGGCACCTGATAGTGAGGATGAATGCAGAAGGAAATGAAGAAATTTACACAAAAGAGCAACGTGGACTCAGTCCATCTTATAACACGTGCTCAGGGGTAATTGGGGACACCACCAGCTCCATTTAGAAAAAAAAATAAATGATGTAAATACATCAGCAATGTTAATTAAACTAACGTGTAGATAGATATTTACTCATTTAAGTATGCATCGCGACCCCATGATCACCTGATATGAGAAACGCATCATTTGGTGTACTTTTGATTCGTACCAGCTTTCAACAGTCTGAGCGACAGATGAATACCATGTAACATCGCTGTCTGCTATCTACAGAGGTATTTTGTCCCATAAGATTACTGAGATATCACACGATTTACTGGTTTATTCTGTGATAGTTATCCACAAAGTTTACTGAGATATCACAGCATTTACTGGTTTATTCTGTGGTAGTTTTCCACACAAGATGATAGAGCCATAGCATCGTCCACTTCAACCTGCTGTGACAACAATACACCCAGTATAAAGCCATCAATCAATCAATCAGGTGAGGTCTCCACAATGAAGGTTGGCTGCAATGGATCTCCAACAAGCCCTGTCTCTTGCCCTTTATCACCTGATATGAGAAACGCATCATTTGGTGTACTTTTGATTCGTACCAGCTTTCAACAGTCTTAGCGACAGATGAATACCATGTAACATCGCTGTCTGCTATCTACAGAGGTATTTTGTCCCATAAGATTACTGAGATATCACACGATTTACTGGTTTATTCTGTGATAGTTATCCACAAAGTTTACTGAGATATCACAGCATTTACTGGTTTATTCTGTGGTAGTTTTCCATACAAGATGATAGAGCCATAGCATCGTCCTCTTCAACCTGCTGTGACAACAATACACCCAGTATAAAGCCATCAATCAATCAATCAGGTGAGGTCTCCACAATGAAGGTTGGCTGCAATGGATCTCCAACAAGCCCTGTCTCTTGCCCTTGATGTACACTCACTCATACTGCTGTTCGTCCATCTCTTGATGTTATCCTCCCACTTGTAACGCTGTCTGCCTTTTGCTCGCCTACCTTGAACCTTTCCCTCTAGGATGATCTTTACAATACTGTTATGTCTTTTAATGTGGCCAAAATATTTCACTTGTCTCTTTTTTATTTCAACTAGCAGCTCTCTTTTCATTCCCAATTTCCTCAGTACCTCTGTATTTGATAGCTTTTGTTTCCATGAAATACGACCTAATCTTCTGTATATCCACATATCCAAAGAATTGATACGATTTTCCAGTTGTTTGTTCATTGTCCATGTCTCTGTGCCATACAGCAAGGTTGAGAATACATAACATTTGAAAATTATCATTTTTTAATGTATAACTTATTTCTCTTGATGTCAGTAACTTTTGCATGTTGTTGAAAATGTTTTTGGCCATCCCTATTCTTTTCTTGACTTCTGTTTCACTTCTGCCGTCACATGGTATTACTTGTCCAAGATAAAAGAAATTTTAAACTTGTTCCAATTTCACCGCGTTCACTGTGATATTCATTGTTAGCTGATTATTTTCTTTGCTAAATATCATGGTTTTTGTCTTTTTCAAATTTATATCTAATCCAAATTCTGCACTCGTTCTGTTTACTTGCTCCACTAGGTCTTGCAACTCCTGCTCACTCTCTGCTAGCAACACTGTGTCGGCAGCATATCTCAGATTGTTTATTATTCTACCATTGGTGTGCAGTCCTCGTAATTCAACAATTTCTTTAAAAATGGTTTCTGTACATAAGTTGAAAAGGCTAGGCGACAGCACACATCCTTGTCTTACTCCTCTCTTGATCTCTATCTGGGGTGAGCAGATGTTGTCGTATCTTACTGTTGCTTCTTGCTCCCAGTAAAAGTTTTCAATAAGTCTGATATCCTTTCCGTCTAGTCCTATGTTTTGAAGAGCTGCAATTAGTTGTTCATGTTGCACTCTGTCGAAAGCTTTTTTGTAATCTATAAACCATGCAAAAATATTTTTCTGGACTTCTATATATTTTTCAGTCAGCATCTTTAGACAAATTATGGCCCCTCGAGTACCACTGTTTTTACGGAATCCAAATTGCTCTTCAGAAACTTCTTTCTCCATTTTATCTTGAATTCTTGCTTGTATTATCTTCCAGAGTAACTTAGTTACTTGACTCATTAGGCTAATAGTTCTGTAATCTTCACAATCAACAGCTTTTGATTTCTTGGGTAGTGTGATAAAAACAGATGTTTTCATGTCCCTGGGAATGTACCCATAGTTATAAATGTCATTGCATTTTTCTGTGATAGTATCAATTCCAAAAGTAGATAATGATTTTAACATTTCTAGTGCCTTACTCAGTTTCGTCCTTTTCAGGACGAAATTTTTTGTCATTTGAAGCCCTACTCTGGCTTTTGCCAGGGGCCGCAATATAGGCAGGCCATCAATATGGCCAAATGTCTGAACGCGGTTTCTGGGACCTCTCCACGGCGATCCTCATCCGCATGGTGGCACTTTGTGTCATCGGGTGTTTGTCGCTTGTGTGATGTCCTGGTGGGGTAGAAAGTCAGTCAGTCAGTCAGTCAACATTTCTGCAGTTATGTTGTCTGGACCTGCAGACCTGTATCAAGCCATAGAGATGTAGAAATACGATAAACATTACGATAGACACTTTCTGGAGAGACGAGAGAAACATATCGATTTAAACAAATAAATACTGCATTATTTACTCATTATTTTCTGATTAAGCCTAATTTATGCTACGAATTTGTCACATAAGACGATAGAGAAGTCACGTCATTTACTGGTTTATTTTGTGATATTATGAAGTACAAAGATATCACAATATTCGCTGGTTTATTATGTGACCGATTGAATAAACTATGTAGTTAAACTGTTACGCCATTTGCCCCTTTATTATGTAATCATTACCAACACATCGATAACAATATTTTTCATCTTATCAGCTACTAGAGTGTAGTCTCTCAGTTTACAATCACCAAGCCGATCCGTTACAGTCTACCGAAGATTTCTCCATATCCTATCTATAAAATTCATCTGTGTTTATATTTCTTTTCTCTTTATTTTGTTACAACTCGGTCAGTCGCTTTTTTTTTTTTTTTTTTTTTTGAATGTATACTCCAGAGTAGGAGCACTATGGTTCTGTAATCGCGGTATGACTCTCTGTCACTCTCTCTCTATTTCCATGTCTCTACGCCCCCACCCCCCCCCCCCCCACCTTTACTACTTTTTTTTATCTCACTGAAATTGGGTTTTTTTCAGTTCCCACTCCCGCCCCACTCACAAGACCCACAGCCGTGATTCTGTCAAGATTCTCATTAATCTCCCACGCCGCTATCAATAGATCATTATGTGTAGTACATTAATTTAAATCCTGTTCGGTGTTTGCTCTGTACAGCAGGACTGGTTCGTTATTATATTTAATCTTTTGGTTGTAGACCTACTGTTTTTTTTACTTCCAAAATAAAAGACAAGATAATTGACTGGACTAGCTATTTGTGTGATCGCGTAGGATGTATTGGTCGAACACCTAATGATAATAATCGTGATCTTGAGAGATTAAAGACAGAAGAGAACTTCTGATTTTTATTATCTTCTACTGTCCTCTGCCTTTCTACCTGAGCACGGCCCAATGATAAACTGCGTTTAAACGCAGAAGAATGGATTTCATTGAAAGGTTTTTTTTTTCTATAAGGCAGAGGTAGTTGCCCTCCTAAAAAGGGATACAATCAATCTTACTATCTTAACGCCTAAAAAGCTCTAGAATTCTTTCCCTTGTCTGTGATACAAATGCATTCGGCAGGTGACGTGGACTAATGATGTTAGAAACTACTAGAGTCATGCTGAAGACGGTGAAATTCTCTCCTACTGTAGTGTTTTTGGCATTGAAACTCAGAGGTATTTTGTGAATCTTTTAGTAGTAATGGGACGTTAAAAAGAAAAAAAAAACATTTAAAAACCCTGAGACTAAGCATTGTCATTAGGACGAAAGACGAGTGTGGGCACCTTATCGGTAATGAACTTCAAAAGTCTAACGTTTTTGATCAAAAGTCAGGGAGAAGTGATCAGCAGTGCATCTTTTTAAAACACAAGGGCAGGTCAGAGGCAGTGACATCAGCATTCCTCGTGACAGTCAAAGTTACTCATAAAGGAAAATCAAAAATTACTAGGTGATCACTGTGACTTGGTCAAGTAAGCTTTCTGTAAAACTGGGAAGGTGATTTTGATAGTGAAAAAAAAAGGTGGATATACTGTTGTAATGTTGTGAATTCCCTGGGAAATCCCAGAGAGTTCCCGGTGGGGAGGACAAGTTCAGAGGACCAGTGATACAAGAAAAAAACGAGAAAAGTGGGTCTCGAGTATCCCATGGTGAGCGAAATAAGAGATACAAGAAAAGCGTGAAACTGGAACGGAAGACGTGAACCGAGAGACGGTAGTAAGACAGTTGAAGTTCGGACCTCGTTGCCAGAGGTCGTATGAGAGAGAACGCCTAAAGAGAATGGAAAGACTGTGAACACGTATACTTGCTCGAGAGAAGATATGAATGTTTCCTGATTGACAGTTTCAATATGTACTAATACCAGGTACAAGGATTTAGTAGGAGATGGATGTGATTCGAGAGATACGGGTGGATCAAAGCAGTGTGCGAGAGAATTGGCCAGGCTGACAGAAATCAGCCAGGCATAACGACCACGAGGACGAAAGAATGCGCTGTCAGTGATATGTTTGATTCAGCGAATAAAGGTCTATAACTGGGCATTCGTCTCTGGTGTGTGGTAGCAATTAAGTGTTCGTCAGTACAGCAATGTGGCGTATAGAAACATACCCCCAGCAGAGCACATTGGACTGTTTATTATGAAAGACATATCTCTTTCACGGAACATTGTGATGACCAGACCGGTAATCATGGGTGAGAACTTGAAGGACCACCTGCAGGAAGACCCGTGTGAATGCAAATGTATATCATTACAATTAGATGAATCTACTGATGTCACTGACAGAGAGCATTTATGTGTTTATACAGGTATCCGTTCTCCTGACATGATGTCAACTGAAGAAATATTAAGTCATTACAGTTTTGCAAGGCAAAACATAATGGCAAGAAATGTACAGTGCTTTCACATATTAACACAGTTTTTCTGATATGCAAATTATTCTCCACTTCAACAAAGTGAGCACCACTTATGGTTTGAACTAATCTTAGTTTTGTTACACTCTACATGGATGATGAAGACCTAACGACATTCACATCGTCCCATTTTTTTTAAAGTCAATCCTGCTAGAAGTCTTAGCCTCACTTCGCACGCCAAGAGGGATTCATTGAGCACGAAACAGTAGCTCAAGCAGCCATCGCAGGAATCTCTGAAGAATTTAACTACAGAGGAGTATGGTCCAAAATCAAACCCACGGTCTTCAGAGCGAGATGTAATTTCCTTAACCAAAGCGACCTTACGACGTCGATTGAGCCTTATCTAATTTATTAGGCCTCCGCACAAGTGGTTTTTCTTTTATATTTCTAACATTTCTGTCTAAATGTCTTTTTTTCCCTAATTATTGAACTTGCATCACCCATTATTATTATTATTATTATTATTATTATTATTATTATTATTATCATCATTATTATTATAATGATTATTGTTATTATACTTTTTAGATTCACAGTAGAACGAATTGCTATGTTATATTTAGAAAAGCGGACATTTCAATTTTGTTTAAAGAAAAATGTTTCTGTAAATAACCCCTCAGGTAGAAGGATGTATCAAAAGAATTGATCATTACGAATAGGTATAAGAGTGGACAAGGAATGGAAGCAGATAGTATGAAAGCGATAAAGCCAAAGAAATAGGAAGCAATTGAAAAAAAATTTCATGCTTATGTATATAGTGTAGACACAAGCAAAAAGACGGCCGTCGTCATCATGTCCTCACAAACTCATGTTAACCATGATCTTATAAAACAATGAGCATCACCAACACAAAACGCTGACAATATCACAGTAAACGGTACAGGAAAACTCTACCAAACACGCTAACACTCCGTAAGTCACATACAAAAGACCATGTAACATAACACTGGTCCTGTAAAACTACTGTCATCCTCACCAAAAAACTCAGTTACGTAACTGTCATCACCACTATGGCGTCTTTATCTTCATCACCACCACCATGCAATCAAGATCAACATGTTAACATGAATATCATTCGAAGTATATAGAATGCCATGAACTGATGTATTCTATTTTTTTTTTTAATTGTACATTCATACACACCATATCACCAAAACGAACAAAAGGCAAAACATTTTTTTGACACAATGCAAAATACACACAGCAAAAAAATTCTAAACAGACAAACTCAATAAAAAAAATACAATACTGAGTTTGCTGATTGTGCAAACTAATTTTCTGACTATAAAGTGTACATTCTACAATTCATGTTCCTTAGATCCTTAGGAAATGCTCCTTTATTGATTGGTGAATCAAAGGTCATTCTTCTTCAGGAAAAATACTGCTACTATTAGGCTGCTTTTTATGTTATCACACTGAGTAATTCAAGCCGTATTGATCACTTTTAAAATACAAAAAAAAAAAAGTTATATATTATTAGTTCTGTTGGGGAAAAAAACAAACATTTTTATGCCCATTATTACAATTAGATTGACGATACACAAAAATGACAGAAGGGATCGTAAGCTTTCAGCATCACCTTCCGAAATGGTATAGGAAGTAATGGGCTGAAACTCCCTGTGTGGGTTCTGGGGCCTATTAGAGGGAACACAAGAATAAACCCACTGCATACACAAAAGCATGCCGTAAAAGTCGACTAATTGGGAGCTTCCTTTCAAGTCGGGGTGCATCGGTCTGAGAGGCAAGGAACTAGCAGTCTGCATACAAATGAGTCAGATCTGTAAAACAGATGCACACGCAACATTCAAGTTCTGGAATAGGACTGCAGTCCGGAAGTGGATGAACAACCAGAACTTTCCGTTAGAGTTTACAGCTGGTGAACGCAAAGAAGAAGAAGAATGGGCCGAAACAATCGTCGACGAAGGATCTTTCTACTGATGACGGTGAATCCCTTCTGTGCAATGCTCCCCCGTGGAGTTCTTATTATTATTTTTGATATGAGGGTGCATGGAACTCACAGCTTATGGTGATGGCGAGTGTGTCTTGCAAATCCCCCCCCCCCCCCCCTTTCTGCGTTAAGAAAAGTCTTTCACTATTATAGAATGAGATTTCATGACCATTGTTATCAACATTTAAATATATATATATATTGAGACTTCAGTTCTCGTCCATTCTTAAGTTATTTCATTTTTCATTTAGATTTCCTTCATGATGTGCCCCATTCACGAATCACGGTCCATGCAACTTTGTTTCCACGAGTCCACATAAATACCTGTATAATTCATGTCCCGCTAGTATCATAGTACAAGGCCGGGGTAGTATTGTTATGTAGAGACCATATGTTGGTCGGGACAGTGAAAATAGACTGATTGCTTACTCAAAAGAGTGTCATGAGAATCGACTTATTGGGAGCTTCCTTTGAAGTCGAAGATCATCTGCATGAGAGACAAGGAAAAAACAATCTGCATAAAAATAAGTCAGATCTGTAAACTAACTTTTACAACTTTACAATTAAAAAAAAAGGTTCCATGACCCCATTCTAAGTGATTAACAGATTCGTTACCCATTAATATGTATGACGCAAAAGGCGACCAATGAAGTGTTTGCTGAAATCAGAAGTTGTAAACAACAGCACATCATCGGCTCTATTAAGGGAAAACTCATGTAGACGTATTAGCCTTTATGAAATAGCTTTTTAAATATAGCTTGGTATCTACTACTCATGTGATAATATACGAATATATTGGAGGCAGAATTAGCTGACTCTAAAAGAAAGCTGACCCCACAAAGAGATATGACAGTGTTTCCATATTTGCCATCAATCGACAACTCTGGCTCAAAGAGTATGGCCGCTATAATCAAACACTGGGGAAAGTAGCAAACAATGAAAAGCACAGAAATGACAGACACCATTTTGGTGACTCTTTGATCACGGCTTGTTGTTGTTTCAGCACTTCCCCTTGAAGCCATAGACTTTGCTCTCCATTGTAATTTGAATCTAAGGTTTATGACAAGAATGGCCGTGCACACGATCACTATAACAAATGCAGTGCCTGGAAGAAAAACGTTGTTGATGGAAAAAAGCACTCGTTCGACCTCGTCTCGATTATCAGTAAAAACGAGTCTTATAATAGTTTTGTTCCGTACAGGAGAATATGTGTAAGCGTATCTGTTGACGTAATACAGGGGGCATATACTGGCTAGCAGAGCGATGAAGATGGAGACAATGATGATGGTGACTCTTTCTGGTGTTATAATTGTCTTGACCTGAATGAGAATAAACAAAAGTTTACATATTGTGTTTTTGTTTGTGATACAAGGTCTGATTATGTTTTTGTTTTGTTTAGAACTATACAAGTCGACATATTTATATGTATCACAATAACAATTGACTGTAATAGCCCCCCCCCCCCCCCCCCCACCTTCCGCTTCCCCCTCCTCTGAGTCTTTCATTCTACTTGTACGCTATGAAATGTGCCGTTCTGTCGTCTTGATCTGTTATTACTTTGTTCCGCGTGCATTTTTTTGTTTTCTATATCATTCTCGCCTAACTTCGACTTCGTAACATACGGTATGAAGGCTGTATACGCCTATATCTTTTAATGTGGCTAAATTATTTTACACATCCTTTGTTGTTAGTCTCACATGAACTCTTTTGAAATCGAACTAGTACTAAGCTCTGATTATTCAATTGTTTCTTGCTACAAAGAAATTCGTTTAATCTCCTATGAATCCGAACTCGGTGGGACTTTCTTTGCGCTTTGTTTGCTTGTAATTTTTCACGTTTCTGTGACAAATAGAGGAACGATAATTTAACGTGTTTTGATCTTTCTATGCGTTCTACAGGTCTGATAAATTTCTCCTCACCGGAATTACCCTTTGATCTAGTTGTTTGTGTCCCAACTTGCTTGTTCTGTTTTTTTTTTTTCGATATCATGTATGCGGAATTTGTGATTTTACACAGCATCACCTTCTTGTGGAACTGTCCAGACGTTCATTGATTAGATATACTCTTTTGCTCATTCTTGAGCCATCAGATTCAGTTTTGCAGTATGTGTAAATCAGATTCAAAGTCGTAAGCACTAGATGTAGACCGTTATCTGCAGACCTGCTAGTTTTTCTGTCTGTGGGAAAAAGTTACATCCTAGCCCATCTTGACCTTGGCGACTGCACTACAATACATCCCATTTTATAATAGTTTCCCTATACCATCACCACCACCAACATCGTCATTTTAGTTGCCTGGCCGACAGTCATTGGTGATTGAACATCTCCAAATACTGCTATCTAAAATGGCATGTATCAGTTCCGATGCTGACTCCCCTCCGGGCACTGATGATGGTTTGTCATGAGCCTTCTGCCACGTCATTTGGTTAGGCCAGGCCAACGCTTATGGGTCGGTCAAACAAAGGCTGTTTCACGTTTCGCCTGAGATCATTGCTATTATCGAGCAATATTTTTCTAAATTCCTTGTACTCTTCTTAACCCCCGTCTTCACTACTAAACTGACCGACTTTTAGGTTTGGATAACAATGGTGTGTTCAATTTCTCCGACACACATGGCAGTGCAACAATGTCATGAAAGAGTTGGCCGACATTGTGGGCAACGCATTTGCGGGTCCTAATAACACCCCCCTCTCCTTGTTTACGCTTCCTGAAGGCTGGTCAGATATCTAGAGGTAAATTCAACACAGCTGCACACGTTTAATCCGTGATTGACTGTGCGAGGGATTGACGGCTGGCGGTAGACCAAAGTGGCTTTGAAAAGTACCCCACACCAATTGGGACGACTGGGTTGAGGCCAGACATTCTCTCGACGGTGTAGCGTCAGCTCAGCTCACACCAATAGAGTTAAGCGTGTCGTATGAGTGATAAATCAAATATCAACACACCTGCAAGCTCGAGAGTTAAAGGGATCTGGTAACTAATCTAAGGAGTGATGACGAAGACGCAGTAAGACGCTCCGCATCCAACGTCCTAAAGCAAGGGAACTTGCAAGGACACGAGCGTAAATAGGCACTGGGGTAACTGGTTGAAGCTGCAGAGAACTTCGATATGGCTTTGGACACAACTGAATGAAGCAGGCAATGGGTATCGGTATACTGGTTCGAACCCCCAGTGGTGAAAGTGAAGTTTAAGTCTCTTAAGTCATAGTTGTCCGATTAACGTCTGTCCATACAAACTGCCAATTGCTAAATTTTGTCCGATAAACGGCTGTCCAATGAACCAAAGGTCCAGTTGTCACTCTAGTCGTGTAGGCAGCAGATTAATTTGCTACCATAGGGGCATCACCATAAACTCAGTATTTGATGCAATTACCATTACGTCTTATCTGATCAGGGCAGCAAAAGTTCGAGGCCCTGGAGTCATAACCCGGGCCGGTCCGCCCGCCGAAAATGTCTAGGAGGTAAACAGGGCGAAACATTTCTTAATAGGAAACTCCTACAGAGGATCGGTATACTGCTGCTGTGCATGCGGCCGTTGTGGGGTTTTACTTCGCTGGGGATACAAGTCAGTTCATCACCTTCACAGAAGTCGGTGACGACACGAGCCGTGCGGATATAAATCTTTAGACTAACAGGATCGCACTTTACTCCCATCATGCAGCGTCCTATTATATGGGATAATAGCAGCAATTTAATTTTTCTTTTCCAAGGGTGAGTTGCGGAAATCCCAATCCCACCGCGACGACTGTGACATGTTGTAAGAATAGCTTCCTTTGGAAGAAAGGGGTTCCTGTGGCAAGACCGTGATATGAATAAAGGAATGCGACAATTCAGGTGTTTTCATTGGTATAGCAAGGGTTGTGACGTTTGCTCGAAGCTCGACACAGAGAAAATGGACCATTTCATGCAAACGGATGGTAGCAATCTTAGCGTGACATCGTTTGCACGACGTTCGCCTAGGACAAGACAGTCATTTTGGGGCATGCACAGGTATCAACGAAAGCATGAGATATGTTTGGCTAGAAGTGATAGGATAGCCAAAACACTAGTACCATTAAAAACAGCATACGCATGTGTAGTGACACTGAAATTTCAGCAGAAATCTAAAATCAAGCCCACTAACTACTTTGTGTGATCCCAGCGCTGTTTCATTTCTCTGTGACCCGAAGAGTTCTATAATTATGTCAATCCAACCCTTCACCCCTGCCCCCTATCCAAGAAGCTAAAATTATAGGACAAACGACATTCACACCTGGTGTATTTTGCTTTAATAATAAAATGTGGGACCGAGAGTTGGAAGAATTCAGCTAGAGAGGAATCTTGTGATACAGTAGTGAGGTATGCGTGATTACAGGCGTTAAGGCGATGTACTATGAGCTTGCGTTTACTTTAGGTTTAACATTAATATACTCAGCAGCACATTATCTCACATTCTCAGTTTATCCTAAATCTTAAATAAAACCTGTAAAAATCTAGAAGTTAAATAACACATACAAAACACTTTAAAACATTTTGTTTACAATTAAAAAAACCACTGAACAGAAAAGGATAAATTTACCAAACAAGCTAATGTTGACCGGATCCTGAAAACCTTGTTTGACGAAACAGATGATGTTGATGATGTTGAACAAAATTCCTAATACATCCACCAGCTGGCAGAGCACAGAGTAGAAGACCCACTGGAAGATTATCCGCAGTCTGTCACTGAAGATGCTATCATATTTTTCCTCTGCTATTGTCGCAATGAGATGATCGCCAAGAAAACTTGTATTCGGCATTGTCACGTCTCGAAAACTACAAAAAGATAAAGTTCAGCGAAAGCATATTTACACAAGCACACGCCATTGCCATCGTGCATTTCCCATAAGTTCATAACTTCGCCTGTATTATATAATATTTATGTTCAAATGGACTACGATGCATGCTGAAAACTTGCGGCAGCCGACTTTAATGGTGAGACAGGAGCCTACGATTAACTGACCAACTACTGTAATATAGGGCTATACCTTTATGTAATAGAATAGACTCGATTAATGTTCACTTTGTGTGTGATGTGTTCAGCATCAAGCGAAACTGCCTTTACTTCTTATGACTTTACCTGGTACCTATTTAAGATTGTGTTGATCTGGCAAAAAGTCCAGTACCGTACAGATTTGAACTCATGGCCTTCAGATCCGCTGCGAGCGTCTTGCCGCTACACCACTAAGGCTGTCTACACCATAGTGCGTTACAGAAATCCTGCTGAACTTTACGAATCTGTAACTTTGTAACCATTCTGTGTGAATTGTTGAAATGCAGCTTGTTAAAAATAATGTCCTTGTTAGTAGTTCTGATTTTGCCTTTATCATGGTATAATAGTGAGAAGAACTCCACAGGAAAGCATGTACAGCAGGAGTCTACCGATTATCAGTAGAGGATCCCTCGTCGACAATTGTTTCAGCCCATAACCTCCTAGACAATTTGAGAGGGTGGACCGGCCTGGGTAATTACCCCCATGCCTCGATCTTCTCCTGCTGCACTTTACCAGATGTTCTCAGACAGGGACAAGACGAAATGGTGACTATGCCACAGCTACTGTGAGATTCGAAGTTTTATATATATATATATATATATATATATATATATATATGTGTGTGTGTGTGTGCATGTGTGTGTGTGTGTGTATTGTCGTTGAAATGCTCGCCTATTTTCCTCACACTCTAGTTCTTTCCATTTCATTATGTCACTTTTATTACAACAAATGAAGTGGTTTTGACACCTAACAAGAATGCCCTGGTACTATCCGCCACAGCGAGCCACACTAAAACGTTACAAAGGGTATAGAGCGAGTGGAAGACTTCGGAAAATATGGAGTGATGGCATTAGGTCCCCAGTGGTCCCCATGCCTTACAGAAATGAACATCAGTCTTAATTGTGCTCTTGACAGAGCTCATCAACGAACAATACATCTCCCCTGACACTTCGATGAGGTACAAGGTGGAAGAGAAGAAGGAGAAAAGAAGAAGAAGATTGTCGCTGCGATAGCCATCTAGACCAGACAGCTACCTTAACAACCAAGTGACAAGCTTACAGTTGGTTCATCGGACACATGTTAGATTTTTGGCAATTGGCAGAGAGGTACTCGCAGACATCAATCGGACAGCTTGGCTTTTTAAGGGATAAGAAGCTCTGTTTCCACAGGGACTAGGACCAGTCTACCCAGGCCCATCCCCCATTATGTTCCGTTGCTTCCAGAGCCAGTTCGAAGCTCTTTCAGCAGCCTCGCCCAGTTGTTTTAGTGACCGTTTACGTTAGTTTCTTCGCAAGCCCAGCTGCTTTGGCACATTGTACATTTAGGTGGATATGAGACCTCTTGTGCCTACCTTGACGGCGAAGATTTTTACTTCGTCGCTCCAAAAACAGGCCACGAGATCTCCAAACATATGATTTTCGTTCATTGGCGTCTCATACGGCACGATCGGCTCAATCAAGATGAGCTGTCGTTTATCCACAGAGTGTAGGGCTATGTCAGGTCTCAGGCCTGTATTCCGAATGAAATCTAGGTACATCTCAAAACCAGGCAGGTTGATAGCCAGTAACCAGTCCCTCGCACAGTCAAGTATTATAGAGGGTATGCAACCTTGTTGAATTGACCTTCAAAAATCTGTCCAGCTTTGAGGAAGCGCACTGGGGTGAGTATAGGACTATCTCTCGCGTTGGCCCTCATCCTGGCTTTGACCACAACATCCGCTAACACTTTCATGACTTTGTTGTAGCGCTAAGTGTATCTTTCCTGGCCGAGGGCTTTTCTGCATGCGGACAGTGCGTGCATAAGCGTCTGCTTAGCTCTGCAAAGGGAGCTTGTCGGGTCAACATGTTGACGCCAGTCGGTAACACATCGTACGCAGATCTTACGACAAAGCTGAGCCGCAGCGGGGCCATTTGCCAGATCTCGTGGCAAGGCGCTCTCTTTTTGAACCCGAGTCTCGTCTTCGGCGTCCTTTATCTGCTGTATTACCATATCTCTGTGCTCTTGGTCGTGTCTTTGAACCACCAACTGACTTTCCCGTGCCCTAGGCAGCGACGGTGGGTTTGTGTGTAACGTATGACTTCCTTCAATTTCAGTGCATCCTTGGGCAGATTCTGTCGCATCTAGGACCTTTCATTTCTTACCCGTTTTTTTTTTTTACAGTGGGTTAGACAGCTGCCACTGTGGGGTCTGAAGACTCGCGCAGCATCATCGCAAGTCTTACCTTGCCAGCTTTAAACTCTTTAGTTATTGACTTGAACGGAAGTACCAGCTTAGCCTGCTTAAAACACAGAGGCACATCGGTCAGACGAGGCTGTATTGATTTTCCTCTTCATCGTTTCAACTGCCGTCATGCCAACGTGGTACACGAGCAGCGGCCAGACGAGCTTTGGAATCCAGTGGCGGAATCCAGTGGTCCCCAATCTGAAGTCCTTGCCCGTAGCCGGCGGCCCGTCTAACATGACCTGCATGGCCGTAACGAACAGTATCGGCGAGATCGTACATCCCATTGCTATTCCAATCTGGAGTTCAGTCCATCTCTTAGTAAACGTCCGGGTAGAAAAGCGTATAGTGAAATTTTGAGAAATTTTGCTGGATCATTTCGGTGATCTGTGTCGGTACGTGGAACAGGAGAAGAGCCTGCCACAACAGATTATGGACTACCGCCCCAAAGGCATTGGCAAGTTCCAACCATATCACGCGCGATTGGGTTCTCTATGCCTTAGCTCTCTGAATAGGCTGCCAGATCAGGGTCGCGTGTTCAAGACACCCGGAAACGCCCGGAATTCCCTCTTCTGAACAGTCGTATCCATGTATTTGTTCGCCATCAAATATAATATGATCCTGCGAGCCATAACCGTGAAGAATATCTTGCCCTCATCATTCAACAGCGAGATAGGTCTGAACTGGGTTAGAGTGGATAGGTCTCGCTCCTTGTGAATGTAAACCCCACTGGCTCTTTGCCACTGAGTACATATGTGCTTTCGGCTCCACGCTAATCTTAGCATGCGGTAAAGCATTCGGAGGACTTTCGGACAACGTTTGTAAACGTCGTACGTTGCTGAGTACATATGTGCTTTCGGCTCCACGCCAATCTTAGCATGCGGTAAAGCATTCGGAGGACTTTCGGACAACGTTTGTAAACGTCGTACGTTGCACACATAGGCCCTGGGGAAGACTTGCCGCTGGTCCTCTTCAAAATCTCATGGACTTCTGACCACGCGGGAGGCATCGTTTTAAACGGTACCTTCGGCAACTCTGGCCGCTTAAGGCCGCTGGTGATCTCTGGGTTGTCATCGAGAGGTAAATTCCTTGTCCGAGTACATCTTCAGTAGATGTGACTCTAGCTCCTCTATACCGACCACCAGAGTCCCAGACTTTGGTTGCTCGAACAGACCTCGGGCAAACTGAAACTGGTCCCTAAAGAACATCTCTCGCTCCCTTTTGGTTCTCCGTCTGTTCTTACAGAAACGCTCGGCGCGACAGAGGGCACTGTATTAGCTCTTCAGGTGCATCCGGACCTAGCACAGCCCCTCCCGGTATCGTCTTTGAACCGTTTTCTGAATGCATTCTTGTCTGCTCGGCTCCTCTCAATGTCCCTATACTTCCTGCTTTTCCCATGCGTGACGCCCGGCTGCGTCTTCTAGACTGTCCTGAACTCGCAGACACAGTGCGTATAAATTATCTCACCAAACCGAGTTAGCTTGTCACCTACTGACGTTTTCTTAAATTCACTATTAGTTTTCTCACACAGTTCAGCCTCCATCTTACACCACGACACCCTACTGATTACGGGTGGAAACTTGATCTTCGCCTGCCCTCGACGGAGATTGCAAAAGTATGCTTCCGTGATAGACGTCTTGGGTCTCTCCGGGCAAGTGGGGTTCACCCAGCCCGTTGTTCTTTGTGGACTCATCAACTACAGTAGTAGCTATGCGCCGACTCTTACTGCGTGGCTCACCTTCGCATCTCATCCTTCCTGCATGCGTTCTCAGACCATGCAGTCCTGTGAAGCTTTTCCCCCATGTACATTGCCAACCCGGACGTTGGGCGGAAATCTGGGTCCCAGGACTTACGGGGTCGTTACCGTTGGTATCAGTGGGGTGGGTCCATTATTCTCCCTGTCTTTCGATGGACCCTGTTGGCACATTTAATTTTTGGTTTCCGATATCTGAGGTATTATACTGTGTTAGGGTGAGTGGCCCGGTCCACAGTCGACCTTCTGTTGACACAGAGGGCCAGTTTACACCCCGATCTATCCCGATAGTCACCAGTCTATCCTGGTTGTCTGTGGGCTAGCAACGTACAGTTAGAAGAACTCCACAAGGGAGCATGTACAGCAGGGGTCCACCAATCATCAGTAGAAAGATCCCTCGTCGACGATATTTTTGGCCCGTTACCATTCCTATACAATCTCGGAAGGTGGGCCGACCTGGGTCATGACTTCCAGGCCTCGATCTTTCCCTGCTGTACTTTACCAAATGTTCTCGGACAGGGACAAAACGATATGGTGATTTGTAACAGGTGTTGTGAGAATTATTGATATTGAAGCTGCGGTAGCAAATTAGATCAGTCGAAAACCTTACGACTATAGTGACAAGTTTTTGGTTGGTTCATCGGACAGGTGTTAGACTTAGGATTTAGACTATGGCAGTCGACAGACGGACATCGGCAGACATTTACGACACGTTGGCTTTAAAGGGATAAGACGTTCTTTTCCACTAGTAGACTCGAACCAGTCTACCGAGGCCCATCCCCCACGACGTTGCGTTGCGAATACTAGACTGAGTGACAGAAGTTTGATCTGTGAAGTAAAAACATAATCTTAACCTGCATAGTCCGCGGCAATTGCCACTGTCATGCGGTCTTAAAACCCTTGGTTTAGGACGACCTCTCGCTTCTAAACTTCATTAAGGGTGGTAACTACAGGTAATCGAGGCTTTTTAAAATTCATTTTAGGCTAGATCAACCTTAGAGCTCGGGTTATTGTTTTGTGATGTTATACTCACACTTATAGTTTACCTGGTGAACAGGTTCTGCCCAAACAGTTTTTAATAAGAGTTTGACGCCTTTTAAAATAGTCAAAATATTTTTTAATAACTTTTCCAATACCTCTTTTATCGTATGCGCCAATTCCAAAACCTATTTGACCGATCATAAGAGATATATGTATGTGTGGGTGTGTGTGTGTGTGTGGGTGTGTGTGTGCCCGTCGGTGTGTGTTTGTGTCCCAAAATCCAGTCTCGGTAGGCATTTGAACAAATGACCTCAGTTTCATCAAGCATACATACTAACCAAAGCGCTACCATGGCTCTAAGTGTATGGAAACAAGACAAATTATTACTTGCAGTGGTCGTACCAGAGACTTTATGAAAAAATGTAATAACCCAAAAACTGGATTCAAGCTCTATATAATGACATTAAAACTTAGAGGTCTCACTATGTAAGTGAAAGCTAAGTGGAAAGGGGTTGGGGGATGAGTTGTACCACCTTTACAGGACTTAGGAAACCAAACCAGGCATTTGTTGGCTGTTTGTGCTAGGCCAACTAGAGTTTAATAATGTTTCATTGCTTTCTCAATGATCATGACATTGTCGACATAAAAGTGAAGCCAGCCGTCAACTGGCAAATCACCTGCAGCTAAATCGAACCCAGAATGATATTATGAAACTACACTCATAACTCTCGAGCTACAGGAACATGTTATTTTGAGACCACTCAGCTGCGTCCTCTCAGCTGTTATATTTTGTGAAGGATGCAGTAGAAGTAAAATAGCACGTTCACCCCCTGGCCGCATCAAGAATGTTCTGGTAGGTCCCTATTTTCACAGGTAGAACGGTACTATATTGGTATGTTGAAGTGAGTTAAGGTGAGTTAAGTACTGAAGTTACAGCATCTTAGAAATTCCCTTAAGCACCCAGTCCCCATCTTTAGCATTCTCTTCAGGCCTTGGTGATCTGTTTGTGCTTTTGTCCTGTTCATTCACTCCTAAAGGGTCATGACCACATCAAGCTTGTTATCTGTCAGTTGACTATCAAAAAGCTTGGAATCAGTCATTTGTGGGGCGATCATTTTCAGTCTCTCAGTATTAAGTTTCAAACTACTCAATTTAGACTAGGCAGATAGCGACAAACGATTGTTAGTTATTCAGTTAATCTGTTCATGTTTTTTTTTTTCTTCACAACAGTGCATTATACTATATGAGGCAAACCTTCTCAGTGGCCAGTACCGTCTATTGCCGTATTGGTGACTGTGTGTTTGCGTTCTTAAGTTCCTATATATTCTTGACAATTTATATATATACACGTTAGTACCAAAACATTTCCTGTTAAACCAAGGCGACTTGTATGATATTTACCACGTCACCCACTGACAGATGTTAAGTCGAACAGTATATGATTAGTATTTACCTCCAAAAATCTTAGTTCGGTGAAACAGAGGATTTTACTTATAAGTAGTATAAACATACAAATGTCAATAAGTGCTTGAAGCGAGAATATAAATCTGATTGTAATAGCTATGCATCATATTGAAGCGGATAGACTTCACATTTGTCACAAAAAGAATGTCTCTACCCGGCCTTATTTGAAAAACTTGTTGGTTTCTCTTCTGCGAGCTAAAAGAACAATCACTGGGAACAATATTTTATCTCTTGCGAACATGTTAAAGACAGTTATTTGTGTCGTTCATGCCAATGAGGTCAGATTTCATATCGGTTTGGCAACCATAGCCTTCAACGAGGCCATGATTACCGCTTGTTGTTACGTCGTTATTCTCAATTATATTCGAATGCTACCGCTGCCATTGCACATTGATTGCGTGTATTCTGGTATTTTCTGCCACATTTAAATACGCAGATTGCCAACATGGAACAGTTATTAATAACACCCTTTAGGTGAGAAGAGAAAATTATAATTTAAGAGTTCCTGTGACATCAATGACTGGTTGTGACTAGTTATTACGGCTTAGCGATAGCTTATTTCCGTCGTTTCTGAAAATGAGTTGCTGTCATCTCTGATGATTCATCATATATGTTTTGCAAAATGACGACAACGATAAAACAGGTATTGGAAAAGAAAGTAAAAGGTACTTCAGCTACTTAAAAGGCGTCAAACTCTTATAAAAACAATTCTGGGGAAAAGAGTTCACCAGGTAAGCAATAAGTCTGAGTTTAACAGCAAGTCATTGACCAACAATTGCTTTAGAGTTTACTATCGAGGCCATATACAGACAGCGTTTGAGACTCATTTTTAAAAATATGTATAATGAAGATTTAGTTTAAATGACATACTGATCTTTGAGTACACACCAGCTGAATAGTCGTCATAAACCAGGATTGTAGTCTGTAGATTTAACAGCTCAGTCAAACATATACACATCCGGTAAGCCCCGTTCCATTGTATAGCCGTATATCTGTTATGAATGAAGTTCAACCCCACTAGGACGCACAACAAGCAATAAACACCTGGTGAAACAAAGTGCCACCATTCGGATGAGAATAACCTAGGCGCAGGATGTGCGTGGGTCTTATACACATTATTGACCGGTGTGGTTGAAACATACAATTGCAAAGCTAAATTAAAATTGGCCACATAATTTTCAGACCTGTAAGAGACGCTAACAGAGATCAACTGATGGAATACAATGCACAGTGTAAATCTCGTTTAATATTTAACGTTATAAACGTGACTTCTGGACCACCAAGAATGGCTAACCGGGTCAACAAATGACTGCAGAAGTACCTATCTCTCTGGCTGGCCTTCTCTTTCCAGTTGGTAACCCCAAGTGTCTGTAGATCTTTCTCGGCATTATCTTTTCATTGTCTTCTTAGTCTGCCTTGTGGTCTACGACCATTCATCTCCCTTGTGTTGTATATAATTTTTAACTCTCTGTCATCTGACATTCTCTCAGTATGTCCCAGCCATTTCAACCTATTAGCTCTCATGATGCCAGTGACCAGTAGTGATTTAAACAGATCATGTATATCGTTGTTGCTTCTCACTCCCCATTCCCCGCTGTTTTCATCTTTTATAGGTCCAAAGATTCATCGTAATACTGTTTTCGAAAACGTGTAATAAGCATGCATCTCCTTTAGTTGTGCTCCAATTTTCAGAGCCAAATTGAACGACTGGTCTTATCAACGTTTTATAAATTTGGATCTTGTTGTTGTGTGATAGAGACTTTGACTTTAGCAGATGCTGAATGGCATAATTTACTTTATTTCCAGATTGTATTATATATTGTATTTCTTCTCTCAGCATGTTGGAACAGCTGAAGTCTAAATCCAGTACTGATATGTTTGGGATCATTTGATTTTCATATCGACTTGTTTGCGGCCAGACTTTATATCCTTTCCCTCTCTTTGGAATAATAGGCAGACAAATTAACATATGATGTGCACAGAACAATCATGTACTGGGATAACTAACACAACACTTTATATTTTGAAGTTACCTGTGTCGACCAAGGCATTTCCGCTAAGAAATATTTGTTTGGCTTACATTACGCGCTAGAGTGAGACTGAGACCCTTACTGCAGCTAATGAGCTGACACTCCTTAAAATAGAGAATGCGTGTCTTAAAAGAGAACAGAGAATACAGTATACTGATTACTGATAACAAAGTTATACAATTAGGAATCCATGTTTCGTTTAAAGTCGGAGTGTATCTGCTTGAATGGCGAGGAACAAAAGTGTACAAATAAAAATAGGCTAGATCTGTAAAAAGAATGTGCCCGCAAAATATGGGTTCTGCAATAAGACCAAAGTCCACAAGTGGACGAACAGCTAGAATTTTCCTCCATAGTTTACAACCGGTCAGTGCATAGAAAAAGAAAAATTCAGGACGTGGGAGACTACAACTGAAACCATACCAGCTGTCACAGACAACCACGCTTGAAGACATATACTAAAACAGAGCTAGGAGACAGAGGATCAATCAAAAGATGTGACAAACACATTAATAACACACCAGGGAATAAAGACTAACTTACCCAAGACTCGGTGAGAGCAATCAGTAAAAAAGTACCTTTTCCCGAACAATTTGCTACAGGAAAAGAGGAATACGGACAAAAAAAAAACACTCAACTCCTTAATCCTCAGACGTTAAATATATACCTAACTCAATGAAAAAAAAAAAAAAACAGTCAGACCCACAACACGTTTCATTGAAATGAAAGACGTTACTTAAAACTTGAGCTGTCTTCTTTTCTACATTAAATTGTTATTATCATTTGAATTGTCCTCAGCGATATTTATGCGTAACTAATGAATGTTGAGTGTAGAAAGAAATAAAATACAATCGCTATGCGAGTTTCAAAATTCAACATAAATGATATAAAATCGGTATCTGATATGCTGCCAATATATATAGTTGATTACACCTTAATATTGGCAAGCAGGTAGACAATTTAAAATAACAAATTAAAATAATCGAATTACATCTAGGATAAACTTCTTAATCCACGCTAAACTCTCTTGATGAAATGTAGGGAACACACCTCTATCCCTTTGGATTTTTTTTTTTTTTTTCTTTTTACATTATGTGAAAAACTAAAGTCCCCCGGACACTTCACTAAGGTACAAGATGGAAGAGAAGAAGAAGAGGAGGAGGCAGAAGAAGAAGAAGAAGAAGAAGAAGAAGAAGAAGAAGAAGAAGAAGAAGAAGAAGAAGAAGAAGAAGAAGAAGAAGAAGAAGAAGAAGAAGAAGAAGAAGAAGAAGAAGAAGAAGAAGAAGAAAAAGAAGAAGAAGAAAAAGAAGAAGAAGAAGAAGAAAAAAGTAGAAGAAAAAGAAGAAGAGGAACTAAAGAATACGGTATCGACGCATGTCTACTGGGCTGTTTGCATGGTGCGACACAATTCTTGTTGTCATGAAGAATGTCTTGCCTATAAGTTCAAGGTGGCAATGTCGTGAACAGCATATACACAGAATGATTAGTAAATAGTAGGTTATGCGTCTAGACTGGTCATGTGTCTTGTGAGTATTGCGTGTTTGACTATTAGTTTGACGGTACTTATTCTTCCATCAATTGCGTACTGCAATTTGGGACCCCAAGTTTATGTTTGTATCTCCACATGCAGCTCTGGGCATTTCTTTTCTGTACAAGCTTCAGGATTGTGTCGAGACGTCTCTGTTTCACGAATTTTCAGACATTAGAAAATAAAAGGAGTTTTGCTTGGCTTTCACTGGCACAGCAGCAGAGCAATTATGCGATAGCTCATTGTTGGTTAAATAAGAACCGTGATTAATTAGCTCACTGGGAAATTCGTGTTGGTATCTTGTCTTTAAAATTAGATGATATCAATTATTCTACAGGCTATATAATAGGTTAGTTGCCGAACTTTATGGTTAGTAAAATGTGTCAAGAAACCCAGTTGTTAAAAACTGAACCTATTTCTCCATTAAAAAAAGGTTTTTACAATGGATTATATTGTTTCTTAAATCTAATCTTCTTCTTCTTCTTCGATCCTTCTGTCAGAAAACTTATATCAGGAGGCCGGTAGCCTTTATGAAAGCTATCGTGCAATCCATATCCTCTCGTGTACCATACAGTTTTGTCTTCAGTGTGGTTGGAACAGGCCAGATTGCGTCTCTGTTGTCAGCATACAGTTGACACTGTTGGAGCACATGCTCAGCATTTTCGGGTGCCACGCTGCAGGGACACGTCTCCGTATTGCCTACACCAAAAAATTTAAATCTAATGATTTACTTAAGTATTTGACACTTTTTAGTAACACCTCAAAAACATAATTCTAAAAAAAAAAAAAAAAAAACATGTGTATTCACTTTTATTATTAAAAAATAAAAAAAAAAAATAATAAAAAAAGGAAACCCCATTAAACAGAACATATCGATGCATATTTAATTACGTTTAACTGCAAGAAGAAGATATGACATTGTAAGTAACGATGTTTTTGATATATTTAAAAAAGAACTTTATTTTCCAATTTCCATTCCCCACTATTAAAAAGTTAGCGTCTGTGTCCTAGGCGTTGCGAACTTGCTTCGTAATTTCGAGGTGTCTGGTTCGATCACAGCTTACGGATGATCTGTCTTGCGTTGTTTCGACAGTAGTACAGACAGCTGACCGTCATTGGCAATGGCAAACTACTGAACGTAAAATTTGCCTAGGAAAACGACAACAGCCACCCCACCCTGCAACCCCCTCCTCCCCCCCCCCCCTCCAAAAAAAAAAAAAAAAAAAGCTAGGGTTGGTTCTGCAAAGTCCTGTAAAGGAAATTAAGTAAGTAACTATAAAAATAAAAATAAAATAGCAATCTTTTTGTTTATGTTCACCGTGTTGTCTTTCTGCCTTATGACGCCTTTGGACTGCGTAAACCGACTTGGCCTCTGTCTATCTAAAAAAAAAGTTTAATGACATTTCTTTTTTTTGGCAGGGTTTTAACATTTGCCTGCAGTAAGATAATGACACTGTCATTAAAAGGGTTAATCATGCGGCTCGTTGAAGATTTCTCATGTGTTACCTTTCCACTATCTTCCTTCTCTGAAGGTGTCCCGGTCCGTGCTTGGTAATCTCATTTCTGTAGTCCTTCAGCAACCCGTCTACGTCAGTACTCCAGGACATCGTTGTCACTATAGCAACTCCACTATGGTAACTTCAAATGTCACCTTGTCCACAAGACTGGAAAAAAACCCGAACAATAGCACATTTAGAGACAACCATAACGAGTCTATAAACTCCAGCAGGAGTCTGCAGTGATCGGAAGCTGCTCTTCATGGAAATCTCATCTCATGATACAAGTAGTTTCAGGATTGACTGTTCAGGAGCTCAAGTTTAGAACGGAATCAGGAAACTCGAAAATTTATAGTGGGAAAGGGAATTATTCCAGAAGAGGATTGTGTGTGAATGGTGGTTCTACTTAATAATACTTTTGAATACTCTCATTAGCATTGGCACAGCTGATTCCAGTTTGTGTTATAAAGGAAATTAGTAACCACAGTTTGGATTTATTTAAACTGTGAGATGTCAGTACGCTGTGGCATACGGGTTACATTGGTCTTTGCATATATACTCGTGAGTGTGTATACATATGTATACACGTTTCCTCAAATACGTAGTTACGTGTTGCAACTAATTGTATAATTATACTGATGTACACCAGTTCAATATATACTTTGATTGTGATAATTAATTTTTAAAAAATTACTTTCCAGTGACGGATAAATAAAATTATAATAAACGGGAAGCATGTAATCTGTATTAGGACCACCTAATTATGTCCGAATGGTTTTCTTTTAAACAAAACCCTTCGAAACACAGCCTTGTATTTACTGCTCATGTGGTAATATATGAATATATTCGATGCAGAATTTATCGACTCTAGAAAAAATACGAATCCACACACAGCAATCACAGTATTCCTGTAAATACCATCAATGGACACTTCAGGTTCTACGAGCAGAATCGCGAAAATCAAACATAATGGAGAGTAGCAGCAGATGAAAAATACCGATATTGCTGACACCATTTTGGTGACTCTTTGGTCACGGTTAGCTGTGATTTCTGCACTGCCTTTCATGGCAATAGAGGTTGCCCTCCACCGAGATTTGGATCTGAGACTAACCACAAGTGTCACTGTACACACGATAACTATGACAAAAGCCGATCCCGGCATTAATACGTTGATGACAAAAAGTACGTTCTCCACATCAACTCGGTTGTCAGTGAAGACGAGTCTGATAACAGTTTTATTTCTCGAAGGAGAATATGCATAGGCGTATCCATTGACGTAGTAAAATGGACATACGCTTGCTATTACAAAACAGAATATGGCTACAATAATGACGGAGACTCTTTTTGGCGTCACAATGGTTTTTACCTGAAATACAAAATAATAATGTATTGCACTGAAAGTATATATTCGATGGGTTAATTGTTTAGTGGGTAACATGAGAGCACATTAAATACTGACTACTATGAATGAATACGGTATTGTAGTTAGAATGCCTCGGCGCCTGTAGCTTAGGCAGAGGTCTCTGTGGCAAAGTGGTCGAGCCGTTTGCCTCGAGTTTTGAAGGTCATGGGCTCGTTTCACGGCGGCTCCGTTCTGTTTACAAGTGCAATTTTTATTAAGATCCCTGGGGATCGTCGCAGGAGCTAAGGAGGTCGTACTCTGTGAGACGCTCTCGCCAGGCAGGTAGCTCTTGTGCTGAGAGAGACTGAGCCATGTGGAATTAAACTTGATGCAATGAAGTCTATCGTCTCACCTTCAGCTTAGGCGTTTCCAACGCCCCTCCTAACTCCGTGGCACCTAATTCGATCGCAGCTGAAGGTGAATCGACATCAGATCGCCTTGCGTTATCTCGACAGCGGTATCAAGATACGACAGTTGAGAGGTAATGGAAAACTACTAGACGTAAAACAGCCTAGTAAAATCACAAACAACCAAAATATGCTAGGTTGGGTTCTGCCATACCTTGTCAAGGTTTGACACTGATCCTAATATTTGGAAAGTCACTGTGCTGGGCCTTTCCTCTGTGAGCAAGATCTCTATGTGGTGAAAATTATCGACTTAGTCTAAAGAGCAGGATATACTTCCTATACCCGAGAAAAATATTTTATGTCCTGGGCTTATGATTCCTGCAGGTTAAATAGAGAGACATGACCCAAGGGCAGTTTGCTTACCCTAGTTTAAAAAAAACTCATGTCCTGCCCAGTGAATCGAAAGAGGCCAAGACGCTGATATTATTGGTATAAAATATACCTGGAGAAACATAGGCATACTGGCAATCAACGGATTATCTTCATCACAAATTAAACACACACACAAAAAAAATAAGCTATAAGCGCTCGGATCCATTCTTTAGCATCGCTCTCAGCGCGTGGTGACTGATAACACCAGTACAATATCAGTTTACTGTTCTTCTTGGGCTACCTATACAGTCTTCATGCCTAGCAACACATCTTGTGACCTCAAGTTCTTGTAGTCATGTCAAGATTGCCGCTTCACCGTCGTCTCCATAATCAACTACTCGTCCAGCTTCATTGATAACAGTGTGAGCACCTCGACCGGGTTCATTTCTTTTCCCGCGCCTACTGTGGATCGCCAGAAAGTCAGCCCGCTTGTTCATTCCCTCTGATCCTAGATTTTCCTGGTGCCTTATTCCTGTCAAACGAGATTTCCTCACAGACTTCAATGAATGTCTTCAAACCCGTCCAACGACGGATCCATCTGTGCTAATAACGACACCCCATTCAGCAGAGTTCTCAAGAATCAAGGCGTAAACTTTTACCCACCACTACCAATTTGTTGGCTACAGTCACTGTTTAAATTTACCACATTCTCATAATCAACAGTTATAGTGCCTGAGAATACGACGGCATACGCTCCAACAAGACAATGCAGCCATACATGCAGCTGCTACCTTGGACCTAATGCAGGCATAGAAGCCACATGTTGACAACAGGATTTTACAAATAAATACACTGATGAAATAACACTAGTCGGAACGGTATCGGAAGCTTCTTCAGTGACAGCCTCAAGTTTTCAAGGACAGCTGTTTGAGACTAAACTAAATATGTGAAGTGGCTGCACGCGACCTTTCATCTAGGGAGAACATATCTAATGGTAGACCATCAGAACTACTGCTACAGTTCAACAATAAGAATAAGAAGAAACTCCAAACGGAAGCATGTACAGCAGGGGCTACCAATCATCAGTAGAAGTAATTTCTCGTCGACACATGTTTCGGCCCACGAGCTCCTAGACATTTTCAGAGAGTGGGCCCACCTGAGTTCATGAAGCTC
This sequence comes from Candidula unifasciata, assembly GCA_905116865.2. Classification (NCBI taxonomy): domain Eukaryota; kingdom Metazoa; phylum Mollusca; class Gastropoda; order Stylommatophora; family Geomitridae; genus Candidula; species Candidula unifasciata. Next base: position 51,452 of record CAJHNH020003127.1, on the reverse strand, counting down.
AGGGTTGGTTTTTCCTGCTGCACCGATTACCGGGTGTTGTTCGGATAGGGACAAGACGAGTTGGTGATTTGCAGAAGGTACTGTGAGATAAGAAGTCGTCGCGGTAGCATAATTAAAGCAGTCTGCATACCTGAACGACCGAGCGGCAAGCTTACGATTGGTATACCGGACACATGTTGAACTTTTGTTAGCAGGTGGCAGAGGGACAATGGCAGACAATTCGGACACGATGGACTTTCAAGGGATGAGAAATTCTTTTCCACTAGACACCCGGACCAGCTCACCGAGGCCTGTCCCCTACGTTGTTTCGTTGTGTCCAGAGCCAGCTCGAGGCCCTCTCAGCAACCTCGCCTCAGCTTTTTAAGTGTCCGTTTGTGTATATTACGACGTAAGCCTAGTCCTTTAACCACTTTATAGAGTGAAGTGGAAACGAGACCTCCCGCTCCCACTTCGACGACAAAGACTCGTACTGTGTACGCTTCGTCTCTCCCCAGATCGGCTGCTAAGTTAAAGTACTTCTCGAGCTTGTACATATGGGTTTCGTCCATTCGCGACTCATACGGGACGGTCAGTTCAATCAGGATGAGCTGCCGTTTCTCCGCAGAGTGGAGAACTATGTCAGGTCGCAGGACGGTCTTCCGAATTGACTCAGGGTACCTTTCAGTCAGGCAGATCAACCGCCAGTAACCAGTCATTCGCAGAGTCTAGCATAGATGGAGCGAATGCTCCTTTGTTGATCTTACCTTTTTGAATCTGTCCAGCCTTGAGGAAGCGTATGGGGACGACGAAAGGACTGTCCCTCGCATTGGCCCGCATCCTAGCCTGGCCCACAAGAGCTGCTAATTCTTTTAGCACCTTGTTGTGGCGCCAGGTATATCAGCCTTGACCTAGGGCTTTCCTGCATGAGAACATAACGTGTTCAAACGTCTGCTTCGCTCTGCACACACAGTCGGGTCGTTAGTCGCAGACCACTTCACCATGTTGACACCAGACGGTAATACATCATACGCCGAACGAACGAAAAAGCTCAGTCATTCGCCAGATCTCACCCCATGTGAGTACTCTTGGCAATGCGCTCTCCATGCTGACCCAATGGCCCTGCTGCGACTGTTGGGCTGCTTTCTGGACCCGTACCTCGTTTTCGTTGTCCCTTACTTGCTGTATTACCATGTCTCGGCGCTCTTTGGCTGTGGCTTTGGACCACCAACTGACCTTCCCGTGACCCTGGCCTCGGCGGTCGGTTTGAGTGTATCCCAAAATCTCCTTCAATTTTAGTGCATTCTGGGCAGATTCGATATCATCGAGGGCTTTCCACTTCTGACCAGTCTTTAGAGCGGGCTGGACAGCGATGACATTTGGGTCTGAAGACACGCGCAAGAGCATGGCGAGTCTTACTTTGCCGACTTTAAACTCTTCGGTTATCGGTTTGAACGGGAGTACCAGCTTAGCCTACTTACAATACAGAGCCACGTCAGTCAGACACGGCGGTGCACCAATCCACTTTCTCAAGGCTGTGTTGATTTTTTTCTCCTTCGTCTCCACTGCAGTCATCGTCACCTCCTAGACCAACAGCGGCCAGAGGAGCTTTGGAATCAACATGAATTGGAGACACCAGACCTTAAACTTCCCGATCAGCCTGCTACGCTCGATCGCGAGCAGGCCTGTAGCCAGTGACTCGTGTATTCGCCGGACCTCCGCTCTATCAGATAACTTCGAATCGTAAACGCGACCAAGGCTCTTCACCGGTTCCTCCAGAACCGCGGAGAACTTATTCCTTGCCACCGTAAAACTGATTGCCGACACCTTGCTTTTACGGATTGACAGACTCCTCATCTTCTGCGGTTTGAATTGCATCCCACTCCATTGGACCACAGCGTCCAATCTTTTCAGAATCGTATGGACAGACTCCTCGCTGCCCGTGATTATAGTCGTGTCATCCATAGATGCGCGTAGCAGCGGCATCCAGTGATCCCCGATTTGAAGGCCCTGCCCGTAGCCGGCCGCCCCGTCTAATATGATCTGCATGGCCATGATGAACAGTATTGGCGAGATCGTACACCCCATCGCTATCCCAACTTGTAGCTTAATCCAACTCGTGGTAAACGTCGAGGTAGAGAAGCGCAGAGCGAACTTAGAGAAATATTGCTCGATCATTTCAATGATCTGTGCCGGTACGTGAAACATGCGAAGGGTTCGCCACAGTAGCCTATGGGGAACTGCCCCGTAGGCGTTGGCTAGATCCAACCATATAACGTGCAATTTCGGTTCTCTCATGCTTGGCTCTCTGGATAGACTCCCAAGTCATGGTCACGTGTTCAAGGCACCCAGGAACTCCCGGGATACCACCCCTTTGAACACTCGTATCGATGTACTTGTTCGCCATCAGATACTGTGTGAGCCGGCGAGCCATGACCGAGAAGAATATTTTGCACTCAACATTTAACAGCGAGATGGGCCTGAATTGGGAAAGACTCTTCGAGTCCTGCTCTTTGGGAATGTAGACCCCGTTAGCCTTTCGCCACTCTGGACATATGTGTTTTCGGCTCCACGCTTGTCTCAACAAGCCGTGAAGCATTCGTAGGACTTTCGGACAACACTTGTAAAGAACGTACGGAACACTATTCGGACCTGGAGCAGACTTGCCGCTGGCTCTTTTCACAATTTCCTCAACCTCAGACCAAAGGGGAGGGATCACTTTAAATGGTACCTTCGGCAACTCAGGCTGCTTGAGGCCGCTAAGGATCTTTGGATTGTTATCGAAAGGCTCATTCCTCTTCTTGTCAGAGTAAATTTTACGTACATGTGACTCTAGCTCCTCTTTACTGACCACCAGAGTCCCAGACTTCGGTTGCTCGAATAGACCTCGGGCAAACTGGAACGGGTCCCTAAAGAATTTTTCTCGCTCTATTTTGGTTCTTCTCCTGTTGTTACAGAAACGCTCAGCACGACAGAGGGCACTGTGTCTGTTCTTTAAATGCAACCAGACTTCATGCAGACCCTCCCGTTCGCTGCCTGTAGCGGCTTTGAACCGTTTTCTGAGGGCATTCTTGTCTGCACGACACTTCAGAATATCCCTCTGTCTCCTTCTTATATTCTGCTTGACGCCCGTCGGCGCCTTTTCCACTCTCCCGATCTCACGGGAACAGTGCTCGTAAATTACATCACCAAACTTTGTAAGCTTGTCGCCTAACGACTTCTTTTTTTTAAATCTTGATTTAGTATCCCACATAATGTACCTTCTAACTTGCACCAAGACACCTTATCGCTCGCAGGTGGAAATCTGATCCTGGAACGCACTTCCTCGGGAATCATTAAGCGTGCGCCTCCGCAGTCAACGTCATGGGCCTCTCCGGGCGAGTGGGGTTCACCCTGCCCGTCGTTCCCTGACGACTCAGAAACTACCACAGGAGTATTAGTTTTGCTGCGTGGAGCACCCTCGAATTTCATCCTTCCGGCATGCGTTCTCAGACCATGCAACCCCGTGAAGCTTTTTCCACGCGGACGTTGGGCAATAGTAGGAGTCCGGGGGCTAGCAAGGTCGTCACCGTTTGTATCAAGTTGATTGGGTCCATCATTCTCCCCCTCTTTCGATGGAACCTGGGGGCATACTTCTATATTGGTTTGCGAAATCAGAGGTATTATACTGTGTTAGGGATGATCAACCCGGTCCACAGTCGACATCTGTCTCCAGATGTCAGTTTATCCCCCAGGCGATACCGGGAGCCAGTCTTTCCATAGGTGTCAAATAGTCTTTCCCGATCGTCACCAGCCTTTCCTGGTTGTCTTGTGGGCTAGCCACGTACAATGAGAAGAAACTCCACACGGGAGCATGTACAGAAGGGGTCTACCAATCATCAGTAGAAGTAATCTCTCGTCGACACATGTTTCGGCCCACGAGCTCCTAGACATTTCCAGAGTGGGCCCACCTGAGTTCATGAAGCTCAGGGTTTCTTTCCCCTGCTGCACCGATTACCGGATGTTGTTCGGAAAGGGACAAGACGAGTTGGTGATTGGCAGTAGGTACTGTGAGATAAGAAGTCGTCGCGGTAGCATAATTAAAGCAGTATGCATACCTGAACGACTGAGCGGCAAGCTTACGACTGGTATACCGGACACATGTTGAACTTCTCAACAAAGAAAAAGAAAAGCCTAGAAATGCCGGAGACCGTACCCAGTCAGACACAGGTGACCATAACACTTACTGGGCCCATACATCCAACCCTACTAGCCGATTAAAGTCTCAGTAATTACCACTGAATAAACAAACTGCTACACATCAGTCAAACCTTAAGCGGATGGTGATACACAAGCACCTCTCTAGTGTAATAAAGGCGGTTATCCAGCTGGTCACACGTGTGAAGATGCTATGAGGCCAGGCCCCGGTCAAGTATTGAAACTCTATAGGCTCAAAGTCCAGGTCTAACTCATTGAAGGCGGGATTATAGCAGATGTTTGTCCAGATTAGTGGTACCAGAGAACACAGGTCAGAGATGGCTAAACCTGAGAAATAAATAACAAAATGTTGTAGTCACAAAGTTCTAACAAATAAGACTAAATAGTTCAGACTTTAAAGATGTAAAAAGTTACTATTACATCATTACACATATTACTCCTTTCGCATTAATGTTTTCAACATAAAATGTTGGAGTTAGCGAAACAAGCGCTATAATGCCAAACAGATTGATATCAGGTTACAGAAGCTCATCCTTGGCATATCATAGAAGGACATTGTGAAAATAAAACAAATGCTTTTACAACAGGGAACTCTCTCGCCTCTTTAATATCATCACGAATGGCGAGCTTTAAGGAAGAGCTAAACCAGTCCCATAACACCAAGAGGTGAAGAAAAGAATCTGGCTTTGAATGTACACACCCTGAGACAACCTGAAAACAATTTAACTGGATTGTCTTTGCTCTGGAACCCCCATGGTCATATACAGAAAAGAAAGACCGAAGAAACACGGAGAAAGGTGGTAAGGGGTTGGAGATTGATGTTAAAAAATTATGAAGGACACAGGGAGAACTACCTGCATTAAAGAAGTCTGATCCAACAAAAGACAAGGAACAAATATCAATACAGTCACTTGCTGCATGATCTTTTCCATCTCACAGACGAGGCAATTGTGTCACTCTCGCAATGGCCTACACGGCCACCACCGATTCTGTCCAGAGCCTGCTCAGTAGAGAAACTTGGTAGTCTTACAAGAGGCCTACTTCTAAAGTAGAACAGGCTCTAACACACATACACACACACATATATGTATATATGTTTTAAATGTATATATATATATATATATATATATATATATATATATATATATATATATATATATATATATTAATTATTAGCATCCTCAGAATTATGTTTCCTGTTCCGCTAATCATGCATATGTGTGTATGTGTATATATATATATATATATATATATATATATATATATATATATATATATATACACACACACACACACACACATGCATGATTAGCGGAACAGGAAACATAATTCAGAGGATGCTAATAATTAATAAAGTCCGCATGTTACAGAGTATGTGATGAACACTTCAAGGGGCTCCATTGAATTTTGAATTTGAATGTTCTCATTGCTGCATGTACAGAGTTGAACCGAGCTGTATTATGAACCGACATCACAGTACTCCGTACATACACACAAGTGCTACGTCCTCATCTTCAGCAACCAGCGTAGAGTTCCAATTCCGATAGTACTAAGAACAAATTGATTATACGTCCTTTTTTATTTCCTCTTAAACTTGAGTGTCAGCCGGATCTCACGATCGCCCCCCAGTGCAACATTCTCTTCACACGGTGATAAACTACTTGTGCCTACACGCCGTTCACTATCTCATAAAGAGCCTTGTCAACAACTAACTTGCCATTCATCAGTTTACCACCACGTGCTGCCTGTTCGTTTCCTACCACAGGTACATTTAAACGTAAATACCGATTGACTACTACTGTATTTATTTTATTGTTTAACCTGTTTGGTACACATTTGCATCTGATATTGTACAGTGGCGCTTTCTACTACGCAGTGTTCCGTATCTCCCTCATCAGTCAGGATTTGTAAATAACTACATATCGCGTCATGAGAGCGTCTCTGGAGCTGTGTAATTACACATATTCAGTCTCCGTAGAGAGACTTATGGGAACATAACTTATTAGCTGTACCTTTACATTCGATGGTTTTCGATTAAATCCGTAATATTGACTATTAACTTTAGTTTACCCAATAAGCTAATATTGACCGGATCATGAAGCCCTTGTTTGGTGAAACAGATGATGTTGATAATGTTGGATATAATTCCGAATACATCCACCAGCTGACAGAGCACAGAGTAGAAGATCCACTGGAAGATTATACGCAGGCTGTCACTGAAGATGTTGTCATACATCACCTCTGGTTTCACTTGTTCCAGAGAAATTACTTGTATAGTTGCACGAGATAAATTCACCGTGTTCGTGTTGTCAGAAATGAGAGTCATGATTTGTTTAGAACAATTTGCCTCTGTTACAAGAATATAAATCAGTAGATATGACTATTACACATAAACCATCCAACTACGTAATAATAATCAGAGCAATGACCTTTGTTAACTCAATAGTTATGTGCATACTGTTTTTGAATGTTTTTATTATATTCGCAAAACTGCATACACAGATTAAACTAAAAAAAAAAAAAAAATTTCACGAAAAAATTCTTTATACTCTCTAATTACGTTCACTTTTTTGAAAGGAATAAACTATTTTTTATGTCATTTAGCATTTATGTTAAACAGCTCGTAGCACACAGAAAGAAAATAAGGAAACTCGTTTGAAGAATATATGCTAGCACCAAGTGACTTGTTCCAAACTGGTCAATAGTACAAACCCTATGTTAACCCTATATTTTCTTTTCACACAACTGAACACTGACTGTGGGACTTTGTTAATGACACACAGGTCGATTTTACTTTACAGAACATCTGCCAACAAGACAGATTCTGTAAACAACCAAACACGTACTAGGGGGAGAAATGAACATCAGACGATATATAATACAAATAAACAAGTAAGACAGCGTTTTAAAAAAAAGGTGGTGGGGTAGGGACGGGGGGGGGGGGGGGGGTTGAGGAAAAAAAAACAACGAATTAAATAAGTGTGCAGTCACTTATCCAAATAGGTAATCATGAGAATAAAAAAGTTTAGACTACCAATATTGTGTCGTTGTTCTTTGGGTTTTTGGCAAAAATCAACAGTTAAAACAATATTTGTGCCAAACAAATTTAAGTTACAGTGCTCATATTAAATGCACGTCTGAACACCGCTTTATGTAAATAAACTTAGCTCATCGTCAATCTGAGACTTCTATGATGCATGCACAGTTAACCTCAGACGTCCTTTACTACTATGAACAACATAGCAAAGACAAAGTGGTAGTTCGTATTTCATTTACAATAATTTGTGTGCTTTAGTTTTTGTAGACATAAACTCCACAGTAATAAATCTGACGAGAACAAGCCACAGAAATCAGGGAATAAATTGTGCAATGTATTGGTTGTGAGTTCCTTAGTTGAAATTAACACTGAGATGAGTCAACTGTCAAACTTAGTCTACATCTATTTTTCGTGGATGTTAAATGTATCTCTCTACCACTGACACAAATCTACATAGGCATGCACTTCCCTGTTGTACACACTTGAAACACCACATGACGATGCTGGAGAACATTACTATACATTTTAAGGAAAGGTAAAGGACTCTCTTCAACAACTTCTAGTGAATCGAGCATGCACTGCTAAACTTAAATTGTATAGACCAATCGTGTAGACCACTGGTTAATCTCACGCCGGACATATTTACTTCCGAGAAAGAGACTGTATACTCATATAAGGCTGAGTTGACCTGGGAGCCAAGTTTATATCTGACAAATATCCGCTACAGTTTGAATTAAATCTATCATCTAGCCGCTACATTACAGAGGTATTCATTTTTGTTTCTAAAAAACTAGTTCAAAAAACAAAAAGAGCTATTGCAGCACATTTGCTTAGGACACCGCCCACCCCCTCCCCCAAACTTTGTAGACCAGGTGATATAGATTCTAATTCGAATGAATGAAGTTCAAGCTCACCAGGACCTGACAACGAGTGATAAACACCCGGTGACACAAAGTGACACCTTTTAGATGGTAACTACCTGGGCACAAGTCCCAGAAACCACGTTAAACCGTTAAGTTTTATAGGGGCACCGCGTCAGCAGCCAGGGAGGGGTTTTAAAGTAGCTAGAAATTGCCTCCAGTATTGGGACAGCTTGATAATAGGTAATAATCGAATCAAGGCGGATTTTGTTATTTAAACGCACATGGGCTTTTAGGTTCAGTCTGTTTAATACGGACGACAGTTAATGTCTTGAGATGTAACGGTTGTCGGCGTAATAGTGATTATTTAATGTATGTAAGTTAGTTGTGTATTGATAACAGGACATTGCAGAATCGACCTCAGCATAATAGTGTTTATTTTAGCAAAAGTATGTTGTTAACAATCATTTAATGACTCTGGAACTACATTGTCTAGAATAGGATATAGGAAGTTTTGGGGAAATGAAGGCGCCCGATGAGATGTTGGTCCATAAACATAATTGTTTAACATATATACTTGTTAGGCCACTGGGATGAAAATAATTATTCACTTGATTTTTATTTCTAAAACGATGCCGTCCATTCGCCCTGTGTGTGTGTGTGTGTGTGCTTGTGTGTGTGTGTGTGTGTGGTGTGTGTGCTTGTGTGTGTGTGTGCTTGTGTGTGTGTGTGTGCTTGTGTGTGTGTGCTTGTGTGTGTGTGTGTGCTTGTGTGTGTGTGTGGTGTGTGTGTGTGTGGTGTGTGCTTGTGTGTGTGTGTGTGTCTTAGAAAGAGAGAGAGAGAGAGAGAGAGAGAGAGAAAGAGAGAGAGAGAGAGAGTTGTCTTTATCCTTTAAACAAGTGAAAGTAAGAATTACATATCACGTGATTTGAAAAAATGATTTAACTGTGTGCAGTAAATATACCCTCACATAGAATATACAACAGTAAAATTCCCACTCATCATCTTTCCTGAACATTCAAACTGTTACACTATTTGTTGAATGTGATATTTTAATTTTCAGTGAACATAATTATATTCTTGCCAGTAAAGAAAAACTCAGTAGTCATTACAATTATTCGCCTGAAGGGAATCTGTAGGAATTTAGTAGCTGTCATTATTTCGGTGACCCAGGTCAGGATTGTATGGTGCATATGTATTACACGCAGTGTATTTAATGATAGACAAGAATCACTGGTACTGCGGTGTTGTTGCATTAAATTTCAGTCAGTTAATTATGTCGTCAGTCATTGCTGTTTTGTTTTATAATCGGGGGAGGGGGGGGGGGAGGGTTGTGGACAAATGAATGTTTTGCAAAAGAGATCTGGCCATCCCTGTGTATAACGCCTAGTTTTTTTAATGTCACTCTGCCATAACACAGAGCGCCCCCCCCCCCCATGCCTCTTTTCCCTAGCTGAAGTACTCGTCTTTATGTAGTTCTTGTAATTATATGTCATTGCATGTGTCCGCATGTTCTCAAATAAGATCATTGGAGTACTTGGATGGAAGACACTTCACATATTATTTTTTTAGCCGTGGATTTTCTATGTAAGTTTACTTCATCTGAGCTTTAGTTTCTTCCATATACTGACATTCAACTCCACACTGCACAGGCATACATTACTATCGATTGTATGCACAATCACTAAACACGGTTTCTGAATTGCCTAGACGTCTGAAGGTAAAACTTGCGTCATTCAACACACACACGTACACACACACAACTGAATACAGTACAAAGTGTGACTAGAAAGTTAAATGGAGGGAATGAGAAGCAGACTCGCGAAAATGCAACATCATCGACATCCCCTATTGCGGTTTAGCGTCGTGGTGAGGAAAATCTTGAAGTCCAGTCCAAAGTAAAGATCAAGTATTATTCATGTGTGCATTATTGAAAGCCCAATGATAGACAAGATTTAGATTTTTCAAGAAACTTCCAGTCATATGAAAACAATAAATGACTTGTGAGTGTCTGGGTACAGAAAGGACGAGCAACATCCCAGTTAGCATCTTGCTCTATCCATTTTTCAATATAAATCGTTTAGTGTGTTCACTAAAACCCAGTTTTGTTTCTTGCAAGATATATGAGCCAATAAAATCTTTTTAAATCTATTCTTGATATCATTTTAACAATCTAAAGTATACATCTAGTTTTCTCCGATTTAAATTATTAGCTCCCTATTTATCATGATACCTTTTACCATGCAGTAGCAGATTCAAGCCGCACACGTGAAATGGATGCGCACGCAAAACCAATTTTTTTTTAAGGTGAGAAAAGTGAGAAAACAGCTTTGTCAAAGCTATGGAGAAAACAGAAGATGTTTTCAAATATCTCACCAGAAAATGTTCAAGCCTGAGTGGAACTAAAATTAAGAGGGGGAGTATTTTTGTGTCCACAATTTCAAAAACTTCTTCATGATAACAAGTTTCTTTACTTGTTGCAAAGCAAGGAAAAAAGTAACATAGCTAGCATTTAAATCAATGGTGGACAACTTTTTTGGAAACAGTAGATCCGATAACTATAATGAGATTGTAAAAAATATCGTTCTTTTAACTGAGTATGCAACAGTAATTTTTATAAAGCTAAAATAAAAAGACAAACTGTTCACTCCAGGGATTTAAAAGAAAAGCACACATTATTTGATTTACTATAATTTAAACTCGTCAATTAAAAAAAATTAGAGATAACTGGTAAATTTCATTATGATATTTGAAATCAGCATCTAAAAAAACCCTCAGAAATTATGTATTTACATTCTAGTAAAAAAATTTTAAAAAATTAAAAAACCTTTGAACATGTGTTGACCACTTTTATCATGGGTCCCAGAAAATGTCCTGGTTGATCGTGGGTCCCAGACAATGTCCTGGTTGATCGTGGGTCCCAGACAATGTCCTGGTTGATCTTGGGTCCCAGACAATGTCCTGGTTGATCGTGGGTCCCAGACAATGTCCTGGTTGATCGTGGGTCCCAGACAATGTCCTGGTTGATTTTGGGTCCCAATGTGCTGATTGATCGTGGGCAGACAATGTCCTGGTTGATCGTGGGTCCCAGACAATGTCTTTGTTGATTGTGGGTTCGAGAAAATGTATGTTTAGAACGTGTGTCCCAGAAAATGTCGGTATAGATTTGGATCCTAGACCATGTCTGTTAAGACATGTCCTAGTTGATCGTGGGTCCCAGATAATGTGCTGGTTGATCGTGGGTCCCAGACAATGTCCTCATTGATCGTGGGTCCAAGAGAATGTCCTCGTTGACCGTGGGTCCCAGACAATGTCCTTGTTGATAGTTGGTACCAGACAATGTCCTTGTTGATTGTGGGTCCCAGGCAATGTCCTTATTGATCTTGGGTCCCAGACAATGTCCTCGTTGATAGTGGGTTCCAGACAATGTCTCTGTTGATCGTGGGTCCCAGACAATGTCCTTGTTGATCGTGGGTCCCAGACAATGTCCTTGTTGATCGTGGGTCCCAGACAATGTCCTTGTTGATGGTGGGTCCCAGACAATGTCCTGGTTGATCGTAGGTCCCAGACAATGTCCTGGTTAAGAGGGGGTCCCAGACAATGTCCCTGTTGATCGTGGGTCCCAGACAATGTCCTGGTTGATCGTGGGTCCCAGACAATGTCCTTGTTGATCGTGGGTACCAGCCAATGCCCTTGTTGATCGTGGGTCCTAGACAATGTCCTCATTGATCGTGGGTCCCAGACAATGTCCTCGTTGATCGTGGGTCCCAGACAATGTCCTTGTTGATAGTTGGTACCAGACAATGTCCTTGTTGATTGTGGGTCCCAGACAATGTCCTCGTTGATCGTGGGTCCCAGACAATGTCCTCGTTGATAGTGGGTTCCACACAATGTCTCTGTTGATCGTGGGTCCCAGACAATGTCCTTGTTGATCGTGGGTCCCAGACAATGTCCTTGTTGATCGTGGGTCCGAGACAATGTCCTTGTTGATCGTGGGTCCCAGACAATGTCCTGGTTGATCGTAGGTCCCAGACAATGTTCTGGTTGAGTGTGGGTCCCAGACAATGTCCCTGTTGATCGTGGGTACTCAGACAATGTTTGGTGATCGTGGGTCCCAGACAATGTCCTTGTTGATCGTGCATCACCAGACTTTGCCCTTGTTGATGGTGGGTTAACCAGATACTCAATGTCCTGTTTGGTCGTGGGTCCCAGTGGTCCTGTTTGATCAAGGTCCCAGACAATGTCCTTGTTGATCGTGGATCCCAGACAATGTCCTTGTTGATCGTGGGCTCGGGAAAATATCTGTTTAGAACGTGTGTATCAGAAAGTGTCGATGTAGATCTGGATCCTAGACCATGTCTTTTAGACATCAACAATATGTAAGGCCGTGTTCCAAGGAGCCTCGTTTCATGGTTTCATATGTGCGGCTGATTAGTGGGTCAGTTAATCAAGATACTCACCTTTGTTTGGTGGTGGGGTCTAAGTGGGTCAGTTAATCAAGATACTCACCTTTGTTTGGTGGTGGGGTCTGAGTGGGTCAGTTAATGAAGATACTCACCTTTGTTTGGTCGTGGGGTCCGTGTGGGTCAGTTAATTAGGATTCTCACCTTTGTTTGGTGGTGAGGTCTGTGTCGTAAAGTGATTAAACCCACCCCTACACATTTGACTATTCGTAACGTTAACGCCCCTAGCGGGCAGGTCACATTTCAAATATAGACCCGTCCGGTGGGTATATAGTCCATCATTTCTATTTATACCTGTATCTCGCGTAATAGGTATTTCTATATGCTATAGGTGTCTTTTGAAGTCTACATTTTCAAACTTACAGTTGTGGGATAGTGACGCTAAGTCGTCCAGCTTCATTCTCTGACAGACTTGCAAGGAGATAAGAAGGGTTTCGCCTTCGTGTTTAAATTTTGTCTTGAACAAAGTACCAGTTTAATCTCTTGGCGGAATCCTGAGCTTGGGTAAGTTGATTATAGTTTACGGGTACCATGATTTATGTCTCTATAAAGTTTACCTGCTGCTGAAGTGAGGAAAGATTTAGCTATGAGATAGCACAGAACGAGACCGTTCTTGGTGTCCAAGTACTCACGGCCACTTAAACCAATCCTTTCCCTTCGCAAACTGAGAGTGTGCGCTCTACCTAAAACAGTATCAATGTAAATGTTTTAATCTAGCAGGCTACTCGTTCTCTAACTAGTTGGGGGAATTTAGATCGAGATTAAGCCGGCAGTTTCATTTGGGTCAACGCACAGCGAGCGACACGCCGTGACGTCAGAGGTTAATTTTAGCGGACACAACACAACACGGGGTCAACTCATGTCAGTCGGGGGAGAAAATAATATATACATATGTGAGAGAGGTGTGGTCTGGGTGACTACAAGTGCAGATGTGAGTGTGTAGAGATGATGTTCTATGTATATTAGAGTCTATCTGTCTCCACTGTGGAACTTGTCTCCTATCTCTTGTACTGACTGACGGACAGAGATACATGAAAACTTTAACTGCCTCATTATCCTGAGAGCTGTCCTCTGAGTGATTACTAATGTGGATGTTAATAAAATGAGCTAGGCATGTGACCCCTGAGATGACTGCTAATTCTTAGTCCCTTCTTGATACAGGATGATATCTCCATGGAGGCTAGGCAGTAAATCAACAGTCCACAAAAGTACCAACAGGGAAGTCATCTATGTCTAAGTCCGCTGTGGGTATCAGATTGCAAGCCACCCATTTTTCATTCATCAGATATAATCCTCCAGTTGGTCTACAGACAACATCATGGGTGATGCACCTCCACCATCATTTTCTCCAGGAGCTTGTTTGGGCTCCATTGATTGACTTTGTGTCAGAGTATCCTCTCCAGGAGTTTGTTTGGGCTCCAGTTATTGACTTTGTGTCAGAGTATCCTCTCTAGTAGTTGTTTGGGCTCCAGTGATTGACTTTGCGTCAGAGTATCCTCTCCAGGAGCTTGTTTGTACCTCCAGTGTTCGAGTGCCTAGTGTGGGACTGTCTTCAGCATAACAACGGAGTCAAGGAACGCCACCCATGGATTCAGATAAGTGTAGTCAATCGTTGGTTCATTGCCAGGGTTCACTGTTAATCGTCTACGTGATTACTATGATGATAAAAGACTTTCTCGAAGGATCTCTGGCTAATGCAGCAGTATCACTTTGGGTTTGATTTCCTGATTCCAGTTGCCCTGGAACATCTTTGCTTGAGTCCTAATTATAAATATATATATAGATATATATATATTATATATATATATATATATATATATAATATATATATATTATATATATATATATATATATATATTATATATATATATATATAATAATATATATATATATATATATTGCATATATTACATGCCTTTGGAAATTTTCATTATTGACTTGAGTGTCCATCATTCACTGTTCAGAACTTCTGATATATATATGTGTGTGTGTGTGTGTGTGTGTGTGTGTGTGACCAATAATCTTAATATGTGTTAACATGGCTGTGATATTACACTATCTTCTTGTAGTAGTGGGGACGTCCAGCCCAGTTGAGCCTAGGAATATTATATATTCTGTAGTGCCATAGCTTGAGTTTCCCTACTCCTGAAATAGAATACCCATTTGACCAATACGAGCCGACACCTCAAAATTATTATATTTCAGAGTGCAGTTGGTTCTTAAAGAGAAATTCTTAAAACAGGCACGCGACACGAGCGGTATGTGACAGTCCGAGTGGGTCAATTAATCAAGATACTCACCTTTGTTTGGTGGTGGGGTCCGAGTGGGGTCAGTTAATCAAGATACACACCTTTAAATACTTGGTGGTCAATGGTAAACTAAACACTCAGGACATTCTACGAGCAGAATAGCGACAATCAAACATAATGGTGAGTAACAGATAATAAAAAATACAGATATAACAGAAACCATTTTGGTGACTCTTTGGTCACGGTTAGCTGTGATCTCTGCACTGCCTTTCATGGCAATAGATGTTGCCCTCCACCGAGATTTGGATCTGAGATTTACTACAAGTGTCACTGTACACACGATAACTATGACAAAAGCCGATCCCGGCATAAAAACGTTGTTGATGGCGAAAAGCACTCTCTCTACCTCGACTCGATCGTCGGTGAAGACATGTCTTATCATAGTCTTGTTTCGTACTGGAGAATACAAGTAGGCGAATTGGTTGACATAGTAGACCGGGCACACACTTGCTATCAGAATGATGAAAATGGCCACAATGATAAAGATGACTCGGTTTGGTGTCAGGATTGTTTTTACCTGCAACACAATTTCACAAGGGATAAATCTTTAAAGCATTGACAAATTAGATGGGCGTGTACACTGTTTCAAATTTACCTAACGCGCAATTTTTATAATGAATTATTATATTGCCGCTTACACTTGCGAACTGTTCACGCCTCGTTACTGCGACGTCGGCGAATTCAATCCACAGACGTGATCCAAGTAACAGCTATAAATTACACATTTTTCCTTTGAAGAAGAAGCTGGCAGTTGTCCAGTGTGTAGGAGTTAATAACAAAACGATGTCTTGTTGTTTTTTATAATTCCATTTTGTTGTGTTGAAAATAGGTTTTATTGGTGATATAATTTGGTACCAGTAATTCAAATTTCACGGATAGAAATTAAATAAAGATGTGAGAGTTTCTTCTAAATGATTAGCTAACTTTACATCACCTGGTGTTGTCAATATATTTATAATATCCTGTGTATTTTATTTATGGTCATTTCTAACAGAAAAAGTAAAAAGCCACAAGCACATTTTCCAAAATGTGTATTTGTCTTTCAATGGTGTGAATTAAAAGCAGGCGTGATAGTTTAGTCAGCTAATCGATTTTGTTCTAGATCTGGATTGATACAAATATTAGGTTCTTTTTCTCTTCTCGTTTTTTTTAGCTGCATTGGCTAAATGATATTATAAGTTTATTTAAGTAAATGTAAACGGGAACTAAGAGCTAGGTGTGGTGTGACGTGCACATCAGACGCCCCCTTGTGATCCATAATATTGTCTCTGTGGTAATCTAAATAGTAATTCCTCTTAGATAATTACATGTTGATTGGTGAATGTTGAATTAGGAATCAACATCACAGCACTAGGGACAGCCCCATAAGCGATCCGTCCCCATCTTCCGCAGCAAGCAAAGAGAAAATTCTGATGGTGCCAGTATCTTATTGTACATCCGCCTCGCCTTCAACCCGAGTGTTGCGCGTCTGGCTGATCCCCTTGTAGCTCTTCGCAGTGCCAGTCTCCTCAGACCGTAATGATATACACGTGCCTCGGCACTGTTCACTCATAAAGGGCCCTCACCACATCCAGTTCGTAATGCATCAGTTCACCCCTCAAGTGGTGCAGAACAGGCCAGTCTATCCGCATGCTCATTTCCCTACACACCGGCATGACATGGAGAAAATATCTAAAGAATGCTGACTACCTGGGACCTCTGAAGTGATGCTTGCCCCTCTACACAGAGTATTCCTGTCTCCACCTTTCTTAGCATGCTCTGTGAGTCAGTTACAATGACCTCATGTGTGACTGCCTCAACCTCCATTCTCAAACTAGACGTTGTGATATCATGTACCTAAACCATAGCTTTGAGTGTGAAAGTGCATGAGGCGGGAGAACTGGCCAGAGACCGAGTTTATTTCAGGCAGACTGTGATGAGAGCGACGTTCTGTAAAGGACCTGCTACATGATAATGATGAAACTATGGTTACCAGTGCCATTTAAATTTGGTTTCCATCCTAGAATTGGTACAAGGTAAAGTTCTGGGAAGTATAGTTGATCACATTGCATACAGAGTGCTGATTAGTCCATGAACTATATGTCTTGCACTATGTGGATTGGAACCGCCCTAGTGTATAGCGGCTAGACGCTCAGCTGTAGATATGAAGGTCTTTGGTTCAGGTCCTCACAGTCATACTTTTTTTTATACGATGTAGGTCGACCCAGACTTTAATTGGTAACAGATGACGTCCTGTCAAGTAAGGAGGCCGGCGTGAAGTGCCCTTCACAAATCCCAAGGAGTGCCGATTGATCTATCAAATATAGTTCTAGCACTATATGCCCAGTTTATCAGAAGGCGTGGAGAAGGGTACATTTTACTATGTAGTAAAAAAAATGAATGACAAACCTTAAGCGGGACTGTGATACACAAGCACCTCTCCAGTGTAATGAAGGCGGTTATCCAGCTGGTCACACGGGTGAAGATGCTATGGGGCCAGGCCCCGGTCAAGTATTGAAACTCTATAGGCTCAAAGTCCAGGTCTAACTCATTGAAGGCGGGGTTATAGCAGATGTTTGTCCAGATGAGTGGTACCAGAGAACACAGGTCAGAAATGGCTAAACCTGATGGAGGAAACAAACATAATGTTATATGCACAAGTGTTTTCGAACAATCACACTTTTCATTTACAATTTACTAGGGCAAATAACTGAAAAGTTTACTATCGGCTTTCTTATGACTTTTGTAAATTGATCAAAGGACAACAATAATGTTAGCATGCAGAGTGTCAATTATAGACATGCAAGCTTCATTGATAATGATTAATAAAAGATAGTTGACACTATCACATTCCTTAAATCCCAAGTAATTGTTCTTTATCTTGGAGTTGACCAGTAGTACACTCACTGGGAATACTCTGGTATTCGTCCATTTCGGGACTTTAAGCTTATTACAGAACTATGGCTTTGTGTGCAAATCCGTTTTACAATTTAGGCGTATTTGTAGACAGCTGGTCCCTCAACTCTAAGGAAACACGCCTAATTGTAAGCTCCTAATACATGCTTTTTACAAGTGCTTTTTAGTTAGAGGATGCAGTGCAACATGTCTATTCTTCCCCACACCCCCCACCCGCTCTCTTTTCCACCAGAGCCCACTAGGGAAGAGATCCAAGTACTAAATTATCCTTGGGCTAAAAAAAAAAAAAATCATCGTCATAGTAAGTAAGGCAGAAAAAAATCCCGAGCAATTTGTAAGCTGGGAGACCACAAATGTACTGTTAACACTACCCCCCCCCCCCCCCCCCACCTCCCCCCCCCCCGCCCTAAACCATCCACGTCTTTCAAGCATGTGACTTCAGCTCTCTTTCTTTAGGTGTGCTGCTTGGTCACTACATGCATAACAAAAATAAACAGCTTCACAGCATCAATAAACAATGTGGCCTTATGGAACAAAACAAGTTGACAGACAAGAGGTAGTTTTATATGTTGCAACGATCTTCAGAACCTAAAGTGCTCATATTGCACTTACATGACACTCTCTGGGCGGAAAAGAGTGCCAACGTTTATACTAGATACTATGGATTACAGTTTGATAGATATTCTACGATATTACAGTATAAAGATGGGGGCAGACTGGACCTGAAAAATACAGAATATGAGATGAATTCATGGGATTAGTGATTAGTCA
This sequence comes from Candidula unifasciata, assembly GCA_905116865.2. NCBI lineage: Eukaryota > Metazoa > Mollusca > Gastropoda > Stylommatophora > Geomitridae > Candidula > Candidula unifasciata. The sequence continues at coordinate 32,944 of CAJHNH020003127.1, read as the reverse complement.
GCGCTATCATCACAACACTCTAGACCGATCCATAGGTGCACCAGTCTCCTCCTGAGTAGCCCACAAAAGTAAAAAGCGACTGATCCTTGGTGATCCTTTTGTGTTGATTAACCGGACGCCTTACGTCCTTGTTGAAATTGTCATATCTAGCTACTGCAGGCTGCATCCTGATCTCCACCAGACTGAACAAGAATACTGAGTCTCGGTTGCTGCCGTGATCCTCTTTGAGCTAGCATGGCATTAATGACATCTTTCCCGTCCAGTGTCAGGCCCGCTGTTGTAAGATCATCTGCATGCTCAGTACCGTGAACACGCTCATAGCCCGACACAAAGATAAAAGTCGGGCTAGTTATTTGTGATGCATTTAATGAGAAAATCATTCATGTCTGATTAAGCCGGCCTGGGTTTTCTCCAGCATATTCATTAAATCGCTCAGAATGCTTAAGTACTCAGCCGTGTCAATGCCCGTGTTGCAGCTATTGCATTCACATGCCGCTGGTTGTAACATCAAAGGTCCCACTTATCTCTTCACCGTTTGTGCTGTTAATTTTTTTTTTTTTGGGTAATGTCCCCTTTGCGCTTACAGTACACGCCAATGAACTTCGCTTGACCCGGTGGACCGTTCCATCAATATAAACCACAACATACTGACAACTGTGTATTTTCATCATTTAGCACTTTGACTAAAGTGTCCAGTATGCCAGCGATCTGTTCTCTACAGCTTCTCTCGAGAGTGATATGGACCGTGATGCTGAAGTTTGAAGCAGCTGGCAAATGTATCCGTTCACATCCTAGATTGATCTCTGGAAAACTACAATTCTGATGAATGGCATCCTCCGCACGACCTGCTCTTCTTCTTCATTTCACGTTAAAAACGTTCAGCTAGGTCAGAAAACATTGCTGCTCTCTGTCCTGTCTGCTATATTTGTGGTGACGTTTAGGTCCTCATCTCGTATGGTTTTGGATTGTGCTTTCCGACCTGTTCATGATCTGCCTTCTTTATGTCAGTTTTGTTTTGACAGGAATACCTCCCTGTGGAGCGGGTGCTGTTGGACAGGAATACCTCCGTGTGGAGCGGGTGCTGTTGGACAGGAATACCTCCGTGTGGAGCGGGTGCTGTTGGACAGGAATACCTCCGTGTGGAGCGGGTGCTGTTGGACAGGAATACCTCCGTGTGGAGCGGGTGCTGTTGGACAGGAATACCTCCGTGTGGAGCGGGTGCTGTTGGACAGGAATACCTCCGTGTGGAGCGGGTGCTGTTGGACAGGAATACCTCCGTGTGGAGCGGGTGCTGTTGGACAGGAATACCTCCGTGTGGAGCGGGTGCTGTTGGACAGGAATACCTCCGTGTGGAGCGGGTGCTGTTGGACAGGAATACCTCCGTGTGGAGCGGGTGCTGTTGGACAGGAATACCTCCGTGTGGAGCGGGTGCTGTTGGACAGGAATACCTCTGTGTGGAGCGGGTGCTGTTGGACAGGAATACCTCCGTGTGGAGCGGGTGCTGTTGGACAGGAATACCTCCGTGTGGAGCGGGTGCTGTTGGACAGGAATACCTCCGTGTGGAGCGGGTGCTGTTGGACAGGAATACCTCCGTGTGGAGCGGGTGCTGTTGGTCTGATTTCAACTTGAAGAGAGCGGTGGCCCTGAAAAGTTTGATTCTGATGTTCACTGTGGGAAAGTCCAACAGATATCGTATCAACTAGCAGGAGGTGTCCCTGGTGCTCCCGAGAATAAGACGCATTGTCTCGTTTTCAATCTGTTTCAGAGTGTCTGTAGACGCTAAGTGACATGATGATGATCAGTGCCTACTTAGTTTTGGAGAGGACTATCACTGGTATAACATCACAAGCAACCATTGTTTGAAGTCATAGCAGCCCTAACTACTGTTGCCGACAGACCTTTCCTGGCCTTGATAATAATGATGTCTACTGTTCTTTAAATGATAGGCATCTATACAATTTTATATTTTAGTAGTTCAAAGAGTCGGACCTCAAAAAGTATTTGCCACAGAGTTTTGGTATCGGCCTTTGTGTCTTCACAATTTGGTTATTCATGAAGAACCAGGTGACTGTCGCTGACACCCTCCCCCCCCCCTCCTTGCAACATAGAACAGGCCCTAAGACACAACCAGGCATGAATGACAAGGGAAGGCATTCTTTTCTGGGCCTGACTTTGTAACTTGAACCAAATATATATGCATTTTATTTAGGTTAAAGTGTTTTCTAAATTTCTGTATCGTCTATAAAATACAACGTCAATGCTGAATATAATTTACCCAACAAACTAATGTTGACCGTATCATGAAAACCTTGCTTGACGAAACAGATGATGTTGATGATGTTAGATATAATTCCGAATATATCCACCAGTTGACAAAGGACAGAATAGAATATCCATTGAAAAATAATTCGCAGCCAGTCACTGAAAATGTGATCATATTTGTCAACACTTTTTATTATTCTGAGATGATCATGAGAAAAATTTCTATTTCTCAGACTATCAAAAATGGCTGTCATTATTTCTTCTCTAGATTTTCTAAGCAGGAATATTTCAATAAATACAAACAATATAAATAAACAACTAAAACGCATATTATTCATCAGAAGAATAACCAATAATGGAACAATCTATATTTATTTATGTAGTCTTTGATTTACGGTTGTTTGTAAATCATTAACAGCTTGCAAATGCAGTTATCCCATTTATCTGGCATATCTATAAAAACATTAAGGTAATTTGTAAAACCCTCCATTTCATATTTTTCTTAAAACAAATGACACGTTAACCTGTTCTGTAAGCACCATATGAGAAGAATACAAACACTGAAACACGTTTTTAAGATATATTATAACAGCACCAGTCCCTTCGTTTCATTAACATTTACCCATAGTAAAGAGTCCATGGCTCCGAATGGAATTGTACGTAGCGGGAACTTGATCCAAATTAAACTACCAAACTGATCATAAAAATTTTAATGTCTTAACTACCAATTTTTGTCGCGTATGTTGTATTTTTTGCTTGTAGCTTTGTTAGAAAATATGCATTCAGTAGTTTGCCATTGCTTCTTGGACGACGGACACTTATATCCTTGTCGAAAAACAAAACAAAGAAGTCTGCTGACTAATTGACTGCACTAAAACTAGTTTAGTATGTCATAATTATTAAGCGGCGTGACAAACTGAAATTACAAATGCCGACCTGAAGTGACATAATTATATATGACGCTTTTATATTCGCTTACATCACACATACACACATGCACACACACACACGCGCGCAGTCACAAAACAGTCAGTGTAATTTACACTTTGCAACACTAGACCAGGTAATCAATACTTGAAACACCATTAAACTAGGCAACCAACACTAGAAGCACCATTAAACTATGTAATCAACCCTAGAAGAACCAAAAAACTAGGTAATCAACACTAGAAGCGCTATTAAACTAAGTAATCAACAATAGAAGCACCAATAAACTAGGTAGTCAACACTAAAAGCACCAATAAACTAGGTAATCAACACTAGAAGCACCAATAAACTAGGTAATCAACACTAGAAGCACCAATAAACTAGGTAATCAACACTAGAAGCGCTATTAAACTAAGTTATCAACACTAGAAGCACCATTAAACTATGTAAACCACACTAGGAGCAACAATAGAATAGGTAATCAACGCTGGAAGCACCATTAGACAAGGTAATTAACACTAGAAGCATAACTGGGCAAGGTAATCAACACTAGAAGCACCATTAAATTAGGTAATCAACTCTATGAACCCCATTAGACTAGGTAGTCAACTCTAGCAGCACAATTAGACAAGGCAATCAACTTTAGCAGCACCATTAGACTAAATAATCAATTCTAGCAGCACCATTAGACTAAATAATCAATTCTAGCAGCACCATTAGACAAGGCAATCAACTCTAGCAGCACTATTAGACTAGGTAATCAACGCTAGAAGCACCATAAGACATGGTAATCAACACGAAAGACACCATTAGACTAGGTAATCAACACTAGAAGCACCGTTAGAAGCACCAATTAACGCTAAAAGCATAACTGGATAGGGTAATCAAAACTAAAAGCATTATTAGTCATAGTAATCAGCGCTAGAAGCACCTTTAAACTAGGTAATCAACGCTAGAAGCAGAACTGGGCAAGGTAATCAACACTGGAAGCACCATTAGACATAGTCATCAATACTAGAAGCAGCACTAGCCTAGGCAATCAGCAGTAGAAGGCCCATTAGACTATGAAATCAACACTAGAATCACCATTAGATTAAGTAATCAACACTAGAAAAACTTAAGCACGTGTTTTAATAAAATAACCCCTTTTTTAACCTCTCAAGATTTACAATGTAAATCCAGGAAACCTCGTTCAAATTTGGTTCACCACTAAACGGCTACCACTAACTTGTAGTCCAATGCTGGAGGATTTTGATAAACATTTTTTTTAAGGACATGCTGTTGACGGATTTCTTTATTGCAGGCAGAGTTTATTAACAGAAAAACTGAAGCAAAACATAATTCAGATGTAAAACGGTTCTTCATTTATATCCTCATCACAGGACAGTCCAACATTTTAGAGGGTGGTAAGACTGGGTTTCCCGGCTTTCTGATGCTTTTAACGACCCCAAACATATAGAACTGGCCCTAACCCACAACCCATCTACGTCCCACGAGAGAGTGCAACCTAGTTCCCACGAATGCATACAGCTTAGGTCCCACGACTGCATACAGCCTGTTTATCACCCCATGAAAAATGTGACTGTCCTGTGACCTGTGGATGTTCCCTTGTAGGATATGTCCTCTGAAAGTACTGGAGAGTTTTGGGAAATGCCATTCTGGTCTCAAGACTCAGTGAAGGGAAAACCCCAACTGCACCTCCACGCGGTAGAGGACGGTAAACATACTGCGGTGTGGCCAATGCAGCTATGGGGACCGAGTATCCGCCGGGATAAGTGGACACCTCTGAGGTGCCCTCTGCTGTTAGCAGGAGTATCACAGAGCAGGGCACTCACTTGCCCTAGCAATCTAAAAGGTTGCTGAAGGCTGAGGACACGGTCTAAAGCCATGTGGATGTGGAAAGCAACGGGAAACTACCACATTACTATCCCAAGAAACTCATCATGGAAGCCAAAAATAAAACTCAAAGATCTGATGGTAAGGCCCTCAGGCCAGGCAGATCACAAACGCGAACTGGTGAGGAGAACGATGGCAGAGCTAGTAAGGGTAGTTGTGATGACGGCCTTAAGCCCGACGGTCCTACAACAGAAAACTCTGTCACCGCTCTAAAGAAAACTTTAGAGTTAGGAACATGGAATGTTAGGGGCATGTATCAGGGAAAACTTAGCATCGTTGGCAGAGAACTAGAAAGAAATAAAATAGATATACGAATTTCTGAACATAGATGGGCGGGTCATGGCCATTTTGTGACTCAAACAGGAGATACATTTGTTTATTCAGGGAAGGAAAAGAGTGGTTTGAGCGGGGTGGGTTTTCTGATGACAAGAAAAGTTTCTTCATCACTTCTCGGATATAATCCGATCAGCGACCGAATTCTAACTGTCAGACTTAAGTCAAAAAAAAAAAGAAACATCACAATTATTCAAGTCTATGCCCCAATATCTGCATCAGTGGAAGATAAAATTCAAAACTTTTATGACAGTTTAGAAGAGACGTTAGAAAGGGTAGAAAAAAGAGATATTATAATCATAATGGGGGATTTTAATGCAAAAATTGGCCGAGGTAGAATAGAGGAAGAGGAAATAGTCAGAGGCCCATTCGGCATAGGAGACAGAAACGAGAGTGGGGAGAGACTGATTGAATTCTGTATAGAAAAGAATGTGTGTATTACCAACACACTGTTTAAACAACACCCAAGAAGGCTCTACACCTGGACTTCACCAGATGGAAATAGCAGGAACCAAATTGATTATATTTTAATACAACAAAAATGGAGGACATGTATAACATCTGCAAAGACACTCCCTGGAGCTGACTGTCACTGATCACAAACTTCTTGTTGCAGAGTTTAAGATAAAACTAAAAAAAAATGTTGAAAGGGGCTAAGCCAATACGTTTTGATTTGAGTAATTTGCCAAATGATTACAGCATTGAGGTTGGAAACACATTTGAGGCGCTAATGGCAGTGCAGGAGGATATGACAACTGATGAGTTGGCGGATGAAGCAATAATCATCATCATCACAACAGCTCAGAACATGATTTCTGCAAAAAAAAAAAAAAACAGATTTACATTACAGAAAAAAACTTTCCAGCTGATAAAAGAAAGAAGAAATTTAAAGCGAGTAGGGACAGAAAGAACTACACGAAAGAATTCAGAAGAGCTATCAGAGAAGATAAAAAACAGTTTATTATAAATACCTGTAATAGAATTGAACAAACTCCAGATGCAAGGAAGAGACAGAGACATGTTTAAAGAAATTAAAACTTTGAAAGGCGAATTCGGGCTTTCTTTTCATGTAATAAGTGATTAAAATGGTAACACATTAACGGAAACCAGAGACACATTAGAAAGATGGAAAGAATACTATAGAGAAATGTATGAGGATGTGACAAGTAATTCAAAAACGACTTGTGAAAGTTATGGAATAGAACCAGAGCCATTACTGGATGAGGTACGATCGGCCATACACAGCCTGAAGAAAGGAAAGTCACCAGGTTGCGACGAAATACCAGCAGAACTACTTCAAGCAGGAGGAGAGGCCAGCGTCCGAATCTACCATGCACTGTGCTCGAAGATCTGGAACAGTGGCATTTGGCCCAAATCGTGGAAAAGAACAGTCTATATCCCTCTCCCAAAGAAAGGAAATCTGAAACTATGCTCCAACTACCGTAAAATCGCATTAATAAGTCATGCTAGCAAAATCCTTTTACGAATTATCATAAAAAGGATTGAAAGGAAACTACAATATGAGCTAGATGAAGCACAAGCGGGTTTTAGACAGGGTAGAGGAACTAGGGATCACATCTTTAATATAAGAATAATTTTTGAAAAATGCATAGAATACACCAAAGATCTTCATGCTTGTTTTATTGATTATAGCAAGGCATTTGATTGTGTCCAGCACCACAAACTGTGGACTATTATGAAAAGTATGGGGTTTTAAGTGCATTTAGTGCATTTAATTGAAAATCTTTATCAAGAACAACAGCAGCCATCAGAGCAGCTGGTGAAACATATGATTGGTTCGAGGTGCAAAAGGCGGTGAGGCTGGGGTGCATTTTCTCACCATACCTATTCAGTATATACTCAGAAAATATAATGAGAAATGTCAAAAATGACCGGACTTGTGACAGCTATGATCCGCTCAAAATTGGTGGCTACCATATTCCGGAACTCCGCTACGCAGATGATACAGTCCTCCTTTCGAACAGCGCAAAGGGAATAGAAAATTTAATATTGTCTGTCCAAGAGCACAGTGAAGATCAAAACCTGTTCATGAATTTAAAGAAAACGAAAATAATGTCCACAGATAAAACTGCCTGTCACCCAAAAATAACAATAAATGATGAAGAAATTGAAAATGTCACAAACTTTGAATATCTAGGCTCTATAATAAACAACAATGGAGACTGCTACACAGAAATTAAAAGGAGGATGGCCATATCAATGCAAAGATTGAACAGCCTTAAAAGTCTATGGTTAAGCACCATCAAGAGGATAAAAATTGGAACTTTGAGAGCATGCATCTTCCCTGTGGCTACATACGGATGTGAGTCGTGGACTATCTCAGTCCTTAAGGAAGAGATTAGGGGCTTTTGAGCTGAAATGCTATAGAAAGATTCTCAGAATGTCTTGGACAAAGAATATGAGAAATTTTGACATCTTTAAAGATCTGAACAACAAGGAAGATTGGCTAATAAACATCATCCTTTTTTCGAAAGCTGAAATATCTTGGTCATATCAAGCGCCACGACGGACTAGAAAAAAATTATAGTAGAAGGCATGGTACCAGGAAGGAGGGGCAGGGGCCGAAGATGGGCACAGGATATAAGTGACTCCTTGAGTGTGAAAGTGCACGAGGCGGGAGAACTGGCGAGAGACCGAGTTTCTTTCAGGCAGACTGTAATGAGAGCGACGTTCTGCAAAGGACCTGCTACATGATGATGATGGTGTAGGATATTATTAAAGCATCCAAGATAACCTACACCATGACTTCACAAAAGAGGCTTTTAATTTTTTTGTTTAATTGGATGTAGTAGGCACATATTATAATACGCATTGGTAAGACAACATTACCTTGCAAACGCTTGAACAATGACATGAAAATCTAAATAATGTAGTGTTGAAACCAAGTCATTTATTTTTATTTCTAATGTCTTTTTCAGTTTTAAATTATGCTAATGAATTACTGAAGACAAGAAACAATAGTTCAGAGTTGAATTCATTTGAGTCAAGAATTGACATCACAGCACTCGGAGCTTTACCATGCATGCTTCGTCCTCATCTTCAGCAGCCAGTGCAGAGTTCCAGTACTGATGGTACCGGTCACAATCTGGTTATAGGTCCGTCTTGCCTTTCCTCTGAGGGTACTTAGTCGGTCAGAGCCTCTTGTTACACCTAGCTTCCTTGTTCTCTCCAGGCTATTATAATCTTCTTTCTCTAATGATTCCGTTGATTCCACAGGGCCTTGACCACATCGGCTTTGTCATGTATCAATTAACCACCCAGTGGTGCAGATCCAGCCAGTTTGTCTGCCTGTTCGTTACCCACCACGATGAAAGAACTTTCCAAAGTGAACGCATGATGCAGTCGGCAAACTTTAAAGGGTCCCAATTTAAGAAACACGAAGAAATGAAACATGTGTTTGGAAAACCATTGCTATCAACATTTATCAAACAGAGCTATAGGAAAACCATTGCTATCAACATTTATAAGACAAAGTGGGGCTATAGGAAAACCATTGCTATCAACATTTATCAGACAAAGTGGGGCTATACAGGACGCATCCCGAGAAGAGCAGCCTTAAAATCACCAGCAAACGGGAACTGAAACGAGAAAAGTGTCGTTAAAAGAAACGTTAAGAGAAAGCCTATTTCGAACATTAGCGAGAGAGACCAACGGTGCTGGACTGGATTCCATCAATGATATCGAATCGAACTGACAGGTTTGGACGGAATGAAGGGTTTCAATGTGAGAACTATATGAGATATAATGGCATAAGCAGAAAGATGTTCATTGTGTACAAAGACATGCCCGGTGTGTGTGTGTGTGTGTGTGTGTGTGTGTGTGTGTGTGTAGATTTTTCTGTGCTGTATGCATCATGAACACTCATCATCCAGATATGTTCCCTCAAATTCTACACCAGTCTGAACACATCTTAACCCCGATATAAATTGTACCGTCCATCTCTTACACAGCCTCAGGTACTACCATGTGTAACCAAAAAAAAAAAGTTAACTAAAACAACCAGTAAAAGGGACTGTTGAGGGTATTGGTGCAACAGCTGCATGGTAAATAAACAGTATGTGTTCAGTGGGACCCTGTGGTGTAGGACCTAAATGCTCGCTGCGGATCTGAAAGTCGTGAGTTCTGGTCCTGACAGAGGTGGACTTTTTCGAAAATGACTGAACTTTAAGTTGGTAGCAGGTGGAGTCCTGGGAAGTAAAGACAGCCGGCGTGAAGCTGACCACATAACATACGAAGTGCCGATTGGCATAAAAAATATAGGTCTGGCTCTAAATCCACAATAATCACGAAGGAAAAGGGTCCCATATTTTACTTATGTGATTATTTAACGCATTAACCCATGTGCTTAGACTTGTGTGTGAAAAAGAGAGAGTGAGAGAGAGAGAGAGAGAGAGAGAGAGAGAAAGAGAGGTGGAGGAGGAGAGAGAGATTCAACTCTTTTAATTTCCTAGATAGACTTGTTAAAATATTGACCAAACTTTTTAAATACATCACTGAATACGGAAAGGGAGTTTGACCTGTTAAAACCTTCTCCAAACCTCTTTCAAAACGAGACTACCAAACACGACAAGGCAGAATTGAACTAGAAGCGTTTATAAAACAAGACATATACAGATATGCATCCTGAATAAAATATACAATAGTAAGTTATACTGACTGTGTGTTTATTGCTTTGTTATTCTCTTTGTGTGTGTGTGTGTGTGTGTGTGTGTGTGTGTGTGTGTGTGTGTGTGTGTGTGTCTATCTTCAGTTTAGTCGGTCATCGTGTGTTTTTTTTAGCTAAACGAAATTACACTTTCTGCCCGTTGACAGACAACGGCTTATTTGTAATAATTACAGAGGTCAGACCGTTAAGATGTCGGATCTGTTATAATTATAATAGTCGTCTAATGCTGTGCACCTGAGCGTTATCTGCTCTGTTATAATTATAACAAATTAAATTTAGTAGTTTATCTGAAAATTTAACGTGTAATAGAAGCAGTTCTAATGACAGACACGGGTCGTCAGAACTGCAGAAATTGCTATTCGCTGTGTCTTTAAATTGCACATATTGCCTTTGTAAAAACGTTACCTGCATTTATCATTTCCTGAAAAAATTAAGAAAACGATAATTACTACTCTCCCTAACATGGAGTGTCTTGTGGTAATTTTCCGCTAGCAAACAACCCCTTTGTGAGAGAAAAACTGGTTACACATATTTCAACATTATTTCTGTCACGAAAACTTTTCGCAATAGGCAATTTAATAAAATTTCAACATAAAAAATATTGCTGTTTACATACTTATTCAACTGAACGTAAAATTTCCAGGCACAAACACAAAAAGTCAATAAATGGTGGCTATTGGTTTGCTTCGTCATGTTTAAAATAAAAAATAGGGAGTGTTTTCTTTCTGTGACAGCTAGCTTATTCGTTTCAGTCTGGACGACCCAGAAATGCCAATCAAATGAAAATAAAATTGCTACATACATCTTCAAAAATGGCCGCTTCAACATCTGGAGGTGAAATTAGCCAACAAGTTCACACATCTCTGGGTATACAGATACATTCGCTATCGGCATGGACTCTGATATACATGCCCCATTTATATCACAATAAAACATTATCGCCAGCAAAGATGGAAAGGTGTCAACTATCAGACAGTTCTGCTCTTTGGCAACTGTTGGTGTTAAACGTTTTAGTTAAAGTGTGTACGCTGACAAGGAAGCAAGGAACATAGGTTCCCGAAAAAGATTAAAGTCGAGAGGAATGACTTCGTTGCATTGTATTTTATTTCATATGGCTGAGTTGCTCCCCACATGACAGCTAGTTGTTAGTCTAGAGTGTCACACATAGATCCCTAACTCCATCGAATGAAAAAAAAAAAATGCTTACAGCACATATTTGTGCTAACAGACCTTGATTTCTAATCTCTCACTCCCTCTCTTACCCCCCCCCCCCCCCTCTCTCTCTCTCTCTCCTTCTTTCTCTTTACTTCTTTTTTCTTTCCCTTCCTGTCTCATTCTCTCAAACTAGCTCCAAAGTTGTCCTGATCCCCTTTTAACTCTGTCTTTATCTCTCTTTATAGCTCTCTTTGTTTCTATTTTAATTGTTTTATCTCTCTCTTTCTAGTTTGCTCCATGACTCTCACTCGCTCACTCTGCCTCCCTTGGTGATTTTCTTGAAAAGATTGCTCTGACATGGCCTGTTTTTAGGACCATACCAAGGAAAATGTAGTTATAACCAAATTTATTTCTATGATCTTCTTTAACTTCGCATCTTCACCGGCTGTAAACTCCGCCGCAAAGTTCTGGTTGTTCGTCCACTTCTGGACTTTAGTCTTCTTCTAGAACTTGACTGTTGCATGCGCATCCATTTTACAGATCATACGCGGAGGAAGTGGGTCCATTCTTGTTTATTACAGCTTCCTGGAAAACGTGTATGACGTTATAAAGGAGCAATTATTCGAAGAACATGATGTTGAATGATGTACACACAATAAACGAGCTACTATCTGCAGACTACCGGTGCCTCTTCTACACTGAGGGGAGTAGTCTGCATGAACGGTTGAACTTGTCGAGTTCAACATCTACAAGATGTAACATGAAAATAAATACGACTAAAACTAAATCATGAAAGCCAGCAAAATTCCTAGTCCGTTGCATATCGTGTTGAATGGTGCTTATCTGAAGAATGTTTAAAAATGTGAATATCTGGGAAGTATATTCTCGGAGGACGGAGGAATAGATCGTGAAATAGAAACCAGATGCCACGAGCCAGAGCACATCTCAGGGCAGCTGCAGACACAGACCACGCTTTGCACGAAGCTCTGGGTACAGCTAAGGGTCAGCGGCTGATAAGAGAGAGGTCATGGATGGCTCAGGCAGAAGACAGAATCAAACAGGTTTGCATCCTTGAGCACATTAGGGAAGGAGAGGAGTGGGTCAAAGTGCCACCTGAACAGTCAGACCTGTATAGGGTCATAATCACACTGAGCCGGAATGCAGAGACTGGCCAGCAGGTGCCACAGAGGTGGAAATTCTGCAATTAATTCAAGATAATGCTCAGAGGATTTGATCATTTACCCAGACGGTTCAGTGTCAAGAGGCAAAAGAAGTGCTTGGGGTTCCTTAGCAAAAGTTAATGGTTGACGTTTGGTGCAGCATATGATACCACAACATCCAGCTTAAGAATGGAAGTGGAGGCGGTCACTGCAGCTTTCCGCTGGTTAGATAACACGACACACACACACACACACACACACACACACACACACACATCGTGATTGTAACTGACTCAGAAAGCATGCTGATGAAGATCAGGACAGGCATGCTTCGTGCAGTGTGGCATCCCCGCTGTGGAAGACAAAGGTGAGGAGTATTGTCTGGATTTGTTTCGCCGGTATTTTGGGAAATTAACAGGCGGACAGACTGGCTGGTTCTGCACAACTTGGTGGAATACTGATGCATGATAGGGCAGACGTGGTTAGTTTCTTGTTGGATAGTGTGTACAGTTCGGAGGAGCAGATGGATCACCACAGTCTAGTGAAATCGATGCAATCGAGTGACGAGAGGTTCTGGCAGATGCTAGAGGCTCACAGGAAAGGCAAGACGGACGTTTAATCAGAATGCTACTGGCATTATTAGTATCGGAACTCTTTGCTGGCTGCTGCAAGATGGGACCGGGAGCGCTTATGGAAATGTCCCCGAGTGCTGTGATGTCGGTTCTTGAATCAAATCAAATCAAATCGAACCAGTGCACGTATATTCCAACTGAAACCGTTATTATGGCATCCAAACATAAGTATCTGTTTCAAGAAACAGAATATAAACACCATATTCATATTAACACTGTGCTACCAGTCCCCTCTCTTGGACATTATCAAAGGCTGGCCTATCTCAAATTAACACCGATGTAATGAGATGCTTGAGAAAAGCCTCCAACTTAACCATCTGAGACAAAGTTAGAAATAATATTAGGAACAACACCATGTAGCAAATATTTGGGGAAACAAAACATCAAATTGTTTAATCTTGTAGTTAGAATGCAGCCAAAACAACTAAACTGGGCCAGGCGCTAAGCATGAACAGATCTAAAAAGAAAGCAAGAGGCCGCCCTAGGAGAACATGGATTGATGACATTAAAGACCTTCTTCATCGACACGGAATGACAATAGCTACTGCTGCCCATTAAGCAAACTGTACTTTTTAAGAACCCTGACGGCAGAATTGGAAATTGATGATGATGATGACTAAATGCTAGTTAGATTATTATTGCTGTTTGCAAACTTATAAGCATTTAATTAGCCTTACCTTATACCGTGTATATCCTAACTATGTAATATGTATATATATATTATATATATATATATATATATATATATATATATATATATATATTCACATACACACACCCCCCCCACATACACACATGTATATGTGTGTATATATATATATATATATATATATATATATATATATATATATATATATACAGCTGATGGTTATTTTTGTCTTTCTGTTTTTGCAGAATTGGAGAATAAAACATTTTGCAGCCATCAGTGCCAAATGCGTACCTTTCCGATGGTGTCTACTCAGACAATGAGACTCCAATTCCCCTTGTCAACAGAAAAGATGTCTTATTCAAGTGGCATTTATGTCACAATGTCACAAACCACTCATTTTTTACCCTGTCTTTAGTGTGCATTCTGATAACTTCTTTCATGTGCAGGTTTATGTTTCAGTCACTCTACTTTCTACTGGAATTTATTTCGGTGTCCCTAATATTTTGCCAACCATCTTTACAGATGGAGTCGTATTTAATACACTTGAACAAATATGTTGAGACTAAATTGAAATAGTTGCATTTGATAACTCGTGAAGCAATCACTGAATATAATTTTCTGGACAGAACAAGCTCACATTGTTGTCATTCGTTAGTTCTAGGAATTGAATAATCCATTATCATCTATAATACGGTCAAAATTAATATAATGTAATCGACTTAACCAGATCGATATTCGTTATTGAAAAACTTAAATGTGCAGTATAGAAAATATGTTGTCATAAATTCGTTCTATAAAAGATAGATCATCACAGCCCGATCTTGACTAACAGTCTTAAAAGAAAACCCACACGAAATATGCCCTTCAGCAATTCTTACCATTCGGATGTTAATAAATTAAGAGACTAACGTAACGTTTTTCACAGCATTGTGTTTTTAAATAATTAGTTGGCTTCTTCATTTTCTTGAAACTGCATTACAAACTGCCAAAATCCAATTTTGTAAATAAAAATCCACAAAGTTCGGCAGTTTATATTGCGATTGAAAGTAATATATTTTAATTAAGAACTGCGTCTATTGGGTTCCTTAGTTCACCCCAATTTAGTATTTTATTTACAAAGATATAAACGTAGACAGGAGACAGACCATTTCCACCTGTTATCGAACCAATCAGTACATAAGCTGTCTGGCTTCACGCATTTTGACTTCCAGCTCTTGCAGCAGTAAGACACAAAGTACCAGTACCTAGCATATCTACCCCATGTTAATGTAGTTTAGGCGATCTAACAAAATCTCAACACACTGAACGATCATAATCATGACTGACCATAACGTCCTTCTTTGGATGAAGAGTGAACAGAAGTTGGTGATGCTTTGTCTAAACATATGTATTGTCCTAATTCAGCCTTCAAACACGGAGATGTCATCAAAGGCTCTTACAGAGATATTTTTTCAGCAAGTCCTCATCCATAATTCAGTGTGTAGGCAGATATATTTATACCAAAAGCTCCTGCATCTAGCTTTGACTAAAGTGACGTCTGCTTATACAACTTCGACAACAACTGGAGTTGAACAATGAATTATCGCATGCTATGTAGAATCAAATCTACTAGATAGCTGGTAATCCTAGATAATTAATAAACAAACCAAATAATTTCTCGAGGCCTCAGAGATGAGGTTTCACAGATGCAAGTGAAAAAATTCCTCGGAAGGCCTGAAGGAGTAATTCAGATATTTTGTGATAGCCTATGACAAATAACTAACTAACAAAGACGGCACAAGCGTGAATTTCTACAAAAGACGCGTTGGAAGTTCCCAGTTGCCGTCGTATTTAGAATCCAGCATGACCTACGGGTATCTGTGTGTACACAGCTAAGTTACAAGATGGGATCGACTTACACTTAGGTAATTTCGTGCAGCAGAGTACCAGCCCTGAGCTTCATGAACTCAGGTGGGCCAACCTCCGAAAGTGTCTAGGAATCGTGGGCCGAAACACTTGTAGACGAGGATAATGTCTACTGACGACTGGTAGATCCCTGCTGTACTTGCTCCCTGTGAGTTTATTCCTATTGTACGTGGCTAGCCCACAAGACTACCATGAAAGAATAGTGACTCTCGGGAAAGACCTTGTGACACCTATGGAAAGACTGGCCCCCCGGTATCGCCGGGGGGATAAACTGACATCTGGAGACAGATGTCGACTGTGGACCGGGTTGATCACCCCTAACACAGTATAATACCTCCGATTTCGTACAACCACATAGAAATATGCCCCCAGCGGCCTCCGAAAGGGGGGGGGGGAATGAAGGACCCAATCAAATTGATACTCTCGGTGACGACTATGCTAGCCCCCTGACTCAGATACTCGCCCAACGTCTGGGCTGGCTCTGTACATGTGGGAAAAGCTTCACGGGGTTGCATGGTCTGAGAACGCATGCTGGAAAAATGAAATGCGAGGGTGCTCCACGCAGTAAACGCCGCCGCAAAACTACTACTCCTGTGGTAGTTTCTGAGTCGTCAGGGAACGACGGGCAGGGTGAACCCCACTCGCCCGGAGAGGCCCATGACGTCGACTGCGGAGGAGCACATTTGATGATTTCTGAGGAAGTGCGTTCCAGGATCAGGTTTCCACCTGCGAGCGATAAGGTGGTGTGGTGTAAGTTGGAGGCTACATTGTGTGAGATACTCAAACATGATTGAAACAAGAAGTCGTTAGGCGACAAGCTTACAAAATTTGGTGATGTTATATATGAGCACTGCTCCCGCGAGTTCGGGACAGTAGTAAATGCACAGCCGGGTGCCAAGCAGAATACTAGCAGGAGGCAGAGGGACATTCTGAAGTGTTGGGCAGACAAGAATGCCCTCAGAAAACGGTTCAAAGCCGCTACAGGTAGCGAACGGGAGGGACTGTGCGAAGTCTGGTTGCATTTAAAGAACAAACAGTGCCCTTTGTCGCGCTGAGCGTTTCTGTGCCAACAGACGGAGAACCAAAAGGGAGCGAGAGAAATTCTTTAGGGACCCGTATCAGTTTGCCAGTGGTCTATTCGAGCAACCGAAGTCTGGGACTCTGGTTGTCAGTCAGGAAGAACTTGAGTCACATCTACGCAAGATGTACTCCGACAAAAAGAGGAGAGAGCCTCTCGATGACAATCCAGAGATCCTTAGCGGCCTCAAGCAGCCTTCGGTGGCGAAGGTACCATTTAAAATGATACCTCCCCTTTGGTCTGAGGTTGAGGAAGTTGTTAAAAAGGCCAGCGGCAAGTCTGCCCCAGGTCCGAACGGTGTTCCGTACGTTATTTACAAGCGCTGCCCGAAAATCCTAAAAATGCTTCACGTCTTGTTGAGACAAGCGTGGATCCGTAATCACATATGTCCAGAGTGGCAAAAGGCAAATGGGGTCTACATTCCCAAAAAGCAGGACTCGAAGAGTCTTTCCCAATTCAGGCCCATCTCGCTGTTGAATGTCGAGGGTAAGATATTCTTCTCGGTCATGGCTCGCCGGCTCACACTGTATCTGATGGCTAACAAGTACATTGATGCGAGTGTTCAGAAGGGTGGTATTCCAGGTGCCTTGAACACGCGACCATGATTTGGGAGGCTATCCAGAGAGCCAAGCATGAGAGAACCCAATTGCACGTGATATGGTTGGACTTAGCCAACGCCTACGGGGCAGTCCCCCATAGGCTACTGTGGCGAGCCCTTCGCATGTTTCACGTACCGGCACAGATCAATCAAATGATCGAGCAATATTTCTCTTAATTCGCTTTGCGCTTCTCTACCTCGACGTTTACCACGAGGTGGACTGAGTTTCAGATTGGGATAGCTATGGGCTGTACGATCTCACCAATACTGTTTGTCTTGGCCATGCAGATCATGTTGAACGGGGCGGCCGGCTACGGACTAGGCCTTCAAATAGGGGATCTCTGGATGCCACCATTACGTGCCTTATGGATGACACGACTATTATAACAGGCAGCGAGCAGTCTGCCCGCACGATCCTGGAAAGATTGGACACGGTGGTCCAATGGAGCGGTATGCAGTTCAAACCGCAGAAGTCGGGGAGTCTGTCTATTCTTAAGGGTCAGGTGGTGGCAACCAGTTTTACGGTGGCAAGGAACAAGATCCCCACGGTTCTGGATGAACCGGTGAAGAGCCTCGGTCGCGTTTACGACTCAAAGTTATGATAGAGCGGAGGTCCGGCGAATACACGAGTCACTGGCTACAGGCCTGCTCGCGATCGAGCGTTGCAGGCTGATCGGGAAAATCAAGGTATGGTGTCTCTAATTCATGTTGATTCCGAAGCTCCTATGGCCACTGTTAGTCTACGAGATGACGATGACTGCAGTGGAAACCATGGAGAGGAAAATCAACACAGCCTTAAGAAAGTGGACTGGTGCACCGCCTTGTCTGACCGACGTGTCTCTGTATTGCAAGCAGGCTAAGCTGGTACTCCCGTTCAAATCGATAACTGAAGAGTTCAAAGTTGGCAAAGTAAGACTCGCCATGCTCTTGCGCGAGTCTTCAGACCCAAATGTCATCGCTGTCCAGCCCGCTCTAAAGACTGGCCAGAAGTGGAGGGTCCTCGATGCGATTGAATTTGCGCAGAACGCACTAAAATTGAAGGAGATAATGGGATACACTCAAACCGACCGTCGAGGCCTAGGGCACGGGAAGGTCAACTGGTGGTCAAAGGCCTCAGCCAAAGAACGCCGAGACATGGTAATACAAATGGTGAGGGACAACGAAAACGAGGTTAGGGTTCAGAAAGCAGCCCAGCAGTCACAGCAGGGCCATTGGGTCAGCCTGGAGAGCGCATTGCCAAGAATACTCACATGGGGTGAGATCTGGCGGATGACCCCGCTGCGACTGAGCTTTATTGTTCGTTCGCTGTACGATGTATTACCGTCCAGTGTTAATATGGCTAAGTGGTCTGCGACTAACGATCCGACTTGCCCGTTGTGTAAAGCGAAGCAGACGCTGGAACACGTCCTGTCCGCGTGCAGGAAAGCCCTAGGTCAAGGCCGATATACCTGGCGACACAACAAGGTGCTAAAAGAGTTAGCTGCCGTTGTTGACCTGGCTAGAATGAGGGCTAACGCCAGAGCCAGTTCTACCATCGTCCCCATACGTTTCCTCAAGGCTGGACAGATTCCAAAAGGTAAGGTCAAGCGAAACGCATTCGCTCCATCTGTGCTAGACTCTGCGCGGGACTGGTTACTGGCGGTTGATCTGCCGGGCCATGAAAGGTACCCCGAGTTAAACCGTAAGACCTGTCTGTGACCTGACATAGTTCTCCACTCTGCGCAGAAACGGCAGCTCATCCTGATTGAGTTGACCGTCCCGTATAAGTCGC
The DNA here is from genome assembly GCA_905116865.2 of Candidula unifasciata. Taxonomy (NCBI): domain Eukaryota; kingdom Metazoa; phylum Mollusca; class Gastropoda; order Stylommatophora; family Geomitridae; genus Candidula; species Candidula unifasciata. Next base: position 13,891 of record CAJHNH020003127.1, on the reverse strand, counting down.
GAATGGACGAGAGTCACACATAGAAGCTCGAGAAATATTGTGACTTAGCAGCCGGTCTGAGGAGAAACGAGGCGTACACAGTACGGGTCTTTGCCGTCGAAGTGGGAGCGAGAGGCCTCGTTTCCACTTCGCTCTACAATGTGATTAAAGAACTAGGATTGCGCGGTAATGAACGGAAACGAACACTCAAAAAACTGGGCGAGGTAGCCGAAAGGGCCTCGAGCTGGCTTTGGACGTAACGCAACAACGTAGGGGACGGGCCTCGGTGAGCTGGTCCGGGTGTCTAGCGGAAAAGGGTTTCTCACCCCTTGAAAGTCCATCGTGTCCGAATTGTCTGCCAGTGATCCTCTGCCACCTGCTAATAAAAGTCCATCATGTGTCCGGTAAACCAATCGTAAGCTTGTCGCTCGGTCGTCCAGGTATGCTGACTACTTTAATTACGCTGCCGCGACGACTTCTTATCTCACAGTACCTTCTGCAAACCACCAAGTCGTCTTGTCCCTATCCGAAAGAAAACACCATCCGGTAATTTCGTGCAGCAGGGTACCAGCCCTGAGCTTCATGAACTCAGGTGGGCCCACCTCCGAAAGTGTCTAGGAATCGTGGGCCGAAACACTTGTCGACGAGGATAATTTCTACTGACGACTGGTAGATCCCTGTTGTACTTGCTCCCTGTGAGTTTATTCCTAGCTCTACTAACCGCCCAAACAAATAGGTGAGATACTTTTCTCCAGTTCTGGATGATCACGATGATGATGGGTGAGTTGAGTTCCGGAGACGCAGCTTACATCCTCGTGAAGGTGTGTGTCTGTATGCATGTATGATTATACGTAATTTAAAATAATGTATGTGCCTGTGTAGGTGCCGGTGTGTGTTTCTGTGTGTGCGTCTTTGTGTGTCTCTTTGTGTGTCGGTGTGTGTCTGCGTGGGTGTGTATGCCTGTGTGTGTAGGTATGTGTCTGTGTGTGTGCCTTTGTCTCTGTGTGTATGTCTGTAAATATCTTTGTGCCCATATGTGTATCTGTATTCATATATGCCTAATGTATATGTGTGTCTCTGTGTGCGTTTGTGTCTGTGTATTTGTCCGTGTGTTTGTGTGGGTGTGTCTATGTGTACTTCTGCGTATCTGTTCGCATCTGTGCCTTAGGAATGTGTGTGTCTGTGTGTGCGTGTGTGTGTGTCTGTGAGTGTTTATGTGTGTGTCTCTGTGTGTGCCTGTGCGTGTTTTCTGTGTGTATAAATATGTCTGGGTGCGTGTGTGTTTTTGGGTTTGTCTGTATGTGTGTGTCTCTGTGGGTATGACAGTCTGCATGTGCTGGTCTGTGATTGTCTCTGTGAGTGTCTGGATGCAAGGATATATGTATCACTAGCTGTGCCCTGCCACTCGTTGCTGTGGCCCCGAATGGTGAAATGAAAAAGAAAGAAAGTAGCTCTCAGCTAATAGTGTCTGTCATAACCCTCACCCCCCCCCCCCCCCCATTCCCTATCCCTTCCACCCAGTCATATCTCTCTCTTCTAAGGATTAAAAAATCACCTCTGGCGAAAGTATTGAAATAGAAATAGTTAGGAAATGAGAACTAGAATATAATGTTTTAAGCTCTCTCAGCTAACATTGTATGGCATAAACCCCCCCCCCCCCCCCCCCCCTAAATAATATGTCCCTTTCCGAAAAAAAAATCATCACCTGGCGAAATTATTAAAATAGAAATAGTTAAGAAATTAAAACTGTAAAATAATCCTCTACGAAGTATGGGAAAGTCATCGCCTGACGAAATATTGTTGTTAAATTGAGCTTGGCATCCGTGTCCACCCAGAAAAAAATGGGTAGCATTAATCTGTACTGAGAAGTAAATGTGGCCAGTGTAACAGCTATTACATAATCCATCGAGTATTAGTACTACTGCTACCACTACCACCACCACCGTCACAACAACAACACAAAATGGTCACTACTGTCTGTACAGGTCGTTGTAGCCAAAGGAATTGGAGCTGGGCGTAAGGCGCAGATGTCGCAACTTAGCTGTACACAACGTGCCAATCGCCTCTTCAGGGGAAAAAGAAAAATTAGCACCCAGCGGGGAATCGAACACCGGTCATTTACGTAAAGGACGGAATACTTATAACTCAACTACCGAAGACTGAAGACTTTAGGTAAGATATCGCAGCCTAGCTTATACCACAACACAACGAGCCAACCGAACTGTCAAGGGAGAACTAATATTACCCTTGACATGAACATTGAGCATCACGTCGCCGCTATCACAGGCTAGCTGTAAACCCCAAAGTCGAACGCTAAAAAAAGCGTAGATATTGCAGCCTAGCTATAAACCACAACAAAACGCGGCAGCCAGCCAGTTAGGGGACAAAAAAAAATTATATTACCCAGCGGGGAATCGAACCCCTATCACCCGTGTACTGGTGAATGCTTACAACTAACTACGCTACTAAATACTCTAGCATGTGGTAGAACTGAAAGTATATAATAATAATGTGAAGTTCGGTGTTACACAGTCAAAGGTGGTCAACCGACAAAAAATCACGCTTTGAGTTAGAGGCAACGTTGTGTGAAAATTTGAAAGCAATCGGTTCAGTAGTATCCGAGTTTAGAGCTAACAAACTCTGAAAATTAACATTTTTATTAAAATTGACTAACTGTATCCAGCCACGCGTTGCTGTGTCCCAGAATGGTGAAATGGAGAGGAAAGTAAATAGCTCTCAGGTAACAGTGTCATATCTCCCCTCCCCTCCACCCAGTCATATCTCCCTCTCCGAAGGATTGAAAAATCATCCATGGCGAAATTATTAAAATAGAAATAGTTAGGAAATGAGAACTTTAAAATAATATTTCAAGCTCTCTCAGCTAACTGTGTCTGGCAAACCCCCCACCTTTTTTTTTTTTTTTTGCCTTTCCACTAATCATATCTCCCTCTCCAAAAGAAAGAACAATCATCACCTGGTGAATTTATTAAAATAGAAATAGTTAAGAAATGAGAACTTTAAAATATATTTTAAGCTCTCTCAGCTAACTGTGTCTAGTATAACCCCCCGTCCCAGTTTCCACCAATCATATCATCCTCTCAGAATAATGGGAAAGTCATTGCCTGACGAAATATTGTTGTTAAATTGAGTTTGGCATCCATGTCCATCAAGACTAAAACTGGTGCGAAGTCTCAGTTTCCTTTGCTTTCCATGCTCATAATCCAATGTCCTTCCCGTCTGTTCAACTTCACCCAGTTGCCTTTTTTTCTGTATTTCTAAGCCTGTGTTATTTCAGTGTAAAGCCTTACTAGTTATATTGTTCTCGGGTTTTCTCAGCGTGTGTTTTGTCCAACGTCAGCGTCTTTTCCTCCAACTGATAATTTATTTTCTAGCAATCAGAAAAGTCCTTGTGTCGTTCAAACGTGTGTAGTCATTTAACATATTGACCGAAAAACTTTTAACGGCGATTTGGAGTGTCACAAGATTGTTCTTCTGCAGTGGAAAGAAAAGACTTGACCCAAAGAATTATTGTACCAACGAGGACACCTGCTTCGCTTGGGTAAAAGTCATGAAAGGGTGCGAAGAAATGACGTGGCAGCATCAACGTATCAAGTGATAAAGCTAAACCAGTGGGTTTGCACAGGTTAATGGCCGGGGTTTTTCCCCCTCACGGTATAGAAAAAGCAGCTTCGTAATGCCGGGATGCTGGGTTCGATCCCAGCTGCGGGCCATGCGCCTTGCATTGGTTTCGACAGTGGTTTCAAGAAAGCAATGGCAAAGTACTGGACGTAAATTTGCCTAGAAAACCACCACAACAGTCAGGGGCTGTTGATGTTGGATCTACAACGTCCTGTAAAGGATACGCAACTAACCTTTAAAAAATCAAATTTGCTGTCGGCAAGAAAGGGTGGATCTCGAGAGAGCACCGATTATAAAGTCAAGAGCCATTACTGATAAACACATGTCCTTTCTTTGTCGGGAATAGCACATTAGGAGCACACACACTGAGGTGGCGTCTTATGCGGACCCTTCCTCACTGAGTGTCACATCGGCGACTGGGTCGCCCATTGGCTCGCTTCGTCGCTGGTCGGGACCATATGCATTTGGTTCCGTCTTCTTTAATCGGATCAACACTGCAAGAGTCCTTTTCTGGGTTCCTGGTGGCGTTCAAAGCTAAGCCTTTTCTATGGCTCACATAAACTAGTCACAACTATAACTTAACTAACCTAGTCACAACTATAACTTAACTAACCTAGTCACAACTATAACTTAACTAACCTAGTCACAACTATAACTTAACCCTCTCTTTAGCAGATGATACTTAACTAGAGTGTCAAGAAGGCAAACTTAGCCGAAACAATCGACGAAAAAGAACTCTTCTGATGATCAGAAGCCTCATGTTCCTTCCTCTGTGGAGTACTCTCTACATGTCCAGCTGTTCGTCAACAGCAATTCAACACCAGAAAGACAGAAATAATCTTAATAGAAAGAGAAAAACAGAACTCATCTGTAGCAGTAGATTGCAAGGGCATTAAACAAAATCTGAGTTTAAATATCATAGAACAAGGTTTACCGAAGACAGTAAATATGATGAAAATATTAATATCTAATGCAGTAGAGCAAATCAAATATTGGAACAGCTAGCCACCCCCTACCCCTTTTCCTTACCCTTTACAGTATATGACAATGCCGATCCGCACGAAGAAAAATCTAAAACTAAGAGTCTTCACTTCCACCCTATGCAGTCAGAGTAGCATTCATGGTCACCCACTACAAACTGAGAAGGGTTGCAGGAGTGATCAGAATTGATCAAACCAAGAAGGAGATTATAACTGAAAAAGTCAGCACGTAACCCATTCTTAATTACATACAAAGACAGCAAATCAAATAGTTTGCCCACACAGAGAGTATGTCATGTGAAGCCATACCATACAAGACATACACTAAAAGTGGAGAAGGACGTAGAGCACGAGGAAGACCAAGAACGAAATGGAAAGATACCATCAGAGAAACTCTACAACGGCACGATGTGTCCATGGTTGAGGCAACCAGAAGTGCAAGAAGCAGAGCCTTACATCTCCTTCGACGCTCGAAGCGGTAAAGAAAGAACTGAACCAGAAAAAGAAGAAGCAGATCGTTTGTCTCCAGTGTGGGTTTGTAAATGACCAAAATTGTAGGAATAGCTGTAGGAAGGGTGGAGGTGGTAGCTTGCATGTTCATGAAGTTTCCACCCTGGTTAATCAATTGTTTTCTAGACTAGTAGATATTATGGTATCTGACAGTTTCGTAAATTTTATGAAGGACAATGACAAGAGAAAGAGCACAATGAGAAGAATGACGAGACAGAGCACAATAAGCAGATAAAAAAAGCCTAACAAAAATATCAAGAAAATTGTAATTCACAAAAGGAAATGATTACCCGCGATTAGAATAAAACCCACCCACCATCTTCAGAAGCAATGAGATAGCGAAAACTAGGCTACATAGTGAAAGATGAGACTGGCTGAGAACACAGAGGCAGATCAGAAGATACATTTTGTGGGCAGTTTTGCTTTGTTGATGCCTGTATAAACCATTGATGGTACATGTGGCAGAAGTCTGCGAGCATTCATAACTCAACATAATATCAGCTTTATACAGATTTCTGTCAGAGAGCAACACTGTACATCTCAGTAAATCTCGCCATTGTTTTTCTTTGAACTGAAACACGGCGAACCTCACAATGCAATGCAACATTCACACCGGGGTCTTTATTCTGGAAATTTTTTTTGGGAAACAGCGCTCTTTGGGTCTTTCCTGGTGAAGGTATGGCCGTGCATTTCTTGTCTGGTCATAAGAATGGGTGTTTTCATTTACACTGAAGCAGGCTTTGTTTCATAAAGATGCAGCCATGTTTGAGCTACTGTTACAATCCTGCAAAGTCAATGTGACGAGCATGAAGCAAGTTAATATGTTCAAGAAGTTGCATTATTTCATTTAGACAGCGATTTAGACAAAAGCATCGGCTACCGGGGCGTCAATTGGCTCGCCGGTAAATGACGTCGTCGCCAGTCGAGACAGTATCTGGGTCCGTCTCCTTTGATCGCATCAACACTGCAGGAGTATTTTTCAGGGTCTTGGTTGCGAGCAATGCTAAGCCTTTTTATATAGAGCACATAACCTGGTCACAATTATAACCTAAAGTTCCCTCTTCGGGGGCGCTGGTTAAACGTGACGATTTCATATTATTGTTTTCTAGCAAAGAACGTCAAATTGTATCTGCCTGAGAGGCGAAAAACCGACAGTCTGCACACAAAACAGCGAGATCTTTAAGCATTTAACTTTGAATGAACCATATTTCGAAATGTCTCTCTGTGCTGTTCTCCATAATTTATGCGAATCTTGTATTGTTTTTCCCTGTATCTTTACAGTTTTACATCTATCTGAGCTGTCCCTCTATGCAGTTAGCAATGTGGGTCACTAGTCAATGTCTAAATAATTATCCTCTAACTGCTGCTCTGGAACCTACAATCTTAACCAAACACCAATTTACCTGCTGCACTCAAGTTCAAATCAATCTTCTTCACATGTTTTCGTGGTACACTCATTTTTCATGTCAGAGGGAGAGGATCAGAAACTGGTATCCTACCATGCCCAAGGGTGTTTCATGAACTATTGGAGTTTATAAGATACGTTACGTATCATTTAACAGGGAAAATGCCATCGCTAAGTCCAATGTTCCTAAATTATTATTATGATACCAACACACTATTGATGAATGTTCTTGAGGTCAGAGAATCCTTTCTCTTAAGTTATTATTAGCAACCCTACACAGATAATAATAGGATACTGGGCCGGCTCTCTGATGATTAGACAATGGTAATGTTCTCAGAGATGAATGCTTAGTAATTTTTTATTTTTTTTTATTAATTTACGCCTTCTAAAACATCAAATTACATTTGTTTTTAAAAGTGTTTTTAGTACAGACCCAGTTATCTTACGTGTTGTTCAGATATCAAAGATGACTAATCTTCGTGACATATTTTCCCGAAGTTCCCTCTAAGGCCTTCCGGAAATGTCTGTACTGGTCATGATAGGTCAAGGTCACCTGAGCACTTAGTGTTTTAAAAAAAAAAAAACAAACCGTCAATCATCCTGTCAAATGTGTGGTGCAGTCCCAGTCGATGCTTTTATAATTCACGAAGAGAGATACATCTGAATCTGACAGAACTGCAGTCTTAAGAATAGCTTTTTAACATTAGACACCAACAGCAGGCATTAACAGATACACGACTTCAGACAAGTTACACATAATTCCTTGTTATTTGATGCACTGTAGCAGTTTTATACCATTACAGACACACAACTAAATTTAGTTTTCTAGATTCAAAACGGCCAACTTGATTTTAATGGTAACAAAATATCTAGTGTACGAGTACACAGTTATAAGGAGAACTTTGAAGGAAATTCTAGCTTTTAGTTAGATAACAAGTAATCTTTGGACACATAAAGTATTGTCAATAAATATGTGTATGCAAGATATATTTAACCAAACGACATAGTGATTAATAAAAACATGGACAATTTTTTTTACATATACATACATACGCACATAATACTTACAAGCATGCAAACATGTATTCATATGTATACATTCATACATGCATGCATACATAAATCACACATTCATATATACGCGCGCGCGCACACACACACACACATAGATATATATATATATAATATATATATATAATATATATATATATATATACATATATCGTATATATATATATATAAACATCCTTATATATATATATATATATATTATATATATATACATACACATTCATTCATACAATTATTGTCGTCTTATTTCAACACAGAAAGTGAGATGTCAAAAGTGTTGAAGTGTACTCCGTACAGATGGAAGGGACTGCACAGGATAGAATGAAATGGAGAAACAGCCTGTGAGCCCTATAGGACGCATAATGGCCCAACATGACAATGATGATGATTAATTATGTACTAAAATTGTTCGACACTGGCCTGGAAAGCACACATTTGTTAGTTCAGTAAAATCTGCATAGCTTGCTTTAACAATACAGGGGTTAAATATCATGAACTGTCTGAATAAAAAACTTACGGTGAAAATTTCCTGAACATGCACATGTCTTGTGGCAACCTTTTGATGTAAGATGTTTACAGTATTCCACCATCAAAACACAGCTGCAATGGTACGGGGGTGGGGGGGGGGGGGGGGGGGGGTTTAAATAATTGTAGACCGAGAAAAAAATTATTACAAATAAAATATTTATGGTCATTAAGAGCGAACTGGCTCTTTGTAGGTTTCGTTTAACGAAAAGTGAAATACTTCGGCTTTTTAAGCGGCCTCAATGTTTTGGAAAGTAGAGATGTGAAGGATATGGTTCCTGAAAACAGATAGTGGTCAACAAGCAAAAAGGTGGGCATAATACGTCATGGATACCGTGGGCGTGTAAGGTCACTAGGTTTGACAGTTGGCATAATACGTCATGGATACCGTGGGCGTGTAAGGTCACTAGGTTTGACATTTGGCATAATACGTCATGGATACCGTGGGCGTGTAAGGTCACTAGGTTTGACAGTTGGCATAATACGTCATGGATACCGTGGGCGTGTAAGGTCACTAGGTTTGACAGTTGGCATAATACGTCCTGGATACCGTGGGCGTGTAAGGTCACTAGGTTTGACAGTTGGCATAATACGTCATGAATACCGTGGGCGTGTAAGGTCACTAGGTTTGACAGTTGGCATAATACGTCATGAATACCGTGGGCGCGTAAGGTCACTAGGTTTGACAGTTGGCAAAGAACAGGGTGAACATCGTCATAATACGTCCTGGATACCGTGGGCGTGTAAGGTCACTAGGTTTGACAGTTGGCAAAGAACAGGGTGAACAACGTTCTTGCAAAGGCATTTCTATGTTATGTTAACAAGGGAGAAAAAAAAGACATTATTTAAAAAAAAAAGATATTCGATTGCGTAAGAGGGAAATTAGAAGAAGCACTACTGATGCCTAATGAATTAAAACATTTAACTCGAATGAGCGTGTGCGTGTGTGTGTGTGTGTGTGTGTGTGTGTGTGTGTGAGTTCCCCCCCCCCCTTTTTTTTACTCCATTTTTAAGTTTGAATTCAATACTTTTACATGTCAAAAGACAGCGTCCTTAAAACATTGTTTAAGACACGAGACTTGTGCAAATATATTTAGCTTTATAATTATGCATCTAACTGCATATTATGCATTAGATGAGAATATCTAATCAATAAACTTGTGTTAACGAATGTGTGTGAAATATTCATTCGTTGATGCTTTACTTATTCTTGTTTTTAAATACTCATTTCATTGTAAATTGTGTGGCGCCTAATATTCTCTGTAGTATACATAACAAATACCCTTTCGTCAGTTACTATCATGGCAGTCGTAACGGTCATAGCACAGGACCAGTTGTTAGCTCAGAAATTCCTCACTGCCACAGATAGAGACTTAACGGATACTTTGATCAGCGACGGGACAAGAGTGATATTTCAATGGATCTTCTATTGTGGATTATGTCAGTTCATGTGTGTATTTGGTACTGCAACGAACATCATTAACATTGTCTGCTTCGTGAAGTTGAAATTTAAGGACCCCGTCAACATCAGCCTTTTCGGTAATTCTAAGTTCTCATTTCAAGCAATAACTGCAACTGCAGTTAAGCGAAATTGTGACTTATGTATGTTGTGTTTTTACCCTATTGGTTGGGGAGAAAACAATATGTATCTGGACGTGCGTTGCAATAAAGAACAACCCTCCTAATGACAATTAAGCAACCATGTTCATGCGGTTGTTAGAATAGACGTAGCACTGGGGGTAGTGTCCATGAATAAAGAAGACCTAACAGACAGAGAGAGAGTGAGTAAATGTGTGAGTGTGAGTGAGTAAGTGAGTGAGTAAGTAGGTGAGTGAGTGAGTGAGTGAGTGAGTGAGTGAGTGAGTGAGTGAGTGAGTGAGTGAGTGAGTGAGTGAGTGAGTGAGTGAGTGAGTGAGTGAGTGAGTGAGTGAGTGAGTGATGAGTGAGTGAGTGAGTGAGTGAGTAAGTGGGTGGGTGAGTGAGTGAGGTGAGTGAGTGAGTGAGTGATGAGTGAGTGAGTGAGTGAGTGAGTGAGTGAGTGAGTGAGTGAGTGAGTGAGTGAGTGAGTGAGTGAGTGAGTGAGTGAGTGAGTGAGTGAGTGAGTGGGTGAGTGAGTGAGTTGGAACGAGTGAGTGAGGTTTCCATTTTACATTTTTTCATTTGTTCCTTAGCATATCTGGAAACACACGAGTCGTGTTTAAAGAAGTATGTGTCTACGAACATACACATGTTTCTTGCAATATAAGTAAAAGTTAAGGACCTTTTAAACGCCTTTAGGCGTCTAGGGCATACAGGGCTAGACCTATATTTTTATAGGTTAATCGGCACAAGATGGGTGATGTGGTCAGCATCACGCCGGCCGGTTTCTTGCGATACGCCTCAAATAATTCTATAAACTTGCTAGCTGATTGTATTTACCACGTACTTTTGTTGATAGATGACATAAGGGTGCTTTGATAGATTAGTGTAACATTACTTATGCAGTCACAACAAACTAATGGGTATGATAATTTAGTGAGTTACTATACAAGATCCGACAATTAAGTAATGAAGACTTTATTATGACCAAGACAAAAATGTCATCTATGAAACAAATCATGGAATCCAAAGAGGCAAAGTTTATCTACGATCTGGCAACCTGTTATAGTCGCCTGATAAGCAGACAACGAAACACGCTGCTATTTTGTTGACCTAGTCAGGGGTGCATTGTTAGGTAATCAGCATTGAGCAGAAAGCTAACTTTACATTACGTTTAAAACGTAATTGAGACATTTGAATTGACACGATGAGTGTGTGGGGATAATTGTTTATCTCCTTCAAAGATTTTCAGGTAGTATTTACGATTCAATAGTCGTATGGAAATGACTGCTAATGTAACTAGACCTGGAGCCCAATTTCTTTTCGTAATGAGGAACTCATTGCCAAAGTCAGAGACAGATGCAAGAATATCGTTGTTTGGCTGTGAGGATGATGGCAGATAAATGTGGTGTTAATAGAAATACCATTCGTAAAATTGTAATAGAAGATTTAGGCAATAAAATATTTCTTGTCGGTTTCTACCACATTCTTTGTCTGATGACCAAAAACATCACTGTGTTGGGTACATAAAAAAAAAAAAAAACATCATTAAAACCTATCACAGAAATAAACCTTTCCTAAATTGGATTGTTGCTGAGGGGGAGACATGGATTTTCCGCTATGATATCACAAATAAACACCAAAGTGCTCAGTAGAAGTCATCATCATCAGCAAAAAGCAAAATAATTATCAGTCTTCAAAAGTCGAAAGTGGAGACAATGTTGGTGTGCTTCTACGACAGCAATGGAGTTATTCACAAGAATGTTTTGCACAGAGACAGACTGTCACGGCCACAGTTTATTCAAGTATTTTGAAACGACTATTGAGAAGGATTCTCCGAGTCCGACACGATTTAACACTTAGCAGTTTATTTTCTTCTTAATGACAGTCCACCGGCTCACCGAGTGGTTATTGTACAGGAATGTTTGGTCAAACAAAAAAAGCGTATCTTCTTAACCATCCACCCTGTTCCCCAGATTTGTCTTTCTGTGATTACTGATTAGTAACAGTAAGATATGACAACATCTGCTCACCCCAGATAGAGATCAAGAGGGGAGTAAGACAAGGATGTGTGCTGTCGCCTAGCCTTTTCAACTTATGTATAGAAACCATCTTTAAAGAAATTGTAGAATTACCAGGACCAATTACCATCAATGGTAGAATAATAAACAATCTGAGATATGCTGACGACGCAGTGTTGCTAGCAGAGAGTGAGCAGGAGTTGCAAGACCTAGTGGAGAAAGTAAACAGAAGGAGTGCAGAATTTGGATTAGATATAAATTTGAAAAAGACAAAAACCATGATATTTAGCAAAGAAAATAATCAGCTAACAGTGAATATCACAGTGAATGGGGTGAAATTGGAACAAGTTAAAAATTTCTTATATCTTGGACAAGTAATAACATGTGACGGCAGAAGTTAAACAGAAGTCAAGAAAAGAATAGGGATGGCCAAAACCATTTTCAACAACATGCAAAGGTTACTGACATCAAGAGAAAAAAGCAATACATTAAAAATGAGAATTGTCAAATGTTATGTATCCTTAACCTTACTGTATGGCACAGAGACATGGACAATGAACAAACAACTGGAAAATCGTATCACTTCTTTGGAGGTATGGATATACAGAAGATTTGGTCGTATTTCATGGAAACAAAAGCTATCAAATACAGAGGTACTGAGGAAATTGTGAATGAAAAGAGAGTTGCTAGGTGAAATAAAAAAGAGACAAGTGAAATATTTTTGCCACATTAAAAGACATAACAGTATTGTAAAGATCATCCTAGAGGGAATGGTTTAAGGTAGGCGAGCAAAAGGCAGACAGCATTACAAGTGGGAGGATAACACCAAGAGATGAACGAACAGCATTATGAGTGAGTTTACATCAAGGGCAAGAGACAGGGCTTGTTGGAGATCCATTGCAGCCAACCTTCATTGTGGAGACGGCACCTGATTGATTGATTGATTACTTTCTATTCCTAAAATTGAAGTTAACAGTGAAAGGATTCTTTTTTGAAGGTATTGATGACATTGAGGACCGTAACATTGCTTTTATGTGCCCTAACAAGAGAGGAACTACAGAGGTTGTTCAAGTGTTTGTTAGATTGTACCATTAGCTGTTTCACTGCACAAAGGGTTTACTTTAAAAATTCAAGTTATATCTTCAACTGTTGATTATTTATATTTTTTATGGAATTAGTCCCATTACTTAACTGTAGGACCTTGTACTAAAACTGATTGATAATTGCGTAAAGTACATGCATGAAGAAAGACGCTTTGGATATGAGTATATTTATAATCCTAGTTCAATCTAGCCCTTATTATATAGCCGTAATTGTTCCAGGAAGTAGAGAAGGCTGGCTTGATTTGACTACGTCTTGCATCAAGTTCCTCTTAATCCTCCTTCTTCTTTTTTTTTTTCTTTTTCCTCTTTTTTATCTTCTTCTTCTTCTTCTTTTTCTTCTTCTCTTTTTCGTCTTCTTTTTCTTCTTCTTCTTCTTCTTCTTCTTCTTCTTCTTCTTCTTCTTCTTCTTCTTCTTCTTCCTTCTTCTTCTTCTTCCTTCTTCTTCCTTCTTCTTCCTTCTTCTTCTTCCTTCTTCTTCCTTCTTCTTTCTTCTTCTTCTTCTTCTTCTTCTTCTTCCTTCTTCTTCTTCTTCTTTTCTTTCTTCCTTCTTCTTACCTTCTCTTCGTCTTCTTTTCTTCTTTCTTCTTCTTCTTCCTTCTTCTTCTTCTTCTTCTTCTTCTTCTTCTTCTTCTTCTTCTTCTTCTTCTTCTTCTTCTTCTTCGTTTTCTTCTTCCTTTTTTTCTTCGTCTTCTCCGTCTTCTTGTGGCCGCTTCAAACTTTGTTAGGATGAAACTGATAATGAGGAACCATGATGATGATACTGCGAATATTTTATTTCTTCAATAGGGTTGGCTTGCTCGGATCTAGGATGTCTGATTACACTGATGTGGACAAATATCTGTTATAACCCAGCCTTGCTTGAGTTAGACTTGACGTTCGATCCAATCGAGGTTCAGTATCTGACAGGAGCCTGGCCACACGCTAGCTTCACTCGTATCAGTATCTGGATCACCGCATTTATCACAGTGGAGAGGTGTTTGTGTATTACAATTCCACTTAAGGTAATAATTGTTGAAATCTGACAAATATAAACAGAATATCTTCTGTGAAATGTGAATTCCTGTGAGGTATCAATAATTT